>JBBPCX010000114.1:46042784-46072784 GCA_037974365.1 Hydrocynus forskahlii | reverse complement strand
AATTCTTTTCGGAGTAGAACTTTATGGGATATGGGTTCGTTAGAAATGGAGCTGTGAGTCATAAATTCTGTGATTCCAGCTGTGTAGATAAATCCACTTTATAGATCATTTTTTTCACACTGATGGTCTGGTTGATGCTAAAGTCTGCTGGAGCCCAACGGTGAAGAAGAGATGGAGAACACTACAAAGTACCTTGACAACAGGAATGTGGAGGGTTATGTATATTTAATAATATACTCTACTTGTTTAGTAAGTGAAATGCTGAAAGGATTATATGTGAATGTGAAGGATACATGACTCATCCTTCAGTGAAGTTTCTTTGAATAATGTTGAGATTTTTTTTAGTTTCATCTTGGTGAAGAATTAGAACTGTTGTTGTGGTTTATGCATGAGTTCACTTTCTAACCATTTTACCCACCTGAACCCAGTCCTGGTGACCTCGTGCTCAGCACATTTTCCCTCTCTCCGTACCAAATCCAGACCATGAGGTGGAGGAGAAGAAGTGCAGAAATGTGGGACTGAGACTGACGATGTGACTATTCAAATAACTATAATTTTATGTAAATATAAAAGTGTCCCAAAACTTATGAGATAAATCCTCATACACACTCTTCTTGTTCCCACACATAGTAGTAAATCTGAAACTAACACTGGGCCCAAATTCATGCCATAACCATCCATTGTGCTTCCCTGTATCTAAAGAACTCAATGGGATCTGGGACTTTATAGAACTCAAAGATTCCATAGAGGTGTATGGGATATGGGACTCTACGGAACTCTAATTCTATAGAACTCTATGAGACATTGGACTTTATAGAACCCAATGACTCTACAGAAGTATATGGGATATGGGACTCTATAGAACTCAATGACTGTATAGACCTCTATGGGATATAGGACTCCATGGAACTCAGTGACTCAGTCTGTATTCAGTGTTTTCACGCTAATTGTGAGATAAATCCTCATCTTTATTAACAAGTACAGACTCTTCTTCACAACATAAAAGTCAATCTGAAACCAATACTGGATCCAAATTAATCACCAAATATTGCCTTTCACTGTATCACATGTGGAGTCATAATAGATTTGGCCTCTGGGTTTGTCATTGTAGGAGATCACATAAGGAAGGTTTTCTGTGAGCTCAGCATGTTCGGTGTTGTCCTTTTGCTAATAAGATTAACCGGGGTCCCGATTGCCTGAGCTGCGATACGGGTGCACTTATTAACTTGAGCCATGGATTACACAAACTGGGTCACCCTCTGGCAGCACTCCGGTGTTGAGCTCCCCCACAGGCTCACAGCAGCCCGGCGGCTCCACCTCAGCGCGGCTGCAGACCTGG
The DNA here is from genome assembly GCA_037974365.1 of Hydrocynus forskahlii. Lineage (NCBI taxonomy): Eukaryota > Metazoa > Chordata > Actinopteri > Characiformes > Alestidae > Hydrocynus > Hydrocynus forskahlii. The sequence continues at coordinate 46,071,445 of JBBPCX010000114.1, read as the reverse complement.
GTGTTGCTCATCTCTAAGAGGATTATGGACCCAGGCCTGCTGTACTGAGGAGATGGGAGACAGGAGACGATGGAACAGCTTACGGGCCAGGAGCACACGCGAGGGTGGGGGTTACCAAACTGGGGTTAGTCTTCGTTTGGCCCTTCATTTAGGTTTGCTCTGAAAACCCATTCACTTTCTCACCTGTGATGTGGAACAAAACTGCAAAAGATGATCTTCTCTCAAGAGATGAGTGTTCTTTAAGTGTTGCCATAGAAGATCGACTTCTCGCTCCTTAAAGAACCTTTCAGAGCATGATTCCTTAGAGACCCCTTTTTGTGAGAGTTTGAAGGACCATTTTAAAGTTAAAAGAACCTCCACTTAGTGGAAATGTTCTTGGAGGAGAACATCAAAGCAGTTTCCTCCAGGATCAATAAAGTTTTCTGATTCTGATGTGAAGGTTATTTAAAAAACCTGCTATGGCAAAAAGGTTTCTTTCATTTGCAAAAATAGTAGCACACTTTTTTTCTGGAGTGTCAGCAAGTAAAAGCATCATGAATGTAGTCTGTGTATCTAATATTTCTCACTATGACATAAAATAATAGAAGATCAGACGGCCCATTTTTAGATGTTTCTTCTTATTTTATAATAACTTAGATCAACAATCTCAGAGTGAACAAAAACTTTCACTTTGACTTTGGCTTTGAAAATGTAGAAATATTAGCACTGGTGACTAACTTTCACTTGCCAAATCGTTCTTTTTGTTGGGAAAAGAAATGGTCCCAAGTGAAATTATAGCACTTTAACATACAATAAAGTCACAAAAGCTTCTCCCGTCTCCTGTGAAGTTACCATTTTGGGAATAAAAGGTTTTATTAAGACAGTGACAATGTGATGAACTGAAAAAGTGATTAATTTTATATGGTTTGCAAGTGTTTTCCAGGTTTTAGTAAGAAAAGCTGGCAAATCTTTTAAACACACAGAATAAACTGTCTGTCTGTACTCTGTGCCACCAACAGATATTTACATCAGCGAGTGAAAATACAGGGTTGAACCCAAACGACCACCGAAAACATCCAGAGACACCGAACACTCACCACTAACCAGCAGTGATGAATCTTGAAGCCCCAAAGCCAGAGATCAAGTCGGCCACCCGTGTGAGTGGTGGGCCAGCCACACCGCGTAAAGGCCCTCCCAAGTTCAAGCAGAGGCAGACTCGCCAGTTCAAGAGCAAGCCGCCAAAGAAGGGAATCCAGGGGTGAGTGTCAGAGTCCATGTGTCATCTGTACACACTCAAGAAAAAGGTCCTAACCTGTAACTGGGGTGGAATCATCAAGAGTACATCTTCAGTACATTTAGTACCTTTACCCATACGTTTTTTCCAGGACAAAGGAGATACATTTTATGCCTTTTCATAACCTAATTGCTTAAAATACAGATATAAAGTTAAATATAACAGTTCTACTGACCCTGTAGTAACGTAACTCAAAATAAGTTTTAAATAAGGTTTTAGGAGAAAAGGGGTATATTTGTATCTTTTCATAATCTAATGGTTTAAAAAATGAAGATAATGTTATGTAAAATATAGAAGTTGCACTGACCCCTTAGTAATATAACTTAAAATAAGTTTCAAATTAGTTTTTCTTTTTTTTTCAAGGGAAACCGGGGTATATTTTTACCTTTTCATAACCAGATTGTTTAAAATATAAGGATGAAGTAATATAAAATGCAAAAGTTGGACTGACTCTATAGCATGGTAACCTAAAATAAGTTTTAAAGGAATTTTATTCCAGGGAAAAGGGGGTATATTTGGACCTTTTTGTTACCTAATTGTGTAAAATATTAAAATAAAATAAAATAAGCTAATTTTTAAACATATAATAGTACAATAAAAGTCTAGAGACTACATGGTGTGTACATATCTATACATAATAAAATCTATATTACATATGTGATCATATTCCACTTGAATTGCTGTGTAATGTGATCAGGTGTGATCTAAAGAGTCGCTACAACTAGTTTCTGAAAAGGTACAAATATACCACTTTTCCCAAGAAAAAAACTTATTCAAAGTATGCAATTGGGACCATGTTGTACCTTAAAGATTACTTTTACACTGCATGTACCTTGATCTTCTGTTAAGGCTTAAAAATAAGGTGCCAACGAAGGTTCTTGTAGAGCAACACCGTAGAAGAACCACTGCTGGGTCCTTGAAGAACCTATCACTGGCATGGTTTCCCAAAGAGCCATCAAATTCAAACGTTCTTGAGTGACACTGCTCCGAGTTTCTTTTCAGCTTTCAGTATCAACCTAGGGCTTAGAAAACGTCTCTACTGTTAAAATAACCAAGGCTGTCAATTAATGTTTGCAATCATATCCTGATCTGTTCTTCTGCTGGCTCCACAGCTTTGGAGATGATATCCCTGGAATGGAAGGTTTAGGCACTGGTGAGTGTGATCTTCATATGTTCTCCCCTTCATCTCCTTCTCACGTGTGGTTTAGCATCTCGATCGGCGTCATCCACCGTTTATTCTTAGCTGCCCTTGGGCACGTCTTACAGTTTATGCCAGGCGAGCGGTCTGCATTGGCCATGACTCGTCATAAAACGGTATCAGTGAGATTAAACAGGCTTGAGTGAAATTCTCCGCGCAAGCAGCTTAAGGAAACCAGCATGAGGCCGAGCCCAGCCGAGTGGGCAGAACGAAATTCAGTCCAATGCCAAGACCAAACTCTGGCCATTTTTCAGCCGTCATGTCAGTCTTTTCTCATTGAGGTTGTCCAATACAGGGGGTCCTCGAGTTACAACACAGACCCGTTCCTTCGACAGGGATGTAACCCGAATATTGGTGTAAGTTGAAACATACCCTGGCCTCTTACCGATTCTAATACAGCTATAAAATCATAAAAACACAACTAAGCCACAGAAAAAGGAAAAGGAAAACTCCATCACTCAGACTCAGACACGTATTCTTCCGCTGCGCGCAACCAAACTAGTTCACCCACGTGGTCTGTAAGTACAAGGCTAACGGTGTAAGTCAAGTGGGAGTGAGCGTTGTAAACTTGAAACGTCGTATGTCGAGACCCCCTGATGACCTGTGGAACTCACTGTTGCTTTTTTTTAAAAACATTAGTCTCATCCCCTCATCACCTGCTGCTCATTTTATTGCATTCATCAGATTTTTACAGCACAAACACTAAGTCACTTTTCATAACCACATGCTACTACTAATCTGTTATTATATCTGTTATGGTTAGAGTTATTTCGTCATTCCGTTTGCACTATTACTACTGTTACTGTCTTTTTAAAACTCTTTGTCTTATTTTTATTCCTGTTGTTGCACAAGTGTTTTCATGACAAAAAAAAGAAAGCTCTTTCTTATCTTATCTTTTAAAGACAGGAAGGTAGTGGAGATTTCAGTGAACTCACACTCCTGTGTCTCTTTTCTTGCAGACATCACCGTCATCTGCCCTTGGGAGGCCTTCAACCACCTGGAGCTGCACGAGCTGGCTCAGTACGGCATCATCTGAGCCCCCACCTTCCCATTCTCCTCTTTACTGTTTAGACCCCCTCCTCCAAACCAACTGCCTCCACCACCCTGGCCATTGGCTCCAGGGGGACCACTCGAACGTACACCTTACGACACGACACACTCCAAACAGCAACAGTTACAAAAATTGAAAAATCGAAAATCATTCTACAAAAAAAAAACAAACCCATCTGTCTATCTGCCCACTCCGGTCTCTTTCTTTCTTTCTTCCTTTCTTTCTTGCAGCCAAATTACACACACACACACTCGTTCTGCTCGTACTGGTAGGCCAAAACGCAGGTCCGTGTCTTCTGACTCTTGTGCTCCGTTGTTTTAGAGGTCTCGCCAAAAGGACTCTCATCTTGACCCCCCTTTCTTTGAGACTTTCTCTTTCTTTCTTTCTTTCTTTCTTCCCCCTTTCTTTCGGAACAGAAACTTGAAACTTACGCAAGCAAGACCGCCTCAGAGTGAGTACAAGTGACCGGCCCGTGAAATGCTCGGCTTCTCGTTTCACGTGACTCGGCCCCCTCCGCCACCATCTCGGAGGGTCGTCCACCTCTCGCCGAGTTCCAAAACTGAAAAAAAGATCAAAGTCCTGTAGAGGTGGGATGCCTGCTGAAAGAAATTTGGTGCAAAATCCACAAATTACCTCCAATTTTTAAGGCCCTTGAACAATAGGTAAAAAAAAATATTATGAATTGGTAAATGAATCAGTTAACTATTGTCTTCTCAATTGCTCATTATTATAATAACCTTATTTATTAAGCACACCGACCACAGAAATTCTGAAATTTCTGCTTTCCTCTTATTGTCTAACCAGCCTCTCCTCTCTTTTATCCTCCACCTGTTCACTAGTGTGATTGTATATAGTCTTCATAGGGGATACACTCAGGGATAAAAACCTTACAGACTTTTGTTTAGACATCAAATTGAGGACTTTCTACTCTTGCTTTCTTGCTGCCCACCGCTGAACTCTCTGTCCATCACCTTTGGCTGTCAGACTGACCCATCCATGGAGGAGAGAGTGGGCAAAATTTTATACTAGAAAAAAAGAACTGTAGAAAGGGAGGTACCTCGAGATGCAGTCAGAGACACGCTGTTATCTACATCGCGTTCTTGAGTTTGGTTGTAATCGTTGTTAATCGAGGGTCCCAGGTGGCTGTCTTGTGTCTCGTTCACCTGCATGCTTTGGTTTCTGGTAGTTCTTCATCATCTTTCATCCTCATCATGACTTCTGTATGGTGTCCACCTGTAGTTCTCACTATATTCTCTTAAGTATGTTCTTATGCTCTTTTACTTGTATTTAAAAAATCGTATTGATAATCTTTGCATGTTTCATTTTTACACTTGATTGTAAACCAGATTGTAAACCACCGTTTCCCTCTTTACTTCATCCATTGTGTGCTGGCATTGGGCTTGGTGTGTGTTTGCATTTTTTTTTTTTATTGCATTACCATTTTTCTCCTCCATCCTTGGTTAAGCTTTGGCACACACCCCCACTGTGTTTGCACAAACAGCAATACTTTATAAGTCATGTTTTACCCAGTTTTCATCTCAAACCTCATCCTCTGGATGTTGTGAAGGTTGTTAGGGGGTCTTTGCTGCATTTCACTCCCTGGATCTGGTGGGACATTTGCAGTAAGAGGTTTGCTTGTCCAATAAGCTGTCCCCCCACTCGACATCATGATTGTAATCTGTGACTGAAGTAAAGGTGTTTCTTCTCTACAGGATGAGATCCAAATAAACCTTAAAAAAGTGCAAAAAAACAAATGGCGTGTTCTTTGCCAAAAAAAAAAGCGTTTATCACAAAGTAATGCCCTTCACTTTTTTCTTTTACACATGACCAGTCTGTATCTGTTGTCTACGATATAAGATAAGAGAAGATATAAGATAAACCTTTATTAGTCCCACAAGTGGGAAATTTGCTTTGTCATGGCAGAAAGTGGACAGAACAAAGTCAAGAGCAGCAAAATTAAGAAATCATGTTTAAATTAAAAAATTAAAGAAATTAAGAAATTTCCAGAGTGGATATATGAGCAAATATAAGAACACTGTAAATACACACACACACACACACACACATACAGGTACACAATGCTTGTAGACATACAGGTCTACAAGCAGTCAGGCCTGGATGATCCCAAACCCCAAGCAGGAACAAATATCTGTCCATCCATTGATTATCTGAACCTCTAATGGGCAGAGGCACCACTGAGGTACCCCTGAGCAAGGAACTGTCCCCACACATTGCTTCCTGACGCCATTGTCGGCAGCCAACTACTTCACTAAACGCAGATAAATAAATAAAAGAGTACATTTCCTCAGGGTCAATATTGCATTTTGCTGGAGCCCATCCTGCAGCTCATAAGGCAAAAGAAACACTCTGGACAAGTCACCAGTCCTTCACAGGGCAGATACGCAGACAAACAAACTCCCATCTCCAATTCACCAGACATGCAGAAACCCATGCAGACTCCACAAAAACACGGGCTGTCCAGTGGGGAATCAAATCCAGGACCCTCTCACTGTGAGCCAACAGTGCTCCTCACTGTACTTCCATTCAACCCATGACTATTAATGATTTAATAAATATATAATATTTATTTTCTGTAACCTCTTAATCCTACCTAGAGTCGCAGGTACCCTGAGCCTATCCCAGGGTTGATGGCCAGCCCACCGCAGGGCGCGCACACACACACACACACACACACACACACACACACACACACACACACAATTCACTCAAACACTCACACCTACGGTGAATTTAGAATCTCCAATTCACCTGACATGTATGTCTTTGGACTGTGGGAGAAACCCAGAGCCCCGGAGGAAACCCACGCCATTACGAGGAGAACATGCAAACTTCACACACACAAGACCAGCACCCAGATTCAAACCCTCGGATGTGTGAGGCAACAGCGCCACCCACTGCACCACTGTAAGTCCTAAATATATGAAATAATCCAGAATAAAGCACTGTAAGTGTTTCTGCTGAATTTTCAGCTGCCACAAGTGTCTGTAGATGATTTAGCCTTTATGGGCCTGATAGCTGATTAAAAGAGGCATAAAACTACTAGTTATTTTTTTCTTTCTCTTTCTTCATTTGTTTGTTTCTTTCTTTCTTTCTTTCATTCTTTCATCCTGCCAAGAGCACCTAACTGGCTCAACTCGTTCTTTTTTCTCTCTCTCTTTCTCTCAGGCAGCCCTGTTTGCGCTAGATAAGCAGTCTAGTAGTACATAAATACACAGAACCATCAGGCCACTGTAGCTACGGCACACAAGCCAGGCCCACTATTTAGTATGTAAATACGTATATTACAATGCAGAGGCTCTCTTTAGAACATTTCCAGATCCACATTCTTTATTTGTCACATAAACGGTTATACAAGCACAACATGTAGTGTGTCCCTGAATCAGACATGAGAAATTTGAATCAGACATGAGAAAAATTAAAGAGAAATTTGAACAACCTTAGGTATGTATATTTTTTTCTGTAAATATATACAGAAAAAATATGTATTTCAAATAAACAAATTACAGTTAGAATCAAGATCTATGCAAATGTAAAATAATAAAATGTCTGTGCTGGAAAGTGCAGTATGTTAGTAGCTTGTTGATATAAACAGGCTTACGTGACGTGACTGCTACTCCACACACTGGCCTGAAGTGTCACTTATGTCACTACTTATATTTATGCAATAGTATTATCATGCAATATCACAACTCATGTCACTATTACTGCAATAACAGTATAGAGAACAACGCCAGACTACTACGTGTGTTACTAGTAAACCACTTCATCAGTAATTTTATTTATTCATAGTATTTAAATCCACATCTCTTACAGGCCAGAGCAGTTTGTGTATAAAGTATAGTGTACTTAATGCTAAGCATTTTCTGAGTATTTTATTCGGAGTTTTATTTTAGCTTTTATTTTGACTAGCACTGGATTTTAAATCATTCTTTTCTGTCTGTGTGCTAAATGGACAAAAGCATTGGGACACCCAACCATTATAGGCTACCAACAGGGACTTTAATGACATTGCATTTAAAAACTTAGACTTTAATATAGAGTTGGTCCCCCCTTTGCAGCTAGAACAGCTTCCACTCTTCTTGGAAGGCTTTCCACAAGATTTTGGATTTTCTGTGGGAATTTGTGCCCATTCATTTTGAAGAGCATTTATGAGGTCAGACACTGATGTTGGACGAAAAGGCCTGGCTCGCAATCTGAGTTCCAGTTCATCCCAAAGGTGTTGGATGGGGTCGAGATTAGGGCTCTGCCCAGGCCAGTCAAATTCTTCTACTCCGAACTCCTCCGGCCATGTCAGTATAGACGCTTTGTGCACTGGGACACAGTCATGCTGGAATAGAAAAGGTTCTTCCCCAAACTGTGTCCACAAAGTTGGAAGCATAGTGTTGTCCAAAATGTCTTGGTTTGCTGAAGCATTAAGATTGCTCTTCAGTGGAAGTAAGGGGCCTAGCCAACCCCTGGAAAACAGGTGTGTCCAAAAACTTTTGTCCATATAGTGTATTTCATACGGAGGACTTTTTTATTTGTTTTTATTTAGGCTTGATATTTTATATCGTTATTGTCTTTTTTGTCTGGGTACAGTACAGTTTTCTTATTCTGATAGCTAAGTGTTTTAGTTAGGCTTCAAGTACCCTCAATAAAAATTGAGCTTCTTAGCACCCATAGCCAGTTCTGTCTATTTACAGTATGTCTAGGGGTACGTTCTAATTGGAAGATAAAGTGAACATATTGGAAAGAGAAATCGTGGAGCAACACTCACTGCATCTGCACACTACTAAGGCCGCATAGGCGCGTGTTGGAACGTCCCCCGTGTCTGAAGTGAGTTATGGAGTTTAGTGTAGGGCAGGTTGCTCTGTTCGTTCTGCAGTAACGTTAAAGCCTGAAGGAGCTCAGAAAGTTCAAGAACCAGGACTCGGATCGGGGGCTACGGACCCTATAGACATGGCAGAAAACATCGTGAGTAGACCTTTGTGCCTCTTTTCCCCTTCTTTTGTGTTTATGAGCTGCTGGAGGAGCTAGGTCCTATGATGAGGCAGCATAATTGTTAGCAGAAAGCTAACGAGCTAACGGTCGTGGGCCTGAGAAGAATTGGACACTCTGAGGAAATAAAACATTAAAAATGCAAACAAAACGAAATCCTGCCAAAAATAAAACCCCTCCAACTTAAGTCGAACACGAAATACAAATTTAAATCAAAGGTTTCTGAGCTTTTGGCTCTGACACAAACTTGAAAATTCCTCCTGACAAAGACAAACTGCCCCTTAACGCCAGAAAAAAGTGCCTTTTTTGACCATTTTTGTTCGGATTTGAGTGAGAAGATGTCAAATAAGAGCTCAAATTAATAAAACTATTTTGATTTGTAAAATTTCACTTAAAAGGTGATTTAGCCAGTGTTAGCCTGAATTTGAGGCTAATAACTGATACCTGATTCTAAAACTGATATCAAATTACACATTTAACACATTACTTTTCAAAACTAGTGACTGTTTGATTCAGTAGATAACGTTTAGTCTTCTGACAGCTTCATTAAAAGCAGTTTTGTGCAGGTAAAACTGGTAAACACAGTAGAATGCTACATGCTAGCATTAGCAAGGGAGCTAACAGTGACAGTGTTTGGCTCAATCATTATAATTTATTTTAGACACTTGATTTACATGATTTATTAATATTTTCTCAGTTATTTTGTATAATTGGGGTAGCCAGTAGTTTTTAGATGTATGACACAGACAAAATACTAGAAATAAGTTCGTTTTCATGGGCTGAGTTAATTTGCCTACAGATAAGTAATGATTATTAATTTATATATAATTCATATATACACATACACACACACACGTATGTGTATGTATATATGAATGTAAGTTGGGTAATGAGGCAACATTAACTCTCCTTCATCCAGTTAGACTGGTGTTCCAGCCTGAAAACAGGACACACATGTAGTTTGGTCACCAGATGAATCGAGAATTTTTGCACTTATGGTGCTCTGTAGATGGCATTATTCAGTCATTTCTGTTGACTCATTTTTACACCATGAATGGCAGACTAGTGACTGGACAGTTGACAGCTATGTTAGCCTTGTAGCTTTAGTGTAAATTCTAAAGAAGCAAACTTCAGACTTCGTGGCTCATAGAGTATGTCTGAGGTTGGATTAAACGTTCATTGGAGTGCCTCACTTACACTATATGTACAAAAGTATTGGGACAAACCTGTTTTTCAGGGTTTGGGCTAGGCCCCTTACTTCGAGTGAAAGACAATCTTACTGCTTCAGCAGACCAAGATATTTTAGACATGCTTCCAACTTTGTGGACACAGTTTGGGGAAGAACCTTTTCTATTCCTGCATGACAGTGCACAAAGCGAGTTCCATAAACATGTGGCTGGGTGAGTTCGGTGTGGAAGAACTCGACTGGCCGCACGGAGCCCTGACCTCAACCCCATCCCAACACCTTTGGGATGAACTGGAACAGAGACTGTGAGCCAGACCTTCTTGTCCAACATCAGTGCCTGACCTCATAAATGCTCTACAGAAAGAATGGGCACAAATTCACACAGAAACTCCAAAATCTCATGGAAAGCCTTTCAAGAGTGGAAGCTGTTATAGCTGCAAAGGGAGACCAACTCCATATTAAAGTCTATAGATTTGAATGCAATGTCATTAAAGTGTAATTGGCAGGCGTCCCAATACCTTTGTCCAATGGTGTATCTTGAGCATATGCTTATGGACAAATTGTCCTTTTTGTACTGCTCATCTTCATCATCTAATCAGAAACCATTTCAAAACAGCCAGGAACGCCGGTTTGTTGTTCCTCTAGCTTGTAAATCAGGTTTGGCTGAAAACTTGTTAAAGTGCTAAAGAACTAAAGAGTTCTGTATGAAATAAATGAAAACGGATTTATGTTCACAGATCATTCGTGTCCAGTCTCCGGAGGGGATGAAAAAAATCACCTCAACAAAGCGTGAGACTGCAGCAGCTTTTCTGAAGAAGGTATGAAGGACACCTGTGAAGGAATCATTCTCCTCTCTGTTTCATTCCTTTATTCAATCTCTTCAAGAGATCTTTCCTCTTTTACCTCGTTTAGGGCCCTTAAATTTGTCTCTTTGTAACAAATTTCCCAAGATCTATTACCCCAATGTATCAGTCCAGCATCGTTTCAACATATAAAACATAAACAAGATGTCAGTAAGTGATTCTTTCATATATTTACTTCAAGGTTATTTATATAAAATATAATCAGTGTTATATAAATAAGTTCAGGTTTATTTATATAAAACATTATCATACACAAAAGGTCATTCGGTGTGCTTTACAGAAATAGAATACAAAATGAAATAGAATAAAAGTAATAGAAGAAATAAACAAATACATAGAAAACTGATAAAAAAAATTTGAAAGGGCAATAGAGGCGCACTGCCAGCAGTACAAGCCTAATGCCACTTTTAAATTCAAAGACTGGACAGTTGTATTTTGTATCATTCTTTAGTCCTTTTACATATCTGATGTGTGTCTAAACAAAACTCCTGACATTTCAAACAGCTCAGAAAGCTTAACTGGGACCTGCTGTGTAGGCCATCCAGCATTTGAAGCTGCAGTCTGTCTTGGTCATGCTCACACTGCTGATTTATTGATGAGGCTCAGCTGAAAATGGAGACAAGCTTCACACTTCACTACCATGCGGTACTCTATTAGCTGAGCTAGGTCGAGCAGTCTTACACACACTCACTCTCTCGCTTACTCTCTCTCTCACTCTTTCTCTCTATCTCTCGCTCTCTCTCTCGCTCTCAGCGAGGGGTGTAATGCTACTTCTGGTCTCACAATCCAGCCTCGTTAGGCAAACTCTTATTAATAACTGTTATTAGGAGCTAAAAAAGACAGACCCACACGAAAAACATCCATCGTCTGGTTTAATAGCTTCTTAACGCTTTAAAGCAAACTATTTAATGACTTTTAAATCAGGAATATCATGAACTTTACAAACCTGATTTCAATCCAGCTCCTATACATTGCTTCCAGTAGTTATGGACCTTAGAGTAAGTAAATGCTGGCCAAAGTATGTTTTGCAAAAGTTTGTATACATGTGGTCATGTTTACACTGTGTTAATGGCCACAATAATGTCCAAAATCCACCCTTTCTAAGTAGCGAGTAGCCACCTGTTGCTGACACAGACGTCCTGTTGCGCACACACAGAGCTTGTTCAATGGAAGACATTGGGTTGTTTAGATGATTTGGGCTCAGTATCCACAGTATCTGACCTCACTAAACAGTCAAATCCTCAAAACAATGTTTCAGCATCTGGTCTAAAGAAGACACATTAAATGAGCAGGTGTCTCTCTGGGTGGACGAATCGAGACTACACACTCTCACACAGCCACTGAAGAACCTCTGGAAGAGCCCTGCAGATGAAGAGAATGCACTCACACTATTATAGAGTAGAACAACTGTTGTTGCAGCAACACGTGTGTAACTAGATTGTGTGGTTGCTCTAAAACCAGGGTTTAGAGACACCGAACATTGGTTTTATGGCATAAAAAAGTTTTTTAAAAATTCTGCTCACGCTGTGATATCGAACCAGTTTTCTGTTTCTCTTCATTCAGCGCCGCATTTTACCATTCAACCACAGGTGGGGTGTTAACTAGCTGTCTGTCACCAAAGCAATTTCTGGCTGGAAATGGGTGGAGTGAACCGCTCTCGGCCAAAAAGGTGGAAAAGCGCGCGTAGCCACATTCAAGGGCTGAACATTATACATTATGGTGGAGATTTGACAGCTAAAACCATTAATATGCGAGCCCTCACCAGCCAATCAAAAATCTGAATACTTATGCAATTCTCCAGACTTAAAGAACGTTTAGTGTTGGTATTTTGCCAAAATTACAAGTTCAACAGGAAGCGGCAATAAAAAAATGAAAAAAAAACAGGTGGAAGAAAAGTAATATAACTAAGTATGCAGTATGCAGCACTGACACAGAATGGAGTTCACCAGTTTCTTCTGCTTTATTCACATTCGAAGAGTATTGTCTTTGAAGCTTGGCTTTAAATTTTAGTGCTGAAATGGAAGATAGCACCACTGAAGAGGCGGTAGACTTTGTTTGGGATTCCTCAGACGGATATAAGCGCAGTAGAGACTCTGCAGTACTTCATTAAAGATTTATAGCTCAGGAATATATGTGAAAAACTGCAGAGCTCTTGTTCTGGTGGACTCCGAGCTGCTTTTCAATAGAGGTTGAAACAGGATGAGTGACACAGGTCTGGGTCCACTGAACTGTCAGCAGTCGTGTGTGTGTGTATGTATGTATGTGTGTGTGTGAGAGACTGGGCACAAAGACATGCTTTCACTCTTCTGGTCCAGTTAATTCCAGATCTCTTTAGAGCTGTGTTCGAAATGTAGCGTCAGTGCTTGGCATGACGTCCAGCCAGATTTAAATAGATATTTCCAGTGATGGCTGTGGGCTAAAAGCATTGCTAATGAAATCAGCCTTTGCTAAATGTGTCCTGGTGGCAAATCTCCTCTTACTGCACCAACCTTTTGGATTCTGTTTTCTAATGCCCAGCTCCGATTATATTAAAATTGATCCTCCTAATGTGTTACTGAGTGCTCCAGCTACCTACATGGTGAATTCTGAGCCTATATCAGGATAATACTGCACCATTTTAACGCTGTCATTTTAGCTCTGTTCCACAGCAGTCGAGCACTGGGCGAGAAGTTTGTGAGGGGCAAGGACTCCTCCTTTGCCTCTGGATGACATTTAAGGCTGATTACTGTATATTAAACAATTTTTACACCCAATATTCTGTAATCTGTTATCATCTACTGGTCAGTAACTACAGTTTGAATTGATTCCACCAGTAGACATTGAAAAAGGGCATGGGGTTAATACATCAAGTAAATAAAGAAAAACACCAGACATTCAGAAGTGTGGTTTAATTCAGTTTACCATTAATTTATGGCAGGAATACTAATACTAGTAATATTAGCAACTGAGTAGTCTAGCAATTGTTTTTTGCAAACTCATACAGTCCTGTACAGAAGTCTTGGGCTCCTGTGTAAACTGTTTATAGCCATCTATGTGAGCGCTTTCTGCCAGAAAATACACATTAAAATATATGCAAACAAACAAGAAAGCAGTAAATTTTAACAAGATTTCTTTTGTGTGTAAAAAAGTAGCTGATGTGTGAGCTGGCAAGGAGAACACAGCTTTGGTTCCAGATTCCCCCTCCGTTCCTCCAGCCGTTGTTTGGATTTGCGAAATTCTGTCAGTAGCTCCTGATATTTAATGTAGGACTGATTAAGCAAACATACTAACGTTCATAAAATATTGTTTGTATATGTTCTAAAATTAGCTTTTAAAATTATACTGCTCAGTTCAAAAGGATTTAAATATAATTTTCTCAGGTGTCTAAGACTCTGCCATTGTAACTGGAGTTTGTCTTTGAATAGGCTCAGCAACGGGTTACAAGTATTAAGTGATCCTCAGTATTTCATCTGACATAGTAATCAACAAAACTGTTGTCAGAAAATGTGAGATACTCTACTCTTTTCATAATCTATTAGGATTTTGGTTTCTGTAATATATCCTTGACTTACAAGAGTCCCAGGAGTGACCTGAAATTTCTAAACTTATTTATTGCATTTATTTTACTCTGGTTGCCCTCAAATTCAGCATATATTCAACATTAAGTTCCCTGTTATCTCACGCTAGTCATAAGGGTGTATTCTGAGAGTTTATCTCTGCCAGCCTGTAGCTCTTCTGAGTTATTTTCCTCTTACTTTCCATCTTATTATTGCATTAAAGAAATAAGAATAGCGATTTTTCCGTTTACTCACTCACTCACTCTCTCTCTCTCTCTCTCTCTCTCTCTCGCCTTCTCCCTAGGTGGCTAAAGAATTTGGTTTCAACTCCAATGGTTTTTCTGTCTACCTGAACCGCAACAAGACTGGCGAGATTCTCTCTCAAAATAAGACTCTAAGCCTGCTTAAAATCAAGTAAGTATGAATGCCATTGTGACTTTGCAGACTTTTGGTGTGAAATATAGGGTGTTCTGTTGTACACTTCTAGTCTGGTTTATATTTATATATTTTTTCTGCATTTTTTAAAAATGTTTTCTTTGTAGAGAAACTTGACTATGTTCACTCTGATTTGCAGTTCCATGTTTAAAGTGGGGATGATGGGAACCAGGAGTGGCAATTTACCAAATCCAAATTAATAATGCAAAATTGCTATTTTGCCTCCACACTGTGTGTGTTTTAAAGTATATTTTAGACTGAAGCGATATAAAAACAATTCATCAGGCAATGTTTTCGTAAAGAATTCTTGTAATTTGTACATTGTGAGATAATTTAAGCATTTCAGATGACTGGTTTTGTAACCACCACTGTGAGGAATAGTCTGTTGACTAGACTGTTGACAGAATATTTATTAAGCCGCTCTGAATGACTGTTTACATCCTATTCCAGAAATTTAATTAGAGCCTTGTGGCGCACACAGTATTCATGTGCTGATTACATTCATTGTCTTTATTTATTCCCCTCTGTTTCTTTCTGTTATCTCTTTTCTTACACTCACTCTCTTAATTTCTTTTTTCCCTCTAGGCATGGAGACATGCTTTTTCTCTTCCCATCATCTGCCGGTCCCTCAAGTGAGACCATGGACACACAGCCCTTCTCTTCCTCCTCCCTCTCTTCCTCCTCCTCCTCCTCTTCATCCTCCCTGTCCCGTTCACACTCTGCGCCACAGATTCAAGAGGACGAGATTGACCAGTATCTCTCCAAGCAAGAGGGCAAGATCTACAGAAACCGAGACCCCCAGCTGTGAGTGTTTCAGTCCTAAGACCTCTTTTCCTGAGTACAACAACAGAGAATGTGTGTGTGTGGGGGGTTCGGTTTCTGTAGATAAAATGTGTGTGTGTGTTTTAGATGCCGGCATGGTCCCATGGGGAAATGTGTACACTGTGTACCTTTAGAGGTAAGACCATATTCATATTTAACTATATTTTAGGAAGCCTCTTCTACACATAGCGTGACCTAGAAGCAAATGCTCTCAACAAAACAGAAATGCCACATGCGCTCTGAATCTGTAAAGCAGTATGATGTTACGCTACTTGGCATGCAAACTAATGCAGTACTTTTTTGTCCTTCCACAGCCTTTTGATGAAGACTACCTGAACCACCTTGATCCACCTGTCAAACACATGTCGTTCCATGCCTACATCCGCAAACTGACAGGTGGAGCAGACAAGTGAGTGTTTCTAGAGACTTTAGACTTATTAAAGGCTTATGATCCTGCTCGCTCCCTTCGCTCCTCCATGGAACATCGTCTGACGCTGCCATCCCTACACACAAGGTAAACCCAGTCCCGGCTGGTCTCATGTGTGGTTCCTCGCTGGCGTCCAGAGCAGCAGAATCGCTCGCTATCTTCAGAAACCTCTATTAAGAGAGTGCCTCCTCTCCTGATGCACCATCTATCCTAAATCATGTTTGCTCTTCTAATTAAGCTTACATCATGTTGCACTACTCCCTAGTTAAAGATCTAGCACCTGGTACTCTTCTTTGAGTGTTTCTTCAAATTGCCATATGAATAAGTGTAATGTAATGCAGAGGGAAAATAGCAGCTTTGCCGGTTCCTTTGAAGCAAACAAGTGCTTTATTCTTCTCTTCCTCAGAGGCAAGTTTGTAGCGTTGGAGAACATCAGCTGTAAGATCAAATCTGGCTGTGAGGGCCATTTGCCTTGGCCAGAGGGCATCTGCACGAAATGCCAGCCCAGTGCCATCACTCTGAACAGACAGGTATGCTTTGGTTTCCTCAGTAAACAGGAATCCCATATCCCTCGTATTTCTGTGCCACTGCGGTGAAGTGTGGTTTGGCTCTGGGCCAGATATTTCAAAAGCTGTGGTGTTGAATGAATATCACCCAGAAATGTATGATCTTTAGAGTAGGTTAATATTTTGCTCATACACAACTTTTCCATTCATAACAGTAGTTTAACAGTATTTTAGAACGACTTGTTCCTAGAAATACAGTGTGTTTTGGTGACTAAGTTCAGGTTTTGTGTCTGTATGTTCTAAAGCGATGATGTAAATATCTTCTATTTTAATGTTCTACTGGTGTATGGACAGAAAGAGAAGTTTAATGTGGCATTTTGCGAACAAGAATATGTTTGGCTCTGTGTTGAGGGAATATCACCAAAAAAATATTTTGCTCACACATTCTAACTGCTCCATCCATTAGGATAATAGTATTTTTGAATGAGGACAGCATGTTTTGGTGACTGTTTAAACTCTATGTTCTAATGTGATGCTGTATTCTATTCTGATGATCATCTGGTTTGTGGGCAGAAAGAGAGGTCTATTGTAGCATTTCCTGAACAAAGATACATTTATCTTTGTAATACAGAAATATAGACATGTGGATAACATCATGTTTGAGAACCACACTATCGCGGACCGTTTCTTGGACTTCTGGAGGAAGACAGGAAACCAGCGAATGGGATACCTGTATGGCCGTTACACCGAGCACAAGGACATCCCGCTGGGAATCCGAGCTGAGGTCGCCGCCATCTACGAACCGCCACAGGTAAATGTTTTAAATATATACTGTATGACTTCAAATGTCATTGATAGTTGGATGAACACTAGTAGGGTCTGTGGGCATTATCCGATTGAGATGGGTTTCAGTGTTTTGTTCATTTTTAAAATGAATACTCACGTTGGCTTCTTCATCTAACCTAGGGGTAATTAGTCTGAGCACTTATTCAGGATGTGCTGTAAACCATTCTTCTCTTGTCTTGGACCGTCCAGAAAGGTTTTGGGCTCTGGTTGTAAAGGGAAAAAAGTGAAGTAAAACAACTATGGGTGTAGGGGAGGGAACAAGTTTGTGATCTGTTGTGGCTAGACCGTTGGTTGGAATTTGAATAGGCTGAAAAGGTGAATGAGTTGTAAAGACCACACATGTCATGACCCTGCAGTCATTCTTTGGAGTTCTCTGACAAACATTTGCATAGGCATCACTGTTATTTTTCTAATGTATTTTCTCTTTGCAAACCTCTGCTTTGACCACCTTATGCTATAAAACAGCCAAATGTGACTATTCTCCTTTGTCCGTAGTTTCTGTTGGTTTAAAGTGTACCTACACTAAAAGCTCCTCTCTGCTTGGTTTCAGATTGGCACTCAGAACAGCCTGGAACTGATAGAGGATCCGAGAGCTGCAGCAGTGGAGGAAATAGCAGCAAAACTGGGCCTTCGCAAAGTAACTTTATCTCTCTCTCTCTCTCTGTCTCTCGCTCTCTCTGTCTCTCGCTCACTCTGTCTATATATGTGTTATATACAGTGTAAAATTAGGATGTAAATAAGTGTGTAATTGTATGGCTGGTGTGTGCAGCCTCACAGATGATAGGCAGAGGAAACACTATGATTTTAATGTAATATGATGTTAATACAGTTCTTCCGTGCTCCTTGTGCGAGATGAGAAAATAAATTGTCAGAAGGCATTTAGACCAGGCACATGAACGGACGGGTCAGTGATGTCCATTTGATTTCAGGTCGACCCCAAGGGAGTTGTTGCATAGATACTTACTGTTTCTGTCTCCTCTAGGTGGGGTGGATCTTCACAGATTTGCTGTCAGAAGATACCAGAATAGGGACGGTCCGTTACACTAGGAACAAGGTAAAGACATATGCTCTTCTTGTAAACCGGTCCTGGTAGCATTTAAATGAGTTTGTTCGTAAGTTTCGGTCTGTGTTGTGTTTCTGTACAGGACTCCTACTTCCTGAGCGCTGAGGAGTGTATATCAGCTGGACATTTCCAGAACCAGCACGCCAATTCTTGCCGGCTCTCTCCTGATGGACATTTTGGATCAAAATTTGTCTCTGTAGTAGCAACAGGTTTGTCATCTTTGCACATTATTTTGCAGTAACTGGTTTTTAATTGAATCAAGATTTTTTTTTTCCCAACTTCTTTTGAAATTTGATACATTTTATGTATCACTAGACCCTCACTACATTTTGTGAGCCAAGACCTGCATTCTGTTATTACATGCTTCAAAGGGGCTCTCAGTAATAAATGCAAACCTACAGAGTGTTGATCGTTCTTTGAATGTGAGGCATTTCTAACACTAATGTGCGTGTATGTGTCTGTGCAGGTGGTCCAGATAATCAAGTGCATTTTGAGGGATATCAAGTGTCTAACCAGTGCATGGCTCTGGTAAGAGATGAGTGCCTGCTGCCTTGCAGAGATGCTCCTGAGCTTGGCTATGCTAAAGAGTCCAGCAGTGAGCAGTACGTTCCTGACGTGTTCTATAAGGTATACACGCTTAATATATTCGAGCATTTTTAGTATTCATATCACATATCTGTTCATGGAAATATTGGCTTTGCAAATAAGTGATCCTTAGCTATGAGAACAACCATAGTACTAGATGGATGTTCTTTAATGGCATAATTTCCAAAGAGATTATTTTATTTCGATATTTTTTTTTTTCAGCCACATCGCTGACTTCAAGCAATTCTTTTGTACAAAGTGTTCAAAACACCCTAAGTGAAGTTTTCTCTGTAGGAATACAAGTAGGAATACAAATGACTCAGAATGTACATTTGTACTAGGGGTGTAATGGTGTGTGTGTATGTCCTCAGTTATCACAGTAAGGATGTTGTGGTTCGGTGCATGCAGTGCTAACCTGTGAACTAAGACTGAGGAACGTAATACGGAAGCACATTTCATCTGCAGAAACCTTAGGCACTACCATAAGCTACAAAGCAAGATGCCATTCTAAGCTTGGCTCATGATGATTGGCATCTAACTGAAAATTTGAGTTCCTTATTTTAAAGTTTGAAGTTTCCCTCCCTACTTGCAGTGGAGTGGGGGGTGGACTTAAGCTTTGAATGTTTACATGATCAGAATCAGAAAACTATTAACACGAGACTGCACAGACACACAGAGAAGAAAAATAATAAATGGTAATAAATGATGAAAGCTAGCCGTGGAGTTTTTTTTTCAATTTTTTTAATTGATTGATTTTTTTTCCTGTTGTACTTAACTACTATGTCCAAAGTTTGTTGTGAACCAAAGCATGACTTCTGGGTACCATTGAATTCTCTGAATTTGTTCACACAACTGCATTTTGCAAACATGTTCTTTATCTTCTCCATGACACACACCCTACCATCATATACAGACCCTGTGATCTACATTCATGAGCACATAATTATGCAGTGCACACCCAGAAACACATGTCTTCTATAAGGTGTGTGTTTGATGACCCTCACAGCATCTTGACTCAAAGTGTTACTTCATATTCCAATACAAGAGCAAAATAAGGGAGAAACTGCCCCCTTAATGGCTCTGCTGTTTCTATTTTTATATAATTAGCTTCAATTAATGAAGGACAGAACCTGATGTGCTTCAGCTTATACTTCTAAGAATTAATTGACCTCCTCTAATGAGCTCAGTTTCGACACTCTGCTGACAGTGCTTTGAACAGAACCCTTGGGCTGTGAATGTGCTTCAGTTCATGGTCAGGCCTGAACAAGATAAAGGGATCTCTCTGTTCTAAACTTACTTTGAACCTAAAAACTGTCAAACTAGATTTAGGGAGGCGATAGCTAGAGTTTTCTTTTCTTTAAGGTTATTAGAATCAGCTGGCAGAGGGTTACAGTAATTCTGATCCAGGAAATGAGCCTTTAAGTTGCTTGTTGTCTTTATTAGTGATTAAGTGATTTAGGTTTGCCTTTTTATTTGATGTTTTACTGGTTTAGTTTGTCTCATTCTTTTCCTCATTTCTGGCCATCTTTTTTTCATCTACAGGATAAAGACAAATTTGGCAATGACATCACATACTTGGCCCGACCTCTACCGGTGGAATACCTAATTATTGATGTGAGTACCGGACGCTTTACTGAATCCGCTTGCACATGTTGAAGCAGTGCAGTTTGTGACTTATTCTTACTGTGTTTTGTCTTTATGACATATTCTTACAATCTCTTATTGAAAAATATTTATCCATTACACATTTATCACCTATGCTGTGTTTATGCTAAAGTTGAAAAGTAAACACTATTGGCTTACTGTGACTTCAGTCTCTTCTGTCTCCTGAAACTGAAACTAAAGGGGAAACAGAAGAATTTCAATTTAGCTGAAAATCTTTTATGACGCTTTTCCACTGGCACAATGAACCGTGCTGTACTGCGAACAAATGTTTTTCCATTACAGAAAAAGTGAACTGTACCAGTGCTGCTCAACAAGCCGAGCTGACTGCATCACTGCTTTCTGATTGGTTGAAATGTGATCGTAACACGGAAAGACACCATTGTTCTTTTACCAATGGAGATACAAACTAACAACTGGGAAGTGGATGAAGTACAAGCTCGACTGTCTGTCTGGGCTGAGGATAAATTTCAGTGGGAGTTTTCTGTCACACTAACAAATCTATCTTTAAATTTATTTGATCCAGGACATCACTAACAAGTTGTCTGGGTTCGGTTTTCATCACACGGATAAAGAAAACAGAGAAAAATAAAACTCAAACAAGACTATAAATAATAAAACCCCCAATAACAAAAGCAGCTCTGACAGAAAAACATTCCGCCGGTTCGACTCCATGGACGCTGTTTTGGGATGACCGGCCATAAACTGTGGAGAGAATTGAGTCAGAAACTCCATTACCGGACTGAGATACACTGGAACATCAAAACCTGATACAACTTCAGTACCATCACAGTACAGTTTAGATACAGCATGGTTAATGTAGACCTGTAGAAAAGTGCCTTTATTCAAATGCTTCCCTAACGTTGCTCTAGCTAGGAGGCTCATGCACCTATAAGTAATAAACACTTCTACCAGTTAGCACTGCATGTCTAAATCATCATACACTTTGCTCAAACATCGTTAAATTAATCTCAAATAGACTTATGTCTCAGACACTGATGTACTGTCCTCAACAAAAATGGCCAATCTACATCACGTGGCTAATTTTGAAAAAAGTCTATTCTGTCACAGTGAAACTGCGTATCACTTGGTAGCTTTGGATTTCTGTTGAGCAAACAGTAAAGTAGATTGTTTTTTTTCTGCTAGGATCTGCTCATTTAATACCCATTATAAAACCAAGTATGAATACTTAGTAAAGGAGGCCAAGTCCTTGTTCCTGATTCCGTCAGATAATTTTCATTTTATTTATTAATTTATGAAAATAAGTATGTAGTCTCCAGTACGTGTATTTTATAGATCGTAGACATTTATTTAAAACAAATATTTAATTACATGAATTAATGGAGAATGTGTGGCTGTGAGAGAGAGTGCTGATTGCAATGTGTTTCTGAGCAGATCACTACCACCTTCCCCAAGGACCCCGTTTTCACCTTCTCCTCCACACTCCGCTTCCCTATTGAGAACAGAGATGCACTGGGGGAGACACAGGTAGCCTCACACACCTTTAAACACATTATAAATGAAAAACAGTGCCGTCATCTTTGCAAAAGGTTGTAAGATATTTTCTATAACGCATTTACACTTTAATCAGATTAGAGTTTACTCTGATCATTTTATTGTGTTTGTTTCAGGACTTCCACAGTCTAGCCACGTATCTCTCCCAGTGCTCGTCATCTTCGTCTTTCCTGAACGTTGTCTCTGATTTTCACTTGCTCCTCTTTCTCGTCACCAACGAGGTCATGCCTTTAGGGGTGAGTTTTGAAAACCTCACCTTTGCACATCCATACTGAAGTATGTCAGTTAGTGTTGAAGGTTAAATCATTTTTTTTTGGGAGTGTATTCAAACTAGCAATTTCATAAAAACTTGTCTGTGTTGTGTTTAGTTTTACCATTTTAGCAAACAGACCTCACATAGGATTTTTGGGGCTTTTTTTTAAATACCTGAGTGATTTTTACATATCAGATGGATCAAGTAGTCAAAAGTTCCAGTCTCTTTGACAGACTTGTTTACAGATGTTATATCCAGCAGATTGTGTTGTTGAGTCTAACAGAGATGGTCTTTTTTTTAAAGCCCTAGTAAGATAATTTTCTCTGCCCAATAAATGTGTTCAGGTATGAACATGTGATTATTAAGTACCTCTGACTTCAATTGTGGACCCAAGTTCGATTGCTAACTATTAAAGGGAACTAGGCACTAAAGTTTAGCTTTCTTTCATTAACAGGACAGTATTGGGCTCTTGCTGGATGCTGTAAAGACCGCAAATGAAGAGCTGGCACAGACCTGGAAGAAATCTGAGCAGTGGGCCACCATCGAGCAGCTCTGTAGTGAGTGTTTTGTAATACTGGAGATTTGGAAATGATGATTAACCAGAAAATAATAATACAGGGGGTCCTCGAGTTACGACACAGATCCGTTCCTTCGACAGTGAAACTTTGTACCAG
This sequence comes from Hydrocynus forskahlii, assembly GCA_037974365.1. NCBI lineage: Eukaryota > Metazoa > Chordata > Actinopteri > Characiformes > Alestidae > Hydrocynus > Hydrocynus forskahlii. The sequence continues at coordinate 46,048,552 of JBBPCX010000114.1, read as the reverse complement.
CCCATTATCGGATATTATTTATCAGAAATTCTCCCCATCTGATTTTAGCTTTAATAATGGGCAAAATGCATTTTTCTTAGCATATATTAAGTCACTGACCTTTTTAAAACGCTTTTACTGCTGAGATACGCTGTAGTGTAGACCATAAAACTCATCAAACATGACATGCCTTTATACCAACCAATAATATGTTTATTATTTCTCATGAATTCTCCCACACAGGCATCTCTGCTCTTTGAGCTTTAAAGACCATGTTAAAAGCATTTCTAAACCAACGTCACTGACCTTTTTAAAAAGCTTTTACTGATGAAATATGCTGTATTTGCAATAAGACTGAATACTAAATACTTAATACTTGAATACTTAATACTAGACTTGAATAATAGACTTAAAGTGGAAAAAGTCACCAATATAAAAACCAACAGAAATGAATACTCAGGTAATCAGAAACCAAATTTTTCCCCATTGCTAATGTTTTTAATTCTTTACGTTCTCTCTCAGGCACAGTGGGGGGGCAGCAGGCGGGCTCTCTGCATTACGCCATGGGTGGTCCATCTATCCCAGCAACCTCCTCTGCCATGTGGTCTTGCCTACACTGCACCTTCATGAACCAGCCCGGAACGGAGCACTGTGAGATGTGCAGCCTGCCCCGCAGTTAAAAGTGCCGCGTCCCGCGCTGCGGGAGACAGCAGCAGGAGTGGGTGTGCTCCCCAGAGCCCCGCCCTTTTACACACTCACTCCACCCCCATTCCAGTCTCCACTCACTTCCTCACTGATTGTGCTGTGTTGCTACGTGAACGCCAGTGTTATGCTGGTCCACATAGCCGGCTGAGCATACAGAGCTAAAGATGACGGCGTGTTCCCGTAGCCTCTCTGCTGTGGCCGCGCGGCTTGCTGGGACTGATTTGATGTTTTTTAGGTAAAGCACTTGGCCAAGGCTCCGCCCCCTCCGCGGTCCAAACTGACCTGGCGGCGACGTCGCTTCTGAACTTAAATGAAACTTGCTGAATTTGTTTGTGGAAGCAATCTTCTGCTCCCTCTCCTCTAACAGCCTGGATACGTATTGTGTAAATAATATGCAGATAAGGATTGATACTGTTATTTAATTTCAGTGAGGCTTTTTTTTTTTTTTTTTGGATCATAGCTATATGTATATTAATAGAATTTAATACTATCCCATTTTCAGGAGCAAAAAAAAACGTTGAAGTGGAATTAATCACTCGGTGGATTTTCACATGGTTTAAAAACAAACTGCATCAGAGCGCATGCACCGACCGGCCGGTTCGACTCACCTTGATTGCTGGTTTCCTCAAAGGAGCTTTAAGTGAGACCGCTATTAAAGATTGCACAGGCCTTTTCCCCCTCAAAATCAAATCCCCTGTTTATTCTCCTGGCTGACTTCAGGATTTGTAGTGTTGCGCGTGGTTTGGGCCATTTTTTGGCCGAATTTCATTGTATGGTTCAAAACTGGATTTCAACTCAAACTTTTGAATCGACCATAAAACCACTGGCTGTTTTTCTTTGAAGTTGTATCTTTACTTTTGGAAATGCTTTCTGCTTAGTCAACTAAAGCTTGGTAAGTGTAGCTTCTCTGGTGTTTCTCCTGCTTCTGTTGTTCTTTCCCTCTTTCTCTCACCTCTTGGTGGCAGTACAGTGGTTTGGAAGTGTGGAGAATGGTTGCACCGACTGGAGCCCCAGAAAAACAACGACATTAAGAACCAGCCAGGAAACAAACACTACTCCTTCTTATCTGTCCCGGTATGTCCCACACTGGAGAGAGAGAGAGAGAGGGAGAGAGAGAGAGAGAAACAAAGAAACAAACACTGGTGGCAGGGTTGAATCATCTAGCTTTTCACTTGTAGCCAAAGGCAGATTTCGTTTTTGCACTGAGGACAAAAACAAAGCCACCTCCTTGCTCATTTTTGGGCATTTCACATTCTAAGCTGAGTCAGTATGGTAATATGGTGCATGGTGGAGCTTTTCTTTGGTCCAGAAGAATCTTTAGGCGTGATAGTCATATTCCTTTTTTACTTTGATTTGGTTGTTTTTTGCAGGGTTTCTCTTTATCCTCATTTTAATTCACTTGCCATGGTGCTTACTCATGGAAGGGCTGAAATAGTTCCCTTCTGAACAATGGATGTTGTTGCTATCATAATCTGCCCATTTGTTTTTGTTTTTTTTTTGTAGGGTATCCATGAGCTGTGACATAGTGGTACATAGATAATACTTTTGACAAGAGCAGCTACGGTGATGAATAGTCACTGATAATTCATTTGTAGCCTTTTTTAATCAACTACTGCTGTTTAATTGGTGAAATTTCATGCTCCTTGCACCATCAGAAATGAGTTCAAAAGTGTTTTGGACACTTTGCAGTTGAATTTTCGTCTAAAATGCAGATTCAAAGTCAAAGATGAGTACAGTTTGGGTAAGGAGGCTCATATTTTTGCTAGTTAGTGTATTACAGTGTGCTCTAGATAGTTCGAGGTGGGTTCTATCAGAGTTTGATTTTTATTTCCCCCTCAAATCCAATTCAGCTCTTACCTCCTATCCTCCTCCCAGCTGAAAACTAGCCTGTCCAAATCCTTCAGGTTTGAATTCCGAAGGAGGCCCGTTGCTGTACTCTGTAGGCCAGGTTTGGAGAATAAAATGCAGAAATAACAGTTCAACATTAAAAACCTGTTCATTTGAAAGTAGTGATTTCTCTCTGCTTTTTTTTTTTTTTTTGGTCAATTACAGTTTGTCACTGTCCATAAAAGGGATCTCAGAATTGGTAATTACAAAAGAAAGCAAAAATATTTAACTTCTAATGCAAGTTTTTGGAGCATTTCCTTTAATTCGTTCGTCATAAAGGTCACACAATATAAAGGACAGCTTCTGGGTTCAAACGATGTGGTGGTAGAAATCAGAGGATGAAAACATCCTGCTTGGGATCACCTAGTTGGCACATGACCTGCTTATTAAAGATGCATGGATATCGAATTTCTGGACCAATGAAGGTATTTAATGTTTTTCATAAATCAACAATGGCCTCAAAATATTAGTAACAATAATTTAACTATTTGTGGCGAAATTCTTCAGGTTCCCCAGACATGGATTAAGTTCAGTAGTATACTTTTGCGACCCTTGTATATAATAAGCAATGTCTATTATATACGATGTCCTGTGGTGCAGAACTGGACGTCATCCCTGCCTGGAGCAGCCTGAGGAACTTCACTAAAGTTCACTAATAGTTAAATCGTTAGTGTCCCTATACATTTGAGGATATGGTATAAAATATTTTAACTGGTCCACAAATTCCATATTGGTGAACTTTGAGGTTCTTCCTAGTTCCCCTAGTCAGGAATGAAGCCTAGTCCTTCAGCAAAGGGCATTGTATGTAGTGGACATTGTCCATTTTATACAATGGGTCCCAAAGGTATAGGGACACTAATAATCCAATCATTGGTAAACTTAATTCTTCTCTGAGACAACCTGAAGAACGTAACTGAAGCTCACCAAAACAGAGTCTCTGGACCACTGAAGAGACTTAATGCTTTTTTCGTAAATATACAATGATCTCAAAAGCTAATGATTTAACTGTTGGTGAACTTCAGCCCTGTCTGGGGCAACCTGAGGAAATCCACCAAAAATGGAATTTTTGCACCAATTAAGATATTTGTTTTTTAATAAATATACTATGGCCCCAAACATATAACTACACCAACGATTGAACTATTGGTGGACTTCAGTGAAGTTCTTCAGGTTGCCCCAGATGGGGATGATGTCTAGTCCTTCAGCAAAGGGAGAAAGGGAGAAAAGATCATAACTGCAGTGAGGGTTTGTAAAGCACAGATTTGGAAACATGAACATCTGGGTCTCTTTCATGTAGTTGTGGGAGTGAACTGTTCATTAACTAACTGTAAAAGGATGCAAACCTGTAGGAGTCTGCAAAGAACTGATCAAACAATGATCTGAAGCTCACCAGCCACTTTCTGTCAGGATACATTTCTTTCTGGGGTTCCGAAGGAAGTAAATGGATAAAATGCAGACTTTTTAGTGTCGATCTCTCGAGTGATTGAAATGTTCTGCTGTTCAAGAGTGCAATACATGATCCAATACCTGTTTGGATTGTTGGACAGGGTGGGTTATGTGTGAAGTGGCCATTCTTGTCATGTGTAAACAATGAAATTATTTAACCCACTCACCCAGCGATGCAGCACCCGGGGAAGTGTGTGTGTGGAGACGGTACCCTGCACAAGGGGTTTCTCAGTGGTACCACCACCAGCCCTGGGATTTGAACCCATGGACTTCTGATTGCAAAGTCAAATACCTAACCATCAGGACACCAGCTGCCCCTTATCTGTCTCTCGTGTCTTTATCTGTCTATCCTTCTTACTCTATCTGTCTACCTCTCAGTCTATATATGTTTCTCTCCATTTCTCTATCTATCTCTGTGTCTCTCAATTCAATTTCTATTTCAATAAGCTTTATTGGCATAACTGTCGTTTACAGTATTGCCAAAGCATTGAACAAGAAAACTAGTAACACCAAAGTTACCAAAAATCAACATTCTCTTCACAAGGAAAATGAAGAGTACAGTAAATAGAGGAGTAAACTTTATGGAAAGGAATATTGAAATTATGCATGTACATGCAACCATGCATGTAGCCTGTAATAACAATAGATTAGACATAAGTTAGTGTGTAAAATAAATTAATAAAAATGATAGTAATAAGGTGCATTAATTTTGGGTAAGTGTGGGCGAGTGTCTCTCTCTGTCTTTGTGTCTCTTGTATTGTGGCAGGCAGATATATATTGTCCAGCCAGGATCCTTGGTTTTTCTCTTTCTGTTTGTATGTCTCTCTCTATGTCTCTCTCTCTCTCTCTCTCTCTCTCCCTCTCTCTCTCTCCTTCTCCTTCTCCTTCTCCCCCCCCCCCACTCACTCACTCACTATTATATAATATCCTGTTCCGTTGTCAGTTTTATTTGACTGAGATTGTACAACCTTTATGTGCAGTGGAACAGTGGGAGACCTTAAAGTATCTGAATTCATTAGAAGAACTGGATACTTTTGGACATGTAGTGTAACTGCATGAGGCACAGACCTGGGCCTCGCTTCCTCAGGACCCCAGATGTTTCACAGATGATGTCCAAGAATGTCTATTTGGAGGTGATCTGTCAACATCAAACGTGGGCTCGGAGAGACCCCGCCTGTAACCCCTCGTTTGATGTGGACCTGTGTAGCTTTCATGGGTTTACTTAAAGAAACTGCTGTTTCTCCCCAGCCTGACATCACCGGCTTTAATTTTGAAGTTGAGACGTTATTTTGATGGAGGGCGGATGTGAAATGTTCACATCATCTCCACAAATTTGTGATTTAATACATCTCTTATCCTTGGCTATGGCATAATGGACATGCAGCTATTTTCTGCCCCAGTTTCCTCCTGGGAGTTGTGGAATGAGGGTATTGGCAGAATCCTGGAGGTTTCCACTCTTCCCTACCAGGATCCATATGTCTAGGGAAGGGCTCTGGATACACTGTAGTGCTGAAGTATGCTCTTCCATATGGGGTTTTTATGTAATACATACAGTAAGTGGTAAATGTCATTAAATGTGGGTTTTATAGGATTTTCAGCACTATATGGACAAACGTATAGGCCCCTTTCTTCCAGTGAAGGAGAATCTTCAGCGGATCAAGACATCCTGGACAGCACCACGCTTCCAACTTTGTGGACCCAGTTTGGGGAAGAACCTTTTCTATTCCAGCATGACTGTGTCCCAGTGCACA
>JBBPCX010000114.1:46018344-46042684 GCA_037974365.1 Hydrocynus forskahlii | reverse complement strand
ACTGTAAGACTGTCTCTGTAACTAATGACTGTAAGACTGTCTCTGTAACTAATGACCGTAAGAATGTCCCTGTAACTAATGACTGTAAGTTGCTCTGGAGAGTCAGCCGAATGCCCCCTTTATGTCAATACTGAATTCATATATTCTATCCATATCGTTACTGAGTTCTAGATATCAATCATACTCCTTGGAGTCATTGCACTTGTTACATGTAACAGTCAAGTGGTTTTTCATGTCTTCACCTTCAGGTATAAAGTGTGGCAAACTGGGTAACATTTCCATTGAATCAGAGATGCTGCTTGCTCAAAGAGAGAAAGATGTCCAAGCCCTGAATGAACAGATGGCACATATAGGTGTCCTCATCAACATGATTGGCAAAATCTCAGAGATGATCCATGGTAAGTTTAGCTCTTCCACAAGAGAAACAGTAAATGTAATAACAGAAGCTTTATTAACCATTAGAATATATTGGTAAAATCTGATTTAACAGGGAAAACAGTCTAGAACCGGTGTTTACCCTCAGAACTCAGAATGTATCAGTAAACTCTGATTTCAGTAAATATAACCAGTGTAAAACAGTCTAGAACAGGTGTTTACCCTCAGAACTCAGAGTGTATCAGTAAACTCTGATTTCAGTAAATATAAACAGTGTAAAACAGTCTAGAACCGGTATTTGTTCTTCTACACGCTCGCCGTTTGCTGCTCTTTTTCTCAGTGCACCGCCGCTCAGCCGCTCTCCAGAGCCCCTCCCTTTTCCCAGCACACTTGTGGTCGGAGACTGTTCTGAAAGTTCTCCCGGGTTCAAATATCTTGTTTTTGCATTTGTTCCTAAGATATAAAATAAAAGAAATCTGGACATTTTTGTTCTCAGTAGTGGGTATTATTATTTGTATATGTTTTTAAATAACAGTAACTTTGGTTCTATGTGACAAAGGAACACCAAATAAATCTCAGCATAACGTCTGACACCTCAAGCACCAACACAAACCGGGGGAACTTCCATATAAGGAGTTGTTTTGCTATATGACGACAGTTTAAAATTTGTTGCGCATCTGGCACGGATCCCTGCTGCTCACATTCTAAGGATTAACTTTGTGTATCTTAAATTGATATTTGTCCTGAAATATGTCTCATAAACTGTGTTTCATGTTCCATCAGTACCTGAGATCTCCTTACTTGAGGAGGAACACAAGACTGACCTTCAGGCGCTGGGCTTGAATGAGCTGCTTGCAGTACGGCCATGCTTTTGCAAGGATGATCTGAAGGAAACCTCCACAAGGAAGGTGTTGTTTTACACTGCTGACCTCCTGGTACTGGACACAGCAAGAAAAATGCATGAACTTCGAGAGAGTAACCTTCTTCTGAGCTTATTTGTGGATTGTGCAACTGCACTAGAAACTGTGAACACAGGCTCTGGCCCTGTGCCACTGAGTCTGAAGGATGTCATCTCAAAAATCTGGCAACCGTCTGTCAGAGACTTTTACATGTTAGGTGTTAGGATTGCACAAGGATTAATTACCTTTAAAGAAGTTGACAAGGTTGTGGATGGGTGTGGAGATGAGGGGGAGGGTACTAAGATCAAGAAGGAGCTGCATCTTATGGACAGAATGATGGAGGCTTATGAAGGCCTGGAGAAAAACTGGGCTGAACTGAGGCTCAGTCAAATCCAGGAGTACAGACAGCTTCACTGTGCGGCTGGGGCCGCCAACGCAATACTGGAGATAGGAGACAGACTCGGCCTTCGAGGAGACTTCAGCCACATATACGGCCTCGCTGAGCTGGTACAAGAAATTTAAACTCCTAGTAATTTGATCTTGAACTGTTAATCAAATGTATTTACATACTTTAATAATTGTGCAGAGAGAAGACTCCTTCAGACAGAAGACTCTGGGATCGCTAAGCGAAGACCTCATCAGGGCCAAGGACAGACTGTCAGGTGTCAAGCAGCAGCACACGGCCTGTCTGGAGGCCTACCTAGAGAGTGAAAAACTAATCAGCTGGGTTAAGAGATCTATTGAGAGTGAGTTATGGAATATTTACTCTATTCTGTTGAATGGTCTCAAGTATCATCTTGCTTTCAGAGTCGATGGATAGATCCATCATTAATTCTGCCTAATTATTTGATTCTTCATGGATCTGTCTTGATCATATATTTGCGCTGGTGGTGTCCATATAAATAATTATGGTTAACGATCATATTGTCTGATATATAGGATTAATTGTTACTTACCTAATACCACATTGTACTGTGGTATTAGTTAATGAGTTCAACACACAACATACAATGTCTACAGTTACACAATCTTGCAGATATTTTTCTTCTTATTATTATTATTACTGTTCTTATTATTGTTATTATTATTATTTTATGTTCATTTGTTTAAACCTAAAAGATGAAAACAAACCCAGTTCACACACTACATTAATCGAGCATCTCAAATAATTGCAATTATGTAATAACGGACCAAATACATGCTGTTACTTATCTTTGAACACTGAGCAGATCTGAGTGAGCTGAAGTTCTTTATGAATTTGGCTGGAGAAAGTGATGCTGACATTGACCGGCTGTCCAGTTTCCGGGATGCTGTCACAGGCTACAGCTCGTTGCTGTATTCCCTGCCTCAGGAGGCCGGCTTTGAAGAGCTGATTGTCTGTGCTCAGCAAGTCTGGGACTATCTCCAAAAAGACGAGCAACTTACAGAAAAATTGGCAAGCATGTTTGCTATAATTACACATTTGTCCTGTTGTTACTTCTGCAAGATTTGTGGTCAGTTTCATAATTGTTTACACCCTTAGTAAAGGTCATGATAAAAAGGTCATCACAATTATTCGCATCATTTCATTTAATACTTAATTCAACCTCCTTTATCAGCACAACAGCAAGTCTTCTCCTTTTTATACTTGATGAAATCGGAGATTACAGGGCAAGGATTTTAAAGGTCCCTCAACAATACAGAATGTCCCAGAATCCTTCAGGTCTTTTCTTTTGGACTCTCCACTTAGCACACCTCACTGGCTTTAGACGGAGTTTTCAGGACTGGGATGGTCACGTCAAAAGCTTCAGGCGAGCATATATTTATTTAAATTTCCTGAAACATCATGGAGTCTAAGTTTCTTAAAAGGATTCACAGATCCTCCACCATGCTTAACAGTGGAATTCTAAGATTCAAAGAACTTTATCTTATTTTATTTGTGGATTCTCAAATTTTCCAAATACTGATGAATGACTAATTAGAATATATAGTAATAACCTACTGAAACAAGAAGTGGTGTTGACCACTTTTTACCACTATTTATGAGAGGACTTGCATCACTTACAATTAAAGAGCAGTTTTCCAAAACTCACTCAGTCCAAAAGCATTTTTTCTTTTCGGGAAATCACGTTTTACTTGTTTTACCTACTGGAAAGCAATTCTTACAGGAAATAATTGTTTTAAATTGAAATTTTACCATTATTTGTCATTTTTCAATGCCTGTTTTCTAAAGTGCAACTCCTGCACATTCTAGTTTGGGCAAATTTGTTTAAAAAATATACTGAAAACAATTTTTAAGTAAATCGATATTCAATGTCACAAAATTATGTACAAGTATAATATGTATGTCCGACTACATGACAGCATAGAGTTAATGACAGCTAACTGCATAAACATTGTAAACATACTTCTGTCTGTACTGGTAAAGATACAGTTTTCAGTTCATGGACTGAGTGAGTTTTGGAAAGTCACCTAATCTTGTACTGTGTATTATGCAGGACTGAGTGAGTTTTGGTCTGTTATACTATTGCACATAAAGAGGTAATGTAAAAATATGCCAATAGTATTGTTACCTAAAACATCAGAGGTTTTGGAAATTTGCTCTTCAATTTATAGGAATTTCAAGGGTGTTTATAACTTTGACACATGTGGTTTGTATAATTTTTTTGTGATAAGCTTTTTTTCTTAAAAGGAATTTACTTTCATTCAATTCCATTTTATCATACCACCAGTGTGAGACATTTAAATGACCATTTTTTTTTACCCATTTTTACCATGGGTTCCAAAAATTATGAAACTGACTCCATTTCAGAGTGGTACATTTCTCTACATTTCAAAGTAAACATGACTATACTAGATGTATGTAACATGCTAACAGTGCATCCTCTCTGTAGAAAGACTCTTCCCGCTGGCTGGACTGGTTGAAAAGTGTGAGGGATACTCATGGCTCTGTTGAACAGTCTTCTCTTTCTTTGGCCTCAGCTATTAATGCACATGGGGTGTACTATGTACAGTGGCCAGCAGACTCTTCTGGAAAGGTGAGTGGACTGTAGCAGTAGAAGGACACAAGCAATTGACAGTTTGTGTAACAGTCTGAAGAAATGTCTCTTTGTTTCCAATGTTTAGAAGTGTCTGGGCAGCGTCTTATACGTGAAAGTGCTAAATAATGACAAGGACAAGACGTACAGCCTTGATGAACTGCTAGAACTACAAAACAAGCTGATGCTGATGTCATCCAAAGGAGAATGTGCCAAAGAGCAAATCAGCACATTTACAGAGGTCAGTTTGCCATAAACCATGTTTTCTTATTAATATTTTGATGGACAGGACAAGGATACGACCGATACAGATTCTAGTTCTGACATTTTGCTTTCTGGTGTTCGTAGGATTTTGCATTGGTTAGGAGATTAGAATTAGAAATTATGATAAAAAGATTCGGTTAACACTAATGGATGGATTGTACCTCTTTGTTCTAGATTTTCGAGGGAGTACAAAGAATGGGACACATTCTCTTGCAGCTATGTGCATCTGGCAACATATTCTTCAAGGATTTGGAGGCACTTGTGAAATGCACCCCTGTCAAAGACCCATGCATTGATGTTTATTGTCCATTGCTTGGGAAGCATGTTGTGTATCATGGACATGTTGCCGAGCAGCTTCAAATAGTATGTCGCTCCATGGAAGCCTGCCATGAAGACTGGCGTAGCTTTATGTCTAACATGCGCTCTAGATTCTATGCACTGAATCACTACACCTCAGAGCAGGTAGTCTACCTTTGCAATTGGGTCCACAATATCTGTGTAAAAGGAAAGTCTGCGCCGCAACAAATATGGCACCTGCTCAACCCCCTTAAGCCATCCTGCACCCTTAATGATGTCAGAAACGCCTTTGCCAAAGCAAAAGAAAACATTCACCTTCGCCTTCAGGGCCACCACAATCCTTCTTCAATGAGACTGGACTCTTTGGACAGTTCTGAGTCAGGACAATCCATGGATATTAGAGAGTCCAGACACCGCAGTGAGCCTCAACCAGACATTGAGCAAGAAAAAGATGAAGAGATCTTGAATGAATGTCCAATGCACATGAATCAGGAGGAGGAGTTGAAGCCCCCCAATGATGAACCAGAATCAAAAGAAGATATAGAATCAATGGAAAGTTTGAACAGCTTGTGGCACCATTTTAGAAATGACATGCTCAGATACCTTACACAATATGTGGACATTGAGACCCTTGCTCAGTTCCTCTCTGGTCTCTCTGACATGAACCAGTTACATATCAAGCGCAAGTTACCTTCGATTCTTCAAGAAGGAAAGCCCAATCTTGTTCTTTGCCCAGCTACAGAATTGATAACAACCACACTTTCCTTTTATATGGAGAGCCCAGAGCAAAGTTTCCCCACAGTTGATGAAGTGTTAATGTGCAAGGAGGACACAACTGAAGAAGAGGTGGAAATTTTTCTACGACGATGTCTGGGTAGAGGTGCTCCCAGTAGCCATCAGAAGCTCTATACAGCAGTCAACCCAGGTTTGCTGTCCTATGACGTGGGAGTGGCCCTGGCAGAACGTTTTGAGGCAATGGAGAAGAATGCTCTGGCTCATTATCGCATGGTTATGGTTTGTCCAGTAAACCAAGACAGATATGTCCCATCATTTTTTAGCAGTTTCAAGGTACAAGGAGGATTGAGTGTTTCTGCAGAAAGGGCCAAAGAATACCTCCAATGTCACTTGACTGTTCCATTTCATGGTAGTCACTTACAGGTCTACCCAGATGGTGTTTCTGCCTGGATGGTTACATCTAAACGCCCAGCTGTTGGTGTGTAACTGAATTGTCATGTATATTTATCTCTGCTTTAGAAAAATTCTGTAAAGTTTTCTCACTTTCCATGATTGTCTCTTGGCAGGAAAATCACTCTACATTACACGGATGTTCCAGGATTTTAAGTCAAAGTTTCCTGCAGCCAGTTATCTACCAGTTCGACTGATTGAACCATGTGTTGACATAGATTGCTTAGTCCAGACTCTTTCTGGGAAGTTCAGATCACTGAGAGAACAGGATCCCGTACTTTTACACATTGACACTGCAGCTGTAGGTTTTGTAATAATCTTTGCTTCTTTTTTCATGAATGACGAAGACTTATTGCACTGTTTTTGAGTTTTGTTTGATATTAAAGTTCAGTTTGGTTTGACAGGTTCGCTGTGGTTTAGAGGAGTTCCTCTTCAAACTGCTTGTCCTAGGATGTTTGAGTGATAGTAAAGGGAAACTTTGGAGGAGAAACACAGCTCACTTGATTGCAGTTGAAGCACTTGTACCAGATTCTGCTCATCACAGACAGAATCAAAAAGAGGTATGTCTTTGGTCTTTGCTGGCACTATGATTATTTCACTAAATTTACCTCTCCTTTATTGCCTGAGTAATTTCACTGTTTTATACAATATTCAACTGCTCTGACTATTGTAGACATTCATGTTGGTGTTGGTAATGGTGAATGACATTGTGCAAAATGACATTGTGCAATTTTGTTTTTATTTATTCATGAAATGTTAGTATAATTCTCTTTTTTCCTTTAAGTCAAATCAAGGACTTCTTCACTTGCTGCCAACAATTCACTGTAGGCCACCAAAAGAAGTCAAAGAGTTGGAGGTCAGAAGAAGAAATCGTGCTCAGAACCAAGCATCCTTAGACCCACTGATGGATATTCAGGAATTTGCGAGTGAAGGTGTTCAGAGACCTTACCAGTATTTAAGGAGATTCAACAGAAATGAGAACTTGGACCGTTTCAAATATCAAGCCAAAACTGTAGAAGGAAATTCAGTCGATTGTCTTCATCATCTTTTGTCAAACTGTGGCCTTAAGGACCCATCATGGGCTGAACTGAAGCACTTTACTTGGTTTCTTAACCTGCAGCTGAAAGACTGTGAGAGTTCTGGGTTCTGTAATCCAGACTTTTTCGGTGACACTTTGCGTGGCTTCAAGGGTTTCATAGTTAAATTCATGATACACATGGCAAGGGACTTTGCATCTCCTTCCCTGGACATCTCTGACCAGAGCCCTTCTCTTCTCCAAGTTACTGAGTCTGAGGATGATCTTTTAGCCAGGCTGACCATTCGAAAGCGATGGGAGAATCAGTCACATCCGTACATATTTTTTAATGCAGATCACCTGACCATGACTTTCCTTGGTTTCCATGTGGAGCAAATGGGAGTTACTATTAATGCCATTGACCCACAAACCGGCGCAGTTCTGATGGGAAATGTGATTTCACCAGAATTGCATTTTGCACTTCAGCAACAAAGAATTTCCTTCAATGAAGACTTTGATCAGCTCCCGAGAGAAAGGAAACTTAAAAAGATTTCCTTGGTTGTTGGGGCAAAGGAACAGTTTGACCCTGATCCCACATATGAGCTCACTGCAGATAATGTAATGAAAATGTTGGCCATTCACATGAGATTCAGGTGTGGAATACCAGTCATCATTATGGGGGAAACTGGTTGTGGGAAAACCAGACTAGTGAAGTTCCTTTGTGACCTGCAAAGGGAAGGTAGAGATGTTGAAAACATGAAGCTGGTCAAGGTTCATGGAGGAACCACTGCTGACACTGTATACAAGAAGGTCAGGGAGGCAGAAATTCTTGCAGAGAACAACAGTCGCAAATACGGTCTTGACACAATTTTGTTTTTTGATGAGGCTAACACTACAGAAGCCATCTTTGCCATCAAGGAGGTGCTATGTGACATGACCATTCAGGGGTTTCCTTTGAGGAAAAATTCTGGTCTGAAAATAATTGCTGCCTGCAATCCCTACAGAAGACACACTCCTGAAATGATTGAACGCTTGGAACGAGCAGGGTTAGGCTACAGGGTGAAGGCAGATGAAACAGAGGATCGACTTGGTAAAGTTCCCATGCGCCAACTTGTGTACCGTGTTCATCCGTTACCGCCAAGTATGATACCCCTTGTATGGGATTTTGGACAGTTGAGTGATTCAACAGAGCTCTCATACATTCAACAGATTGTGCAGAAACAAATGACTGAATACTACTTGCCCCTTAATTGCAAGAACGAGATCACCAGTGTTTTGGCAGCCTCGCAAAGTTACATGCGTGGTCGAGTGGATGAGTGCAGTTTTGTAAGCCTTAGAGATGTAGAGAGGTCAATGACGGTGCTGGTATGGTTCTACCAACACAGAGACTATCTTTTTCCAGACTGCCAGTGTACTGATGCAGTTCGTATGACCCTGAAATGCTTGGCTCTTGCTTTGGGTGTTTGCTACTATCCATCGCTTGAATGCAGAGAAACATATCTTGCCACTGTGAGCCAGTATTTCCCTCCGCCACTGAACTCCAAAGAGGCTCTGGAGCATGAGATATCCTCATGCCAAGACTTCTTTCTCAAGAATATTGAAGTGAGAGACACCATAGCCAAAAACTCAGCCTTGAAAGAAAATGTCTTTCTCATGGTAGTCTGTATTGAGCTGAGGATTCCACTCTTTTTGGTAGGCAAGCCAGGAAGTTCTAAATCTCTTGCCAAAACTGTTGTAGCAGATGCCATGCAAAGGCAGGCTTCACACTGTGACTTGTTCAAGAAGCTGAAAGAGATACACATGGTGTCTTTCCAGTGCAGTCCTCACTCTAGTCCAGAAGGGATCATTGCAACTTTCAGGAACTGTGCTCGTTTTCAAAAGGGCAAAAACCTAGATGAGTATGTATCAGTTGTGGTGTTGGATGAGATAGGACTGGCAGAAGATTCTCCCCAGATGCCACTCAAAACCCTGCACCCACTTTTGGAGGATGGGTGCATTGACAATGAACAGCCAGATCCACACATGAAGGTGGGCTTTGTTGGAATCTCAAACTGGGCTCTTGATCCAGCAAAGATGAACAGAGGGATTTTTGTATCTCGTTGGGATCCAAGTGAGAATGAGTTAGTGGAGACAGCCAATGGCATCTGTTCATCCTCCAAGTCTGTTCATCTCAGAATCAAGCATCTCCTTCCTAAACTGGCAAAGGGCTTTTTAAGCATGTGTAAAAATGACAAGGACCAATTCTTTGGGCTCAGAGATTATTACAGCTTGGTGAAAATGATTTTTGCCACAGTGAAAAATACAGACCATGAGCCCAGTGACAGTGAGTTGGTAGAGGCAGTACTGCGAAATTTCAGTGGTCAAAGAAACAACTTTGATCCTCTTAAGCATTTCCAAGATCTGTTCTTAAACACACATGATGTCTGTAGGACAAGCACCCTAAAAATGATTGAACAAAACCTTGACCACAACAATGATAATGAGAGCCGCTATCTTCTGCTGCTCACAACAAACAATGCTGCCCTGTACATTGTTCAGCAGTATATTTTTTCCAAGGGTACATATTCCTGTCCAGAAATTGTGTTTGGTTCAGGATTTCCCAAGGACCAGGAGTATGCTCAAATTTGCCGCAACGTCAGTCGAGTCAAGACCTGTATGGAGACTGGTCGGACCGTCATCCTCTTGAACCTTCTTAATCTATACGAGAGCCTGTATGATGCCTTAAACCAATACTATGTTTACTTCAGTGGGCAGCGGTATGTTGACCTGGGACTAGGGTCACACAGAGTGAAGTGTCGAGTGCACAGAGACTTTAGACTGGTCGTGATTGAAGACCAAGAGAAAGTCTACGACAAGTTTCCAGTTCCGCTTAAAAACAGACTTGAGAAGCACAAAGTAGACAGGAGCACAGACTTGACACCGTGGCAATGCAGAGTTCTGGCAAAACTCAGTAACTGGGTGCATGAATTTTCACACTCTACATCTACAGTGTCAGATTTTAACCCAACAGATGCCTTTGTTGGTTTTCATGGAGATGCTTGTGCCAGTGCCCTCCTGCAAGCCTTGGAAATAAGAAAAATACAAGACCTCCAGAAAGTGGAAGATGGTCCTGTTGTCACAGATGTTTCCACGATAAACGGCAACTTAATCACAATGTCCTTAGAGGAGGGCAGTGTATCTGTGACCACGGAGGATGACATGAAGGAAAATCTGGCACAAGGAGAGCGAGGTGTGTCTCATCAGACCACACCTGGTGATGATGAGGAAAGTGAATTAGTAGACAACAGCCTTCAGTCTTATGAGGATCATATGATTCCCCTCGATGAGAATGATAAAGGACTTGCTCTCATGCATGTAGATGATAGTGACAAGGCGACTGAAGTTGAAAAGGAAGCAGAGGTCCATGGCGCAATCGCCAAACCTGAGGAAATGGACATAGATCCAGGTGACCTTGAGACGGAAAAGCGCAAATACTCAAATGAAGCCAAGGATGAAGAGGAGGAACTCTATGAATTTGCCAAGTACTTTTTGTTAAGATGTGCCACTCCAGATTCTGTGCTGAGGCTAAAGTACACACGGTTGGGAAACCAAGAAGTAGACAAACTTCAGAGACTGTACTTCCATCAGCAAGACCACCACTCCCTGAGAGACTTTATGGACAGTCATTTGAAGAAGAACGATAAAGAAACAAGCAGATTCATAGAGGTGAGAAACAATTGACCAAAAATTAAAAAACTGTACACTATTTATAACAATTCATAGATGTTCATTATGGTACCACCTAATTACATTTGAACAACCTTTGTATTTCGTGCAGGTTACCACCTTCTCTAGTTTGCTCACTAAGGCTGATGTGCATAGTATGACCCAAGCTTTGGGCTTGTCCATGGAACAGTTGCTTTTACTCTCTCTGCACCAGTTTGACACAGAGGCTTCTTTCTGCCGGAAGATTCGGTACATCTTCATCTAGTTCCAAACTACATTCAGGTTATAATGTAATTGTATGTAAATGTAAATGTACATTCAGTTTACTGTAACTCACATTTAGCAGGTTTTATGTTTTTACTTAATATAGTAGATTTTGTAACATATATACTGCGTCTATACAGCTATAAATTCTGGTATATTCCACAGAAACCAGATGACTTTCACGTTTCTCATGAAAGAACTACATTATTTTGTGCTCTTTCGTTGTCATTTTCAGAAGCTTCTTGCAGAATTCACATTTGTCCTGCCACATCTTGCTGGTACAGACAGACATGGATGAATCGCTCTGCAAAAATGAGCTCATTGCTTCAGCAAAGTGAGTCGTTTTCTGTCTTCAGAAACAGTATCAACCTTCTGTAGTTGTTCAGATTTCAAACCTCACTGAGGAAAGTAGTATTCCTCTCCTATGTGCACAATTTTTATTAACCTGGTATGGTTGGGTCTAGTTCTTTTGAAGCTTAGACAAAGTCTTCACACATTTAACAATCCAGTGTTCCCAGTGGCGTTTGCACATCTTGACCTTGTGTCTATCAAAATGTGTCTTCAGATACTGCACCATGAATGAACTTCGGTCCGAAGATTGCAACCATTATGTTGTTTTTATCACAAAGCTCTCCAGGATTGCAAGTGGCAATAAATATATTGGTTTCCAAGGCGGTCAGTAAAACTCCTTTCTGAAATAAACACGGTGCCAGTGTTGTGTTTTGCCTCATGTTACTCTCTGTTAAAGGTGCATGGCTCTCAGTGCATATAGATGACCTCAGAGACACTGATGACATGAGCTTGGATCTCTCCGTTTTCTGTGGAACGCCTATCAGCAAGCTCCTCTCCCAGCCAAGACAGTCAGGTTGGATAATACCCATTAATAGTTATATTAGTTGTTACTTCATGTGACAAATGATAAACAGTTGGAAGAACACATGCTTCCAGTTAGGTGAAGTTCTTAAGTAGGTGTCTGAATTATTAATTGGGTATGATGCTCCCTTACAGTTTTACAAATAGAACAGATGTCTATCAATTTAGTTAATAGCCCCTTACAAATATGTTCCATAAATCTGATCACTTGTATAAACTGTAAGAAATTATAAAAATATTGCTTTAATGAGTATTGCTTTTTAATGTTATTCAGTGGTCTGTGGTATGTGTTATGAAGTCCAAGGATAGCTAGCAGCAAGAAAGTTGTCACCGATTATACTGAATTATTGATCTGCAAGTATGTCTTAATAGATGTAGAAGATGTCTTAGAAGATCAAGAGTGTTCAATGCAAGAATGCCAATCGGTAAAGTTCTCCAACTAATACTCTAAATCTAAATATACACTCCTATATTAATTGTTAACTTTTATTTGACTTATGTTTCATGCATTTGGTTAGCAGGAAGAATCTGCATACCTCCACAGTTTGTCCCTGGTGAAATCCTGTACTCAGAAAGCTGTCTCTTTACTGAGAGACCCTACTAATAAAACTTCGAGGAGTATAAAGCGCATGTGTATTCTTCTTGACCTTCTGGGAAATGACCCATGGATCAATAAAGGTCAGTTTATTTAATTGGGAAAATAAAAGTTTCTTCAATTACTAGTTATTTTAATGTCCTGTAATGTATATCGTTGTTTGTGTGCATTAGCCTGTTTCCAGAAGATTTTGCTGAGAAGACTGGTGGTTGCCCTGGCACAGAGGGAAGAGTTCATTCTTAACTCGGGAGATTGGGTGAATAAGGAGGCGATGAAACGAGAGGCCCTGCAAGAAGGTGGCACTCTCAGGTAATTAAATCAAGTCATGGATTAATGGGTAAACAATTTGGTATGTATGTTACATGGTCAGTCCACACTGAGCATTAGGTTTTGATGTCTGCAAATGTTTACTTTGCATTCTGGATTAGTTGAGGATCAACGATAATGTTACATCCACCTGCCTAATATTGTGTAGTTCTTGTTCTGCTGAAACAGCTCTGACCTGTCGAGATATGGACTCTACAAGACCTATGAAGGTATTCTGTGGCATTTGCAGTAGATATTAGCAGCAGAACATTTAAGTCCTGTGAGCTGCGAGGTGGGGGCTCCTCTGATCAGACTCCATTGTCCATCCCACATAGGCTTGATCAGATTGCCTCTACTGGCCTACCTTCTTCCATTGTACATCCTGGTGCCACCTCTTTCCCAGGACACACATGTACCCGACCATCCACAGATCCTGTATTGGACTGAGATCTGGGAAATTTGGAGGCCATGTTAAACCTTAAACATTCTTTGTCATGTTCTTCAAACCATTCCTGAACAGTTTTGCGATGGTATACAGGCAATTATCCTGCTGAAAGAGGACACAGTCTTTAGGGAACATCACTGGCCTGAAGATTTGGTCTGTAACAATGTTTAGATGGGTGGTCCATGTTAAAGTAACAGTCACATGAATGACTGCATGACAGCATCACACTACTGGGGCAGCTGGTGGCCTAGTGGTTAGGCCGTGCAATCAGAAAGCCATCGGTTCTAATCCCAAGACTGCTGGTGGCACCACTGAGGTTCCCTTGAGTAAGGTACCATCCCCACACTCTGCTCCCTGGGCGCTGTGTTCCTGGCTGCCTGCTGCTTCACTTGGTGAATGGGTTAAATGCAGAGGAAGAATTTTGTGCTGTTCACTCTGTGTGCTGTGGTGTGTTCACGTATGACAGAACGGTCACTTTACACTTGACTTCCACTGGCTCGCCTTCTTCTGGTGCCATTTCTTCCCATGTAAGCAACACACACGCACTCGGCCGTCCACACGATGTGAAAGAAAATGTGATTCGTCAGACCAGGCCACCTGCTTTCACTGCTCCATGATCCAGTTCTGATGTTCACCTGCCCATTGTAGGCACTTTTAGTGGTGGACAGAGGTTACGCAGTCCCATACACAGTAAACTGCGATGCATTGTGTGTTCTCACGACCCTCTAGCAAAACCATTATTTTTCAGCAATTCGTGCTACAGTAGCTCCTCTGTGGGATCAGACCAGACAGTCTAGCCTTTAGTGTGTTTCACTAAGCCTTGGTTGCCCATGTCCGAGTCACCGGTTCACCAGTTGTCCCTCCTTGGACCACTTTTGGTAGGTACTGACCACTGCACATTAAGAACACACCACAAGACCTGTTGTTTTGGTAGTCCAGCCTTCACGATTTGGATCTTTCTCTTTTTCCTGCTTCCAACACAACCACAAGAACTGACTGATGACATTCTGCCTAAAATGTCCCATCCTTGACAGGTGCCAATGTCAATTCACTTTACATGTTATGGCTGATTGGTGTTTATGTATGATGATTATTCAATAGCAAGTGATTACATGCTTTTGAACACTAGTGTACTCGGCACTCAACCTCTTTTGCTGTCTTTTGTGTGCAGACACACTCTGTGGCGCTGCCTGCAGGGTGTTTTGACCCCTGTACTGGCCCGAGTGATCGAGGTTTTGGACCGAGACTCTAACTTGGACCTGCTGTATGATGCTGGACTCAGTGAGGGGCTCATCCAGTTCTGGCTGGACATCTTCAGTGACGAGCATTTTCTGGACCTGACACTGCCACAGAGCACAAGGTACTGTGTTAACAGTGTAACCTGATCAGACGGCACCTCACCAGCTTTCAATTAGTAGCACCAAGTGTACTCTTGATTACAAATAAAGGGTTTAATAATGAGAACGGTTTGTCATGTCTTTCCTTTAGTGGCTCAGAGCAAGAGGTTGATGTTCAGTACAATCTACTGATGGGAGTGGAGGAATATGCGTGCTCAGCTCCTTTTAGCTGGCTCATCAGACTGTATTGCCATAACCTTTGGGAGGAGTCCCAGTTTGTGCAAGGCAAGTAGACTGGAGATCTCACACCAGTATTTATACATGGTTTTTGGATGATTCAGCAAATGGATTTGGACTAGCAATGGTTTTGAAAGGATTTTCAGTGCAATAAAGTGTTACTAATCTCCAAAAGGTCAGTGGCTGGCCAATGCTCTTCATACTGTTTACTTTAAGAAAGACCAGAAACTGTAAGTCAGATAATGCCTCACCAAATACAGCCATAGAAAAAAGTAAGAGACGGCATCATTTTTTTCCCCTGGTTATTGCTTTTGTAATGTGTGGGAGTGTGTCTGTGTAAAATGTCATTATTGTTTTATACACTTTTGATCACACTTGATTAAAAAATACAAACAAAAAATGTTTGGAGAAAATAAAAAAATAATACATAATAATAAATAATTTATTATACCCTGGAAATGTTAAACTACACAACACTCTTAGATTATTTCACAATGGCAACAATTAAAACATTGATGTTAAGAGCAGTGTGTGTGTGTGTGTGTGTGTGTTTCATCCATCAGAAACTGAATCAGGAGTGAAGCTGCTGGAATACAGACCATAGAAAAGCTGCTCTACACACACTACTGCACTCACAACACATATGGAGGAGTTTCTTATTTTTACACACACACACACTGCAACAGTTCAGAAAAGAATAGACACCTGTGCATTTTACACACACACACACACACACACACACACTGCTGCAAATTGTACAAACAGTGAACAGTAATAAAGGGAAAAGTGCTCTCTTTATTTTTTCCATGGCTGTACATTTCTGATGATAATGTTATATTTTCCCAAATAACGTGTCCTCAAAGGACAATGGCTCAGATATCGCTGCTTATTTTCCTAATGTATATCCTCTCTTTTCTGTCTCAGGTATTGAACAGAGCAGCGACGAGAGGATCCGGCAGTTTGTGAGTGCAGTTACAAGCAGTAGTCTGGGCAGCCATGTTGAAAAACTTTCAGAGAGAGAGCAGATGGAACTAGGCCACAAATATCTCACTGATTTTGTGATACTTTCCTTCAAAATCAAGACTGAGGAAGAAATGAGGGTGAGAGACCTTTACAAAGGGTGACATTTGTGTTCCTGATTGAGTTTTTACTCTAAATAACCATTAATAAAGCCGGTTTTCAAATAAACCACACATTTACAGTAAACTTAGTGTCTTACATGTTTTTATCCACTTTTATCGCAGGTGTTTAGTGCAGCAGTGTTGGGTTGTGTATCTGCTCTGCAGAAGAGCATGGGAGTGACCCCGGATCTTTCTCCAGCCTGGATCATGGCAGCAGCCCGACACTTTAGCCCTCGCCTGGACACTCTTTCACACGCCCTGCTGCTTCAGCCTCATCTAGCTCCTCTCATCCTGAAACAAAACTTGCAGAAAGACCTCCCTGACATGGTATGAACATCACTGAAACACTGAATTAGGCATTGTTTAAACAGGCTGATTTAATCTGATTTGAAGTGTGCTTGCTTCGTCCCCTTTGGGCCCTCGTTGCTCATTAGCAGCTCAACAAAGAGTTACCGCATTTCACACATAGAGAAAAATGTTAACGGTGCCAGTGAAATTGGCCTCTACTCATCACTACGAAACCAAATGCCTTAATTTTACCCCTTAAAAAGACCTTTACAGGAAAATAAGGGAAAAAGTGCACAGATTAAGGCTGATTAAGGGGGAAATAATTAAATAATAGACTTAAGATTAAGTGGTTTCACACTCATGCCTTAAATCTAATTTTAAAGTAAAATTAAGGGGTTGGTTTCACAAATTCACGGGCATTTAATTCAAATGAAGGGGTTTAGTGTATTTCCAGGGACAAATTAAGGTGAGTTTAAGCACATTTTAAGTACATTGTGTTTCGTAGTGGCGTAGAAGCCTCAGCTGCCTCATTATGTCTTGTTGATTTACCGCAGTGTGAGGACATTCTAGCTCTTGGGATATGTGTGGAGGAGACTACACTCCAGCCAATTACATCATCTTCTGAATGCACATCCTTCCTGAGCCGAGTTGAATTGCTGCAGCCCTGTTTGCAGAGAGTGTTAAACCACAGCTATTATTCTCTCTGCAGCCCTGGCTGTCTCAAACACCTCAATGCTATAAAGTAAGCCTCAGGGAGAAAGAAGATTTTTTTTTCATTAAATGGTAATGTCTGTTATACTTATGTTATGCTTTTATGCTTTTTTCACAGGTCTGTATGGCAGGGGATGCTGGTCATGGCTGCCTTTATCGAGCAGGTCGTGGTCAAAGTGAATTCAAGTGACCAGAGGCTGTTGGCATTAACAATGAAACACTGCAGCCAACTGCAAAGAGTGAGTGTGAAACCTTCCTTTATTCTGAGGAATCTCAGGTTTGGCTCGAAGGTTACACCAAATGATGTGATATGAACTACACAGTGATAAATACATTTAAAATTGCATTTTTAAAATTAGCATGTATTTTGTAAAATTGGACATCCATCATCAAATTTCATTTCCCTTTTACAGTACCACGCAAAGGTCTTAAACACCAGAGAAAATTATATTTAAAACCTGTTTAGCTGAGCAGTATGTTTTTAAATGCTTATACTGGTATACAAATGTATACATATAATATTAATACAGTAAATAGTGATTTTTTTTATGTATTACTTTTATATTCTAGTTTAAAGATCTCAAATAGCTGGTTCAGCTCATTTGATACTTGATTAGATTAAAATCAGGTGAGCTGCAAAGGCTGGAGGCATCGATGTGAAATCTGGAACCGAACCTGTGTTCTTCTAACCAGCTTACAAAACAGCTCAAAGAACTTTTTTTACAAACAAAACAAATCTTCATATTATTTAGGCATTCTTGTTTGTTTGCATTTATTCTAATGTTAGCTTGTGTATTTGTTGGCAGAAAGTCTCTCGCTCCTCAGATAAATGGCTTTAAACGTTTTTGCCCAAGAGCTTTGCACAGTACTGTATAATAGGAAAATTCATTCATTTTCTGTAACCGTGTAATCCACACAAGGGTTGCGGGTACCCGGAGTCTAGCCCGGGGTTTATGGACGCAAGGCAGGGACTCACCCTGGGTGGGGCGCACACACAAAAAACATACACTCACACCGACAGTCAATTTAGAATCCCCAATTCACCCAATTCGCATGTCTTTGGACAGTGGGAGAAACCCGGAGAACCCGGAGAGAACCCACACCACTACCAGGAGAACATGCAAACTCCACGCACACACACAAGAAACCCCCCAACCCTGAGGTGTGAGGCAACAGCGCTACCCACTACGCCACTGTGGGACCCTAATAGGATAATATAATGGGAATTTAATAAGCTGTACCCAGAAGAAACATAATTCCAAATGATAAACTCAAATACACATGTTTCCTGTTTGATTCAGTACTTTCCAGCTCTTACACACCACATCCAACTGATCAGTTAAAGATCAAGACCTTCAGGACCTTGTTAAAAAAGAGAGAACGGTTAAGTTTGAGGAACACCTCATTAACTACCATGTTTTTTCACCCATGCATTAGCTGATGGAGGAGTGTCCTGACCTGCAGAGCAAAGCCACTCTTCAGCAGATCATCCGCGTCCTCAACGACTTCCACGAGGAGTCCATCAGCAGAGAGCTCCGGTACCTCAGCTCCTCTGCACAGATTGAATAATATTATTCTCTTTTCACAATATTTCGAAGGATTTACTTCTCTTCTCACGATATTTCGAATATTGGGTTTAACAATATAAACAATGCAGTTACATCAAATATAATGAACATTATGCTTATTCGCACATGCATTGTCACATGTCCATGTTGCACATTGTCACTTACAATATCACAATATTTCAATGCATTGTTACAAATCTAATGTTTAGGGACTGATTTCTTGGAAAAGAGGAAAATCTAATTCATTTATAAAATTTTTTAATGGAACCAAAGAGGTTCTTCTACAGTATAGTATAGTGAACAAAAAAGAATCTAAAATGGTACATCTTAGACACCAAACATGTTTTGGCTTCCTGATTAAGGAATGGGAAAGCGCTACTGTAAATGCTAAAATATAATGGAATAATGATAATTTTAGCATACATTCTCATTTACGGTGACATTTTAGACTCTCACTTGGTCAGAAAGCTTTGTCTAAATAGGCAGTCTTGTATTTTGATTCATTTGTTTTATACACATTTTATGAACAAATGTTCTTTGCTGTGGTCTAATGACTCTGTATGGATATCACACGTTAGCTCACTAAAAGGTTTCCAATATCCTGGTGCTGTGATGGCTAAAACAGACTATGTATTCTTTGTTTTAAACCAAAAGAAGTTCCTGAACAATTTCGTTATTAAAACTGTGGGAATGATATTAAAGAGCAAAATGTTTGTCATTAATAATATATATATATATATATATATTTCATGATTTGTAATTCTCTTTCTGATTTTATTTTGGGTACCTTTCTTTCAGCTTCGGAGTGAAGTGTCCTGTGTGTCTGCTGGACCTTTCTGAGCCCTGTGTCCTGCAGTGTGAACATGTCTTCTGTCTGTCCTGTGTGAAGAGATGTCTACAAGCACAAGCAGCAAAGAGCTGCCCAAAATGCAGGACAGACCTTCCTCCTAACTACCAGCCCACTGTCTCCACACACATACAGTGAGTTTACTGGTGATTTCCACCACACTGCTTTACTAATAGATGTGAATGGTTTACAGTACATAACCTGCATGCTTCGTCTATTTGGAGTGTTTTTAGGCTTTGAGGTATAAAGGAGAACGAACAGATTCATTTTATTGATCCTCAGTTCCTTGAAATGTGAAAGAAAATGTGACTAGTTATTAAAAGGACACAAGAGGCCTTGTGCAGAACACTTTACCTCGTTTCATCTGTCACGTGTGTGTGTGCTTCAGGTTTGCTCTGAAGGGGCACCAGAACGTGAGGAAATGCTGTAACTCCTTCTTCCTGGAGGTGGTCTCTCATTTCTGTCTCTCTGAGGTACAGCGCCCTCAAGAGGACATGGTGGAACTGCTCTTCTCCCTCCTCATCTCAGCACAGGGTAGGTTATTAAGCTTGAATGGCCTCCTATTATACTTGTTTTCAAGACCGCCTAAACCAAGACCATATTTTCAGAGAGGAGGGAGAGAGAGAAAACAGTTAATATTTTAAAATAGTGGTTGATTGCACTTCAGGAAAACTAAAGATTGCAACATCTTATAGCCTAGCCGTGCCCGGTGGGTCAGCAACCACATAAATATCCCCATTAAAGTCGATAACAAACCACACCGTACCAGCCCTTAAAGTGCTCACTGAAACGGCTTCGAAACATTTCTGTTCAATGAATTCGGCAAAAAATCTAAATTTAGTGAAAACTGTTAATGTTTCAGTAGCCGATAGCCACTGATTGAGCTAGCTACCTGTACTTAGCATGTAGTTACACTCCACCAGAAAAGTTAAGTCTGCAGAGAAGCTTGCAAAAAAAAATCTGTCCCTAAATAATTTATACCACACGTGTGAGAGTAACACATGATAAATAACAATAATACATATACATGATCTGGTCATCTGAGGTTGGAAAGGTAGGTAAAATGGTCTGAAGATGGGTAGATGGCTACTGGCTAGCTTACCTTTCAGGGTGTTTACGCTCCAGGTGCCTGGTGAAGGTTGAGGTAGTCCCGGCTGTCTTGGTCAAGGAGACTTTGCAAAATCTGCATTTTGCCGAATGCTACTTTTTTTTAACCTGCGCTGCAAAAAAACTCTTTGTATTCTATGAACGCAAACTTTATGACTGAAGAATTCGCTGACATTATTTCTCTAACTTACTGACTAGCCTACTACTGCTGACATTACTGTAACTGACTGACTAGGCTTACTGCTCACTGTGATGCCGAATCTAACGTTTAACTAGCGCTACACTTGCGTATTCTGATTGGATGAGCGCCAATGTCTGAATCGCAACAAAATACATGTATGTCATTGATTGGTTGCGTTTGAAGGGCGTGAAAGGCAAAATAATAATAATGTTGCATTATCGAACGTTACGTTGTGTGTCATGGATACTGTTGGCTCCAAATCTCCCGACCACTATGTCGATCTGAGACAGCGAGACCAAGACAAGACCAAGGGATTCGAGACCAAGACAAGACCAAGATCAAAGACCGTCGAGATTGTGACAAGACCAAGACCATGTAAAAGTGGTCTCGAGACCAAGACCATCCAACTCTACCTCCTATGCTACCCATGAGTGGATTGCAAAGAAGACTATGGTTATTCTCACAAAAAGATATTGTGTTAAAGGAGCTCTCATAATCTTAACAGGACATATCTTGCGTTTTGAGCTCTATAAACAAACACTCTAAATCCATCCATCCAGTGTTTGAAGCTCTTGTCCTAAACCAGAGTGGGGTGTTGGTGGGGGTGAGGATAAAACCCTATACAGATCGTCCAGTCCATCACATCACAGACACACAGATAAACAAACTCTCACTCTCACTAAGGGGCAATTTATCATCTCCAGTCCACCTGACATGTCTTTGTACTGTGGGAGGAAACCAGAGATCCTGGTGGAAACACACACAGAGAGATAACAGGCAGGCTCTACATAGAAAGGCCCCTGGGTGGTTCGTTCGAAGGAACTGGACCCAATAACTTTTTGCTGAGGCAACAGCACTGCTGACCGTGCGACCTTGCTGATATCCTACATCCAGTTGCTTTAAATTGTAAGAAATTGTCAGAGTGGGTTCATTTTACTTTAAGCCAACATAAATAACTCTTAGCATTTTCATTCCATACTGTCGCACATGTCCAAGAGAAAGTAATAGAGAGACCATGCTGGGTGTTTTATTTTGATGATAGGTGAGGGTCCTGAGACATAAAAGTTGATCAGGTTGTCTTTAAAACTTTAGGATATTTTTTTGACAGTCATATGTATGTTCTGTTAGTGAAATAATGTGTGTGTGTGTGTGTGTGTGTGTGTGTGTGTGTGTGTGTGTGTGTGTGTGTGTGTCATAGGAGATGTATATAAAACCAGAGAGCTCACCCCATTCCTGGAATGTGTCGATCAGAGCCCTGTGGTTCGATCTGTTCTGCCAAAACTCTTAATGCAATACAGGTATCAACACACACACACACACACACACACACACACACACACACACACACACGCACACACTTAACATGCTTAACATACTTAACATAAACCAAGACCAGGGTTCATTAATTACTGGGCCCTGGACCACAAGTGGGCAGTGCAGCATCCTCTGGTTGTCTGTGAACCCCATATTCAGGTGGAGGCAGTAGTTCGTAGTGAGCCAGTAACAGCACTTCAAAACATAATGAGTATAAAAAAAGTTTAACAAATCGGGTGTCAATAATAAACAATAGAAATTTAAAAATGAAAACATCAAGAAGCTGGTCAAACATCATTAGCAAAGTCAACAGCTAGCCTGAGATGGAAAAGTTTCTTAAACAAGATTAAATTATTCCTTGGAAAAGTTTGACATTTCAGGGATAATTAGGATTTCTGCAGGTCATCACATAGGCATGTTGAGCCGAGGGAGGCCACAAGGTGGAGCTTTTAGCACTGAAGTTGCTTTAGTGTGCCGCTGAAAGAGAGGAAACCCACACTAGCAGGATCTCCTGAATGTGCATGTTTGTAGTTACACAATTATTTGTTAGCTTTTATGAACTGTGTGTATGTAATTGTTCAGTTAATTGCTGAAATAATTACTAGATGAGCTATTCACTATAATAATCAATTGTGACAACCAAGTATGGACCATATGTTGCTATTATGTTTTTTCATTAAACATCATCCACTCAGTATTGAAACAAACTTTGTGGTGTGATAATATATAGCCTGATAAAGAGTGAACACACGTCTTTCCTTAGTTTCGACCAGGTAAAGGTCCATATTCAGGCATATTTAGAGAACCTGCAGGACAAGTTGTTGGACGATGAAGACAGGACAGAACTTTACCGCCTCTTCGCAAACTGTTTCCAGGCAAGTGGCTTATTTTCTTCCTTTCTGAAACCTGGTCTTTCCATCACAGCAGATCTGTGACAAATGATTCTTCAGTAATTTAAGGATTAGGGATGTCTAAATGAGTTTTTTTATCCTCTAATACAAATCTTTTAATACTGAAATGTGTTTGTCTTTTATAGATAGTACACCTACACACAATGAAACCAATCTAATTTTGTGAGGCAGATCTTTAACTGTTTTAATTCTTTTTCCACTAGAATTAATCAAGCTGTTTGTTACTGTGCCTTTAAGACTAAAATATGCAAATGATCTCTGTTCTAATTAGTTGACATGTGTCTTGCCTCATTCAGCAGCCCTTTCTGCTTTTTTTCTGGAATCTTTATCATAAGTGGGAGGGGCTAAACAGCTGTAGGCTGAATAGGCAGATACTTGTAAATGCATTGGTGGTTGGGACATCACAAAACAAGTACATTTTAAACTTTTTTGCAACACTGCAAATACAGACTGTATTGTCTGGGATGTGAACAGTTCATTTTGAACATTCAGCAGCGTTTATGCACTACAACTTTCAAAGATATGAGCCCTTTAAACTTAAAAACTTGTGTTTTAAAACATTTTTAGTACTTAGTGTGACACTGAAACGTTTTGGATGTATAATTTAAAATAAACATTTTATAGACTGTTTATTTATTGGGGCAGCTGCTGGCCTAGTGGTTGTGGAGTTGCCCCTGCACTCAGAAGGTTGTGGGTTTGAATCCCTGCACTGGTGGCAGCCCCCTGCTTCACTTGGGGAATGGGTTAAATGCAAAGAAAGAATTTTACTCTGTGTGCTGTGGTGTGTTCACTCGTGACTATAAGAGTCCATTTTACTTTACTGACTCTGACTGAGCATTCTGATGATATTTGGTTGATACGCTCTACAAAGTCATAAAAAATAAAATACTCAGAAGATTTATTCTCATCTAATACATGCTGCAGAAATTCTGTTTATTATTACTTATTCTATTGCTTTCAGGCTTTTATTGCTTAAGCACATTTTGGAAGTGCACCTATGCCTTTCAGTAGCCCTCTGGTTTTGACTCAGGTACAATAATAAGTGTGTTATGACTGGCTCTGTGTAAAAGTGACTTTATGCTTGGTGTTTGGTCAGGATTCTCTGCTCTGCTCGGGTCTGAGTGAAGCTCGGGAGGCTGGAGAATGGCGGCATCAGCAGGAGAGCATTAACTTTCTCAGTCGTCTGGCTCGCAAGCAGACCCCGGCCAGAGAGGACCAGCCGGCCGAGTTCCTGCTCTCCATGGCACATCTCAGGATGACCCTGGAAACGGCTGCACAGATTTTGCCCAGGGCTGTCGGACAAAAGAGCGGTGAGGGGTTGAACATAACGCACTTAATGATGTTGCAAGTGGAAACAAATAATAGACCACTTTTCCCTTTTTTTCTATTCACTGTTTGTACAGTTTGCGGCAGTGTGTGTGTGTGTGTGTGTGTGTGTGTGTGTGTGTGTGTGTACAAAATGGGTATCTCTTCTTCTC
>JBBPCX010000114.1:45958778-45968901 GCA_037974365.1 Hydrocynus forskahlii | reverse complement strand
ATCTGTGTGCAACATGGACACACAGCCAGTCTGTGGCAGCCAGAAGTCTGGCTGGGTTGTAGGGGATCAAATACTTAAATGAAATGCAAATCAATTTATAACTTTTATGTAACATGTTTTTTTTCTTGATTTTTGGTTGATATTCTGTCTCTTTCCATAAAAATGAAACTACCTCATAAATTAAGAGACTGTTCTTTTTTTGTAAGTCAACAAACTTACAAATTCAGGAGGCGATCAAATAATTATTTCCCCCACTATATATATATATATATATATATATATATATTTAGATGGTGTGTAAATCACCTCTCACAGCACAGTTGTTTACACTGAGATGCCTAATCCCGTGCTAATCAGTCATAAATATTACAGATGTGTGTGTACAATTCCACCCCAAGGAAAATCTAATTCTGCCCAAGTCATACTTTAGTCCTTTGGAACCTGGGACCAAGAGTGGTTGACAACTAATCTATCGTAAATGATGAGAGAAACCTGACATCAGTCATGTGAGCGACCTGGTACCAAGAATGGCTAACCCTAACCCTAACTACTCACCTAGCTCCAGCGACAGGAGGAACCTCTTACCAAGAGTGGCTGATTGCTAACCTAACATCAGTGACATAAGGAACCTGGTACCAAGAATGGTTAACTGCTGACCAGTGATAAGAGGAACCTGTTAAGCAAGAGTGGCTAATTGCTAATCTTGCGTTAGTGACGTAAGGAACCTGGTACCAGAGTAACTACGTTAGCATAAATGGTGGCTACATTAGCAGTTAGCCACTCTCAGTCCCAGATGCCTTGACTTCCTTGAGAACAATTGTTTTTTTTCAGTTTAAACCATTAGTGTTGGATTTGAGACCCAAGAAAAGATGACAGCTTCTAGATAATATGATGTGAATAGTATAAGAATGTAAAGCACAGAGTTTAAATTAAGGCCCAGGGTTTCTCATGTGTATTGTTGGTAGAATTTATGCAAAGTATTATTTATACATTAAGGTATTAAGAAATGGTCAAACATTACTAGGGAAATGGTTTCCCTCAAATCCCTTTTCGGTGTGAAATGAAATGCCGTTGTGTCCTCTGACCTCCATCCCGTTTCCCACATGAAGTACCATACTTGACTGGTGAGTCATTGCCCAATTACTCAAGTTTGTAAAGAAAGAATGCATAACTAGCGTAGCTGCATTAGCAGTATTCCAGTGAAGAAAAATGAGTTTCCAGTAAGTTGCCGACTATTTTTAGGGTTTCTCCTTCTTTCCTTTCATTAATAATTGAGTGATCTGTAGAGGATGCTTCTTACACTGGAATGCAAAAATGACACATGGGTGCTAAATGCTTTAGCAGTGCCTTCACTCCCATGCTCTGTGGCTGTGATTATCTTAGTGCTCTAAGGATTGTTTAAACTACTGATCCCTCAGGAACGCTGGGATTGGGCTGGGACTGCTTGTTAGATGTGAAAATCAGAGTTTTCTTTAATGACCTTTTACTTTGAAAACATGGATCCAGGACTATTAGACACGTTCAAAAATGGTCTGAAAATAACCCAGTAACACATAAATACAGTGCGTTCTTTTTGTTTTGCTTTGAATCATCTTGTTGGTGCAAAGGTACAATGTCATGCCTGTCAAATTGTCTTATCGCTGGCATAATGAGTGGATTAAATTAAAGAAATGGGAACAATTGTTTTACTGTGGGTAGTGGGTAGAGCTGTTGCCTCACACCAGGGTTGCGGGTTTGACTCCAGGTCCTTGTCTTGTGCATGTGGAGTTTGCATGCGTGGTGGCATGGGTCTCCATTTTCTCCCACCTTCCAAAGGTGCCTAGCACTGGGATAGGCTCCGGGTACCCATGACTCTAGTAAGGAATAAGCGGTTACAGAAAATGAATGAATGATTCATACGTAGGTGCCTGTGTGGCTTAACAAACAAAAACAACATTCCTCTGAAACTGGTCAGGTTTAGGGACTAGACTGAAAATGAGACTCCTGTTCCTCAAGACTACATTAAAAATATAAATATTAAATACAAATTTTGGAAGCAAAATTTAAACAAATGAGGGGTATAATACAGTATAATATATAACTCTATATATACTATGTTAGTATATATGCCATTAGCTTAGTGCTAATATTTAAGTAGAAAGATTTTATTTTCCCTTTGACATCTGTGGCCCACACTCATGGCTTAGGTCTGATAGTCATGCTTCAGAACTGAGTCCTTGAGATAGCAGTGCCATTATCATTATGACAGAGTAAATAACAGTGGCTTCCCGACTGTCTAAGTGCGGGCCCTATCATCAGGAGATCACGAGTTTGATCCCTGATGGTGCTGTGTCCATCTATGACTGAAAGCACAGTGGACTTCACTCTCCTTTGGTAGGAAGGATGACCTCCTTCTATCCCCATCATTTAGCTGGCATAAAAAACTGATTAGTGTTCTCGTCCAAGCCTGTTGAACTTCAAATGACTTGGAAAAAGCACATGCTAGCCTGCACCTTCCCAGTGTAAGCTATAATGTGATAAAAACAATTCCTAGTTAGTGGGTGAAACTGGATATGACTAAATTAAGCAGAAAGTTTAGGAAAAATCCAAAAAAGAAAGAGTAAATTACACTACAATTTGCTATTTCATGGTGTAATGCAAAAAAAAACAACAGAATTTTGGGTATCCCTGCTCTGAACTAAATCTAAAATGCTAAATCTATATAATCTGTAATACTCTATAATACACCCATAATTGTAGAAAACAGTGTCTATCTGAGACCCGTGTGGTTATTTAGGCATGTATTTGTTCTTATGCTTATCCAGTAGCTATACTTCTTGGCTCATAGCTTCACTATGTAATTTCTGACTCCAAACATGTTCAGACCGACCAACTGATTTTGGGAGAAAAGGAAAACTGTAAATTTGACTGAACCAGCACAGTTGAGAAAGCACTGCTCATCCATTGCTTTGGCCATTTTCAGACAAGCTCTGGCTATGTACTATTAGTTTTTCATGAAGAAGTGGGGTATTGTAATTATTACCGGTGCTTTTAATCCCATCCAGCGCTTAGGTTGGGCTAAAATGTACCTGAGCTGAACTTTGAACATTGGTTTGTGTCAAAGCAAAGCTCCTGTACTGTAAAGTAATGACATTGTTGATTCATTGATTAAAGTGCCTACACTAAATCAATTTGTGCACAATGCCTCAACATGCATTTGGCCCTGAAGGTAGTTGTTGTGTGCATGAACAACTAGTAGATGTTTAAGGGTTCAGTCTGGGTGAGATTTCTTTATGTGGATGCTATCCATTTACCTGCTTTACCTGATAATCTATACAATATGAATTTTCTTTGAAACATTGTACTTCACACATGCACATAATAAACAACTGGCATTGCGAATGACCAACATACATATGCAGGATAGGAAAGTCTACAATCAGAATGCATCAAACTGATCCCCACAGAATGGGCGTCATGATTGACGGGCATGCCTGAATAGCACTTGATTGTTCAAGTAGGTATGCCTGAAGCATAAGAATCATTAAGGCCACATGACAATGGCATAATAACAGCCCACCACTTTCAGAAAGCTCATCAATGGAGGAAGGAGCAACGCTGATGAACAAGCCTCTTCATTTAGCAGAGCTTGTCTTTCAGGAGCCGTCTCCAAGCAACAGGGCTGTCAGCGGACTCCTGGGCAAAACTAGCATCTGAGATATCCTGTCAAGCAAATATGTGGCTGAATTCCACAGAGTGGCTATTAATAGACCTTTTTACCTGCAAAACAAATCATTTGTGCTGCTCTCCATTAGGCTCTGAGGCTTTTTGTTGCTGGAGGACTCAGTTCCAAGAAACGCTGGCACTTTCAGATGTAACCGCAAGCGCTGTCTCCAAACAGTAAAGTTTTTTAGAGTTTAAAGCAGGCTTCTTCAATTTTCATACACTTTGAAGTCTGCTGTTGATGTTTTCTAGGACAAACAGAATCCATGTTTACATGAACATGTTCTAACCTGTCCCTTAAAATTGAATTGTCCTGGTTCTGTGCCTCATTCAACAACACTCTGTATAACTTCAGTGAGAATGGGCCATGCTAAACTGGTGTAGGCTGATATCCCAAAAGTTTAGTTTTAATAAATGGACCATATGGACCCCAAATACCTCAGCTACAGACTGATCCACCTTCCATAAAGACCCTGAGTAACCAGACCTAAGAACACGTTCTACCCCTGAACTGTCTAAAGATGAATGAAAACAATATTCATCCATTACCTGAGCTGTTTATCCTAACCAGGGTTACCGGAGATGCTGTATTCCAACTCTTATAGGGCAAAATGCAGACACACATTTACACACACCTGGGGGCAATTTAGCAACTCCAGTTCACTCTTGTGGGACGAAACCCACATAGACACGCTCACTCTCTATATAAAAAGTACCCGGGCCTTCATAGATGGGAATGAAACGCAGGACCATCTCACTATGAGGCGACAGCAGTAAACACTGCACCAGCATGCCATCCTAGGAAAATGCTATAAAATCATGAATTCAGTCAAACTGATGAGGCCAAGGGATGTAACTACAGAGCACTGCGTAAAACTGAATAACAAATGTAACTGTAGTTTTAGGATGCAGTGCCC
This sequence comes from Hydrocynus forskahlii, assembly GCA_037974365.1. Lineage (NCBI taxonomy): Eukaryota > Metazoa > Chordata > Actinopteri > Characiformes > Alestidae > Hydrocynus > Hydrocynus forskahlii. The sequence goes on along the minus strand of JBBPCX010000114.1, from coordinate 45,964,282 downwards.
CTTTAACACTTGGTATATTTTCATGCAATATACAAATATATTTTTATAAATGTTTTTTGATTTCAGGGTGCAACAGAGCATTGGTAACCCAGTGACGTTTCATGCATCCCGTTCTATTCAGAGCCAGAATTGGAATTAGAATAAACTTTATTGAACACGGGAGAAATTGCTTATGTTACAACTGTATAGCCACGGAGACACATAGACACAAGAACAAAACGTCAAAATAAAAGTCAAAATAAAGCTTCTGAAGTACTCAAACAATTCTTAGTAGTAAATATACTATTTTAATTAAACAAAATGCTGTTGGCAGTGTAAGACGTGATACTATTACGACAGATAAATATGTCAAATTATTGCTGAAGTAGTTTACAAGTGGTTTGGAGTTGTTCTCTGTGCTGAGTCTGTTATTGCTATAGTGCTATAGTGACATAAGTACTGTTATTGTAAATGATAATGCCATGGCACATAAACTATTGCGCATAAGTAGTGACATAAGAGGCATAAGTAGTGACCTAAATAGTGATAATCCACACATAAAGTTCCCACTTGTGGGGCTAATAAAGGTTTATCTTATCTCTTATCTTATAAGACCATTAAGTGCAAGGAGTACTTTACTTAAAGCATCATATAGCCTTTTCCCTCATGAATTTTAATATAGATGGATGGCAGTAAAAGCAACATTGGCTTTTAATACAAGCTACATCACACATAACTTGTTTATTCGCGTTCTACAAAAAATTTTGACCAGTTAGCCTGATCTGGTGACTGCTAGCTCTCATTCTTAGCTGTGGCCTTAGCATTTTTACTGAAACTCGCACCAGCCTTCATGTACACCAGCTCTAGCTGAGAGGAATTATGATAAAAGTCTCACACTCTGAGCGTAAAGAACGTTTGAGGGTAGTTGCTAGCCAGTGGGTCCCACAGGATATGCGGAGATATGCAAGAGGAGTTAAGCAAGCCCATAACACTCCACTAAGATGAAGACTGATTGGGTCTCTGGGGTGCAGCTTTGGCCTTTTCTTTGCATCTTCCTGGGAAAGTCAGCCTGTGGGTCAGAGCAACCATGGCCAGAATGGAGGGAAGAGGGAAGTAGCGCAACGGGGCAAATGGAAGACCCCAGGGAAGGTGGCATACGGCACACAGACGGAAGGCGGGGGATCATGGGGAAAGTTAGCCGTGTGTGTTTTACCAGGAGCCTGAAATTGCTAGAGCTTGAAATTGTCCATTTTCTGCTGAAGGCGGTGGACTTCACACAAAGCTGGGCAGTGCCCAAAAAAGGATTTTTAGACATGGCAGATATCCATGCCTGTCGAGCAGGACACTGGAGCTAACCCAAAGGAATTTTGGCTAATAATAACTGTTTTACTGTAAATGAAAGATTTTTATGATCAGAATAGCACTTACACATCATCATATAAAGCAGCAGTGGGTGGTTAAAGAAAGAAAAGAATAATTAATGGTCAGTATGTAAGTCAGCTTTGAGCTTAGTGATACAGTGATACAAGACCAGAGACATATATAAATATTTATATATACACACAGACATGCACACACACACACACACACACACACACACACACACACACACACACGCACACCTATCTATCTATCTATCTATCTATCTATCTATCTATCTATCTATCTATCTATCTATCTATCTGTCTACTGCCATGGAAAAAATAAGACACCACTTGTCCCTTTTTTCTGTTCACTGTACAATTTGCGGCAGTATGTGTGTGTAAAATGCACAGGTTGCTATTCTTTTCTGAACTATTGCAGTGTGAGCTGTGTAAAAAATAAGGAATGCCTCCATATTTGTTGTGAGTGCAGCAGTGTTTGTAGAGCAGCTTTTGCTGTATTCCAGCAGCTTCACTCCTGATTCAGTTTCTGATGGATGAAACAGAGTCACACATGCACACACACTGCTCTTAACATCATTCTTTTAATGGTTACGACTGTAAAATAGTGGAAGAGTGTTGTGTAGTTGAACATTTTAATAAATTGTTTATATGTATTTTTTTTCATTCTCCAAACATTTTTGATTGGAATTTTGAATCAAGTGTGGTCAATAGTGTATAAAACAATAGTAGGGCATTAACAGAAAAGCCATTTTGTCAACGAGTCAAGTTCAGAGGCACAAATCGACGACCCCTAAGAAGTCGACAAATCGTGTGTTTTTTTCCTCTCACTGTGCGCGCGCTTGTGTACGCAATGCAGTCTCTGCCTCTGATTGGCTGACGCTGACACGCGTTCCTTGACTTAACATATTATTATAGTCTCTTCATAAAAAGGGCGGTAACGTTGGCGCGTGGAAGAGAATCTAAGCACAAAATCACAAGACGAGAGACACAGCAGCTGAGGCAGTAGGTGACAGACACACATCACATGTGTGGAGATCCTTCACTCGAGACACACAAACAGCACGGGGACCTGTACAACCTGCAAGTCGGTTGTGTTAAAGTACAGCAACAGCACTGGCGTTCTGCACGGCATCTGAAACGGCATTCGCTAGCTAACATGCAGGGAGTCGTCCAGTCCAGAGGAGCGGAGCAGCTTTACAGAAAAGCTTCTGACTGATAAGAAAAAACAGCAAATCTAAAGACATGAGACCTTTGGCTGCAGTACAAGGCAAAGACTTCAAAGAAATCCTACATTTTTTGAACCAGACTACACAGTCCCGAGCCACACCACACTCGTTTGTGTGATGACGCCATCAAGCCACTAGTCGACTTGACTTCGACTTTATTGATGGATAAGTCGATCTGAAAAAATCTGAAGGCATTAATGCCTTAAACAATAGTGACATGCACATTTTACACACACTCCCACAAATTACAAAAGCAATAACCAGAAACAAATGATGCGGTCTCTTATTTTTCCCATGGCTGTGTATATATATATATATATAATGGGTGAGAAATGGTTCATATGGTTGAATATTTTACGTGATAAATTTGAAATATCAGCCAATTAAACACATCCTTTGTTTCTTAATACATTATTTCAATGCATAAAAATCCAGACCATTTTCATAATAATCCTTTTCTCTCTTTGTCTGAAATACAAGATTTGTCAAGACATTACAGTGATTCTTATTTTCATTTTAAGTTTTTATTTGGAGATGTGTGCCAGTTTTTAAGCATATAAGTGTGAGTGTCCAGGTCATGGGTTGGACCTAATCTGTGCAGTACCGTGGTGTTTACCTGTTAATAAACTGGGTCTGGGTTTGGGCTTAACCTGGGTGTGGGAAACAGTCCCTTAATTTTTACCACTTTTAAACATTCAAGAATACTAATCTGATTTTCTGCAAGAGCTACTTATTAAGACCACGAGTTGTTTCATGAGCTCTCAGCGCTGGGCAGTGTGAGAAGCAACTTGTCGTTCTCGAGGCGGTTCCAGTAGAAAGTGCATTGAAATGCATTATATTCATTAGAGAGATAAGTATCCCTTTTTATCGAAAGGTCACTGGGATGAAGGCGCCAGGGCTTTCTAGGGAGGCAGAGAAAGGGAAAATTACAATGTCTATATAAGGAGGCATCAGCAATTTGTTCCCTTCTGACTTTTGACAGCAATTTTTGAAAGAATGTCTCTGACCCAGCACTAAGAGTCAGAGATGATTGTGAGGTAATGACCTCATAAACAAGTGCTGTAAGTGCAGCATGACCTAAAGTGAAGAAAAGGAGAAATATAAATTCACTGTTCACCTAAGAACGAGGCCCTTTAATTTAATTTTCTGTGATTTCTGATTACACCAATAAAAATGCAGCTTCTATTAAAAATAAAAAGAATAATTTAAGAAAAGAGAGGTCACAACAAGGTATGAACAATGTAAATGTGGCTTTAAAGGTATAACCACATTTGCTGAGTCTAATTGTGCGCCTGAAATATGATTTAAAGCTACTGTTCATTCACTTTTCCAGAGGAAAGTTGCAATTGTGACTTTTCATAACCTAATGATTTAAAGTAGTCCCAAAGTTAAAGGGTACTGAAGATGTACCCTTGGGGAAACAACCCCAGCATCCTGAGGGACAGTGACAGTGTAGTAATAGAAGGAACATATTTGATAACCTAAAGAACCTTTAAAAGAAATGGTATTTGAAGAAGCATATTTTAATGGGAAAAGCTACCAGTTGTTCAAATTTTCCATTCTAGCGACAGAACAGTGGTGTAGAATGTAACCAGACACATGAAGAGTTTAAAGCCCCTGAAAGTTCCCTCACAGAAAGTTATTCAGTGAAATGGTTATGAATATGCTATCTGATGCTTGAGACATTGAGTTTTGAGAAGGTTTCGGCCAAAAAAATGATGGTTGATTATAAGGAAAGGTATGTAATGAGGTTATTAGGAACAGTACCTGATTTTTTTACCCTCATGAAGATTACAGAAATACATAAAAGACAGATGTAGGTTGTGGAGTCTTGTGTTTAAGGGACTTCCACAACATGTAAAGCTTCCTAAAGCTGTTTAAGAAGCTATACAGTGCCTTGCAAAAGTATTCACCCCCTTGGATTTTTACCTATTTTGTTACATTCCAACCTGTAATTTAAATGTTTTTTAAATCTTATTTTATGTGATGGATCTGCACAAAATAGTTTAAGTTAGTGAAGTGAAATAAGAAAAATATGTATTAAAATTAATTAAAAAAAATAAATAACTGAAAATTGGCATGTGCATATGTATTCATCCGTTTTGCTATGAAGCCCCTAAAAGATTCTGGTGCAACCTATTACCTTCAAAAGTCACATAATTAGTGAAAAGAAGTCCACCTGTGTGCAATCAAAGTATCACATGATCTGTCAGTATAAACACACCTTCTCTGAACGGCCCCAGAGGCTGCAACACCACTAAGCAAGAGGTGGCACACCATGAAGACCAAGGAGTTCGCCAAACAATTCAGGGACAAAGTCAGTGTTGGGTTATAAAAAAATATTCAAATCTTTGATGATCCCCGGAGTCCATAATCAAGTCCATCATCTTCAAATGGAAAGAACATGCTACCCGTCACCCCAAGATCACTATCACCACGGTGAAACATGGTGGTGGCAGCAACATGCTTTTTTTCAGAGTTGAGGGAAAGATGGATGGTGCTAAATATAGGGATATTCTTAAGCAAGATCTGTGTCGGTCTGCCTGTGATTTGAGACTGGGACGGGGGTTCACCTTCCAGCAGTACAATGACCCGAAGCATACTGCTAAAGCAACACTCGAGTGGTTTAAGGGGAGACATTTAAATGTGTTGGAATGGCCTAGTCAAAGTCCAGACCTCAATCCAATTGAGAATCTGTGGTCAGACTTGAGGATTGCTGTTCACAAGCAAAAACCATCCAACATGAAGGAGCTGGAGCAGTTTTGCCTTGAGGAATGGGCAGAAATCCCAGTGGCAAGCTCAGAGACTTATCCAAAGCGACTTGCAGCTGTAACTGCCTCAAAAGGTGGTTCTGCAAAGTACTGACTTTAGGGGGGTGAGCAGTTATGCACGCTGAAGTTATTTTGTCCTATTT
>JBBPCX010000114.1:45947228-45958678 GCA_037974365.1 Hydrocynus forskahlii | reverse complement strand
TAAATAAATAATCAATTATTAATTGACTATTTATTAATCAATTAATAAATATAAGGGTGAATCAGCCTAAACTGATTAAGGTGGAGAATATCAAAATTACACATAATTCCAAATCACAAAATCCCCTACAACAGCTATGGGGTTGTGGAGAAATCATGAGGGATTGCTAAATGCACCACGTACACTACTAACAATACTACTCACTAATACACATGACTTAAATCATAATTTATGATGAGGAAAAAAAACAAGGTTTTTGTTCTATTTATTAAAAAGGTATTGATGGATTATCATATTCAGGTCAAAAGGACCTCCCATCTGACTCCTCATTAAATGCTTACTGGGAGACGTATGCCTGTACCGCATTTGGGGGAAGCCCTATCAAGGACTCTCTTGGGAACAACTGGAGGCCAGATTTAGGGTATATATATAAAACAGTTAACTGCTATGTAGAAAGCTATCTATCAACAGGAGCAGAAGCGGGTTCCAGGACCAGAGGAGGAACCAGTAAATCCAATAAAACTAGGAGAACAAGTATAAAAAAGAGTATTCAGGAGAAAGTGGAATGAGCCCAGGTGGAGTGGGCCTCACAATGAGTCCCCAGGAATCCCCAGGGGAGGTCAGCTCAGTGGGAGACCAGGAGATCACAGCAGCATGCACTGACACGCCAGAGGAGACAGGGGAGTGGGAGAAGAAAGCAGAAGGGCCTTCGACAAGATTGCAGTCAGTGTGACTGCTCCCCATCTCAGTATTAGCTGGATTCTCCGGTGACAACATGACAAACAGCCAACACAGATCGGCATTCTCAAGAAGAAGGAACTGTGTCAGGTGTTGCTGATCTTTGGATATCTGATGATGATGAGTTTGCTGATCTTGGGTTTTTTGATGATCTCCTCCCTGTTGACCCAGTTGTGGGCCAATAGGGATCGCCAGAGCTGCCACGTCTCATCAACATTCACAGTGGTTCAGATTGACCAGATTGTAATGATCAGAGTTTGAATGACTCAACTGTTATAAAGTGAGAGAGAGAGAGAGAGAAGACAAGTAATTAACTGTGCCCTAGCTGCAATAACATTAGCAGCTGGAAGTGGACTTGTACCACTAGAACAGTGTTTATCATTTACCTATATGTGTAACTCGACGAATGGACCTGGTGTTGTCCTCTACCTTAATAAGAGAAGTAGTTTTGAAATATGGCCAGTAACAGATGAGTATGGTGTCACAGAGGTAGTTAACATTAAAACAAAATGTTTGATTGACCATTGTATATTCTTGGATACAGCAAAATTAATAACTAGAACACGCGACAAAATTATTTACTGTTGATTCTGATAAGTTAAGAAATCATATCCCTGCTGGAATACATCAGTTGGATAGGACTGAAAGAGCACTTGATGATCAGTCTTAACCATTTTTTGAGGATATGGATTTACAGGAAGCACAGTTTAATACTTGGTAATACTCTGATTAAATAAATTAGTGTGTAGTATGTGCGCGACCAATACTAGCTAAGGTGGTTATAGTCCCTAATCCATATTCTTATGAACATTGTGCAATATTCAATAGACAAGCTTTGGATAGGCTACTGGCAGAAAAAGGGTGTGTGTGTGTGTGAGATGTTTGGCAACCAGTGTTGCATTTACATACCTAATAACACAGCACCAGGTGGGTCATTTACTGAAGCTATGATGAAAATGCACTGACTCAGGCTAGAAATAAAAACAAATGCAGGAAGAGATGCGCATATAGGGGAATGGTTCTCTAACTTGTTTGAATCATGGAATGCTATTTTAATTAAAATAAGCTATATTAATTGGAAACCTCCTGATATTTGGCATGTTGTGTTAGCATGTTGTGTAATTCCACTTCTAAAAGTGGTAGTGACCAAAAGGATAACTAATACCATGACTAGCCAGATGGTTGTTGTAGCAGCGGCTGGCTAGACCGCTTAGCCTCACGGAGCGGCTGGCTAGGCCGCTTAGTTTCGGAGAGTGGCTGGCTACGCCATGGAGCCTCTGTAGGCAGCTGACTAAGTCACGAAGGCAGCGTGTGCAGCACTTGGACTGGCAGCGTGACTAGGGTCCTTGGGCTCGTCGCTCATGTTAGCAGCTGGTTTGGCCACGTAGCCTTTGTAGGCATCTGGCTAGGCCGCATAGCTTCGCTTGTCGGCTGGCTAGGCCACGACGGCGGCGTGGGCAGCGCCTGGAGCGCCAGCATGGCCAGGGTCTTTGGAGCCGACACATGGGTTAGCAGCCACTCGTCCTGAATCCACCCAGCAACTCAGTGATGGAAAACCGACTTATCCTCGTCGGTCCATCCCACGGCTGGGTCCAGCATGCCTCACTCAGAGAGCACTCCCCTTGCCCCCATAGTCCCATAGCCCTATCTACTGTGGACCTATGTTCTTCTGTCACCCCCGGGCCATGCCTGTTCAGGTTTTTATTTTGAATACAAAACAAAGAAGGCATGAGAACCAAAGCTCAAACAAAGGGTAGAACCTGAACAGAACACAGCTGAGGATATGGTGAGGGAGAACGGACAACTCAAATTAAAGCATTCAGACTATTTATACAGATGCATGATCCCATAACCACCCAGACATAATTATACTTGGGTTTCCCTGGTCGGCTTTAGTAGTAAGGGTTCTCAGCCGGCCAGGGAAACCCACCCGGTGTCCCAATAAGTCCTGTCCAATGGCGGCCTCTAGCGGCTGGTGACTGGGGACGTTACACTGACACACAGAAAAGAAAAAAAAATCAACCACAAAGTTCTTAAACATCTATAGAACTGTGTACATTATCTATAATGTGACATTTGGGTTAGATGGGGACTGTTAATGCTTTAGTTTTGCTATTTCTAATTATATATTTAATTACATAGTGAATTATGTAATTTCAATCACCATTTACATTCTGTCTCAGAAGTATCTTAAGTGTCACTTCTAAAGGTTAAATCTAACTTTCAGTTACTTCTAGGGTAGCTGTGGTGCTGCTGCAGCACTTTGTTGAGGCTTTAAAAGGGTTATGTTCTAATTTTTTTTTTTGTATTTGTAGTCTATTTTCCCTCTTCAGTCTGTTTATGACATGTATTTATCTATTAGTTATAAATAATTTTTACATTACTATTTTCCCACCTCTTTTTATCCCTGAGAATTAAACAGGCTGTTTTTGGTAGTGTGCCTTCAAGACCAATATAGTATATGTAAATGTCTTTTGTTCTGACTGGCTGCTGGGTATTGTGCCTCAATCATGTGCCTCAATCATGATCTAAAAATAACCTAAAGTAAGGTTTTTCATTATTAGTCTTTTTCTGTAACTTTTTTGACCTTTTAATGTCTGTAGGAAAGCACTATTTTAAAGAACTCAGCCAGCCAGGTTAAAGCACACCCTCCTCATGGTGGAGTTAGTTTTAACACAGTTTAACAACTAAGCCCAAAGTAAACAATTATTTACAATAAAGCAATTCTCCCCTCATAAATTTAAAACACTTCATTTTGTTTGGGATATTTTCATTCACACAATTAAAAAAACATCTGTGGGATGTGCTGAACAAATTAGCTCGATCCATGGAGAACTCACTTCACAACATACAGGACTTTAAGGATCTGCTGCTAAAGATACCACAGCACGCCTTCAGATTTCTTGCATTTGCATTAATTTAGCAGAGTGGTGAGATCACATCACTTTCTTTTGTGGCAGAGATGTAGAAGTACTGCTACCTTTACACTTCTATCTGTATTATACAGTGCCTTGCAAAAGTATTCACCCGCTTGTTACACTCCAACCTGTAATTTAAATGTTTTTTAATCTTATTTTATGTGATGGATCTGCACAAAATAGTCTAAGTTGGTGAAGTGAAATGAGAAAAATGCATGTAAAAAAGAATAATAAAAAAAATAACTGAAAATTGGCCTGCGCATATGTATTCACCCCCTTTGCTATGAAGCCCCTAAAAAGTTCTGGTGCAACCAATTACCTTCAAAAGTCACATAATTCATGAAATGAAGTCCACCTGTGTGCAATCTAAGTGTCACATGATCTGTCAGTATAAACACACCTTTTCTGAAAGTCCCAGAGGCTGCAACACCACTAAGCATACTATGAAGACCAAGGAGCTCTCCAAACAAGCCAGGGATAAAGTTGTTGAGAAGTACAAGGTAGGGTTGCGTTATAAAAAAATATCCAAATCTTTTATGATCCCCCAGAGCACCATCAAATCCATCATCTTCAAATGGAAAGAACACGGTACCACAACAAACCTGCCAAGAGAAGGCCGCCCACCAAAACTCACAGACCGGGCAAGGAGGGCATTAATCAGAGAGGCAGCACAGAGACCAAAGGTAACCCTGAAAGAATTGCAGAGTATCTTTCCATCGGACCACAATAAGCCATACTATCCACAGAGCTGGGCTTTATGGAAGAGTGGCCAGGAAAATCCATTACTGGTGTTAAAAATAAGAAGGAGGAACATTTTGAGTTTGCCAAAAGTCATGTGGATGACTCCCAAGAACACCATTGCCACAGTGAAACATGGTGGTGACAGCATCATGCTGTAGGGATGTTTTTCAGCAGCAGGGACAAGCAAACTGGTCTGAGTCGAGGGAAAAATGGATGGTGCTAAATACAAGATGCGGCAAGATGCGGCAAGCTCATAGAGACTTATCCAGAGTGACTTGCAGCTGTAATTGCCGCAAAAGGTGGCTCTACAAAATACCGACATTGGAGGGGGCGAACAGTAATGCACGCTAAAGTTTTCTGTTATTTTGTCCTATTTGTTGTTTGCTTCACAATAATTAAAAAAAACATAAAAGTTATAGGCATGTTCTGTAAATGAAATGGTGCAAACTCTCAAACTATCCATTTTAATCCAGGTCGTGAGGCAACAAAACATGAAAAATGCCAAGGGGGGTTAATATTTTTGCAAGGCACTGTATATACTGCTACTACTAGTCAGCACAAATCTTTCTACGTCCAAGGATGAAAATTCATAACACTAAACTTCTCTCATAGCATGTTCTCAAAATGTATAGGCTGTGATGCTGGGCCATCAGCACCACGGAAGCAGCAGGCAATTGCTCCCCACTCCAGTTGAAGCCAAAGGAGAACTGACAGCCACTGGCCCCTTCAGCACCTTTGTTTTGGACAGCCAAGAAGCATGTGGAGGTGGACAGGTTGCGGCAACCAGACACACCTGTACCCAATCATCAGGCAGCCTCAAAGAGACAGAGCCCTATATAACGCCCCACGTTGGAGGGAAGGTCAGGAGTAGGCTTTCGGTGATTCTAACTGTTTGATCTCGAATCTCCAAACAGACCCCAACCCTGAGTAAATAGATGTTGTGAGAAAAATCCCTTGAAGGGAATAATCCTGCATTTCACCGAATTCTAATGTAAAAAACTTCAGTAATCTAATTAAGACTAATTTCCTGTCTGTTACTAAATAAGTTCTGACAGGTCACTCATACACTATTTATGCATTATTCTTTGTACACCAAAACAAGATCGCTGTATTCATTTTATTACATATTACATTATTTCTCGCTGCCTCGCAATTACATTTTTGCACAGTTATACTACATAACTGTTTTGTTCTCCCACAAACAGCTAATGATCAAAATCAAAGGGGCCACAAACCACCGTACTTCCCTAAATAATTATTTTTGTAAATTAGATGTGTGAGAACCTTTTTAAATGCATAACAAACCCTCAACAAATGTATAGGCTCTTTACTAGTTTAGTTATTTTTCACAAGAACACTGACATTTTGTGGAAGTTCTTTAAACCTCAGAAAGATTCTTCACCCTCACACATTTTATTTCTTGCAAGAAGCATTCATTGAAAGGTTCCAAAAATGGATCTTTAATGACATCATGCATAGAAGTAGGTGTTTATTGTAATTTCAGCCATATACATAGCACACAGTGAAATGAAACAATGTTCCTCTCGGATCATGGTGCAGTACGAAGAACAAATACAACAGAACACCATAAAGAACAAAAAAGGAATGCAACAGGACAGGTGGACAGGACAGGTCTAAATAGAGAGTGCAACAAAACACAGAAGAGCGAAGGCACAACAATTTACAGGACTAGACAACATACAGTGCAGTCAATAGGAGCTGTAACAGTGTATCATACACTGTTATGACACACTAGAAGAATAGTTAAGTGTGGAAAAATGCAAAGAAATGCAAATATTGAGGGAGATAGCAAAAATAATTGTGCAAACATAGCAGGTATCAACAAGTGATTGGGAGTAGAGGAAGTAGTGCAAGTAGTGATTGGGAGAAAGGACGCAATTCAGTTCAGTGTATGTTTGTGTGTGTGTGTGTGTGTGTGTGTGTGATGTACAGTTTGTTCTTGAGTTCTGATTTAGGAGTCAGATGACTCCTAAAAACTGTAAGAAACTGTTCCAATCCCAGTAGTAAAGCCCCACATGTTGTTAAACCTTCTGCCAGATGGAAGGAGGGAAATAGGGTGAGGGAGAGGTGTGTGGGGTCACCCACAATGCTGGTGGCTTTGCGGATGCAGTGTGTGGTGTAACTGTCTACAACAGAGGGGAGATAGGCCCCGATGGTTATGCACTCTCCTCACTCTCCTTAGATTTCAGAGTTCAGAGGATCGCATTCGGATTTTAACTAGAGATAGGAGACGAGAGTCAGGTGTGTTGCTAGCCAGTCTGGGTGCCTTAGGGGGAAGATAGCTTGCCCATGACTCTGGCTGTAGAGCCCCCGGAGCAGGGCAATTGGGTGACGATTCGGCAGCACCACTCTCCTTCTCCTGTTTGTGTCAAACACATGACACATGAAATGAGCTACTCTTTTAGGGACTCCAGCACCAGCTACTGTTGGATGTATACTGGGTACTAGGGTGCCGGACTTTGCAGGGAACCTGAAGGTGCTAGCTAGTCATAGGTATGAGAGGATAATGTTTTATGTAGGAGTTAATGACATTTGTCTGGGGCAATCAGAGATCACTAAAGCTAGTGTTAAAGTGTGCAAATTAGCCCAGACTATGTCCGATGCTGTAATATGCTCTGCAAGCCCTGAGGCTTGCAGCAGGCTTTGGGCGCTGAATTGCTGGATGTCCAAGTGGTGCTTGGAAAACAATGTGGGATTTATTGACTACTGGTCCACCTTTTCAGCTCAAGCCTGGTTTCTTAGCCCGGGACAGTATCCAACCCTCGCAGGAGGGTTCTGCTCTCATCTCTTGCAGCATAGCCCATAGTCTGTTAGCTAGCCAGCAGCGCAGCTCAGGTAGCCACTGCTGACAAACCAGCGCCGAGGCCAGGAGACAGACAGACCATCTGCTAACTGCCTTGAGTCGTTACCTAGGTTTCACCCTAAGTTCTATAATATCAAGACTGTGTCTGTCCCCCAAAAATATGAAATTTAAAAAAATGTGCTCAAATAATTTAATGAATCTCTCTCATAGTACCAGTAAGATCAACACCTTAGACCTAAAATTAAAGGTGGGAATGTTAAACATTAGATAGCTCGCTTCTAAAGCTCCTCTTGTCAACAAATTAATAACTGATCAAAGTCTGGATACCTTATGCCTCACTGAGACCTGGATTAGCAGCCTAAAATTAGCAACATAGTTTGTGCAGGGATTTCTAGTTCGTGTTTACAGTGCTATCAGTGCAGTCAATAGGAGCAGTAACAGTGTGTCGTAAACTGTTACTATATCTTAAATACTAGACATTAGAAAACTAAATAAATAAAAATAGTCTTGGCATATTCATATTTTCCATATAAGGAATGAGGAAAAGATGCATTCATGAGACAGACTAGAAAACACGGGGTTAAATATATGCACTTTCCTTTCATTTTTATTTAAAAACACATTTCAGTTTATTTCAAGTGAAGTGAATGTACTTCATGTGTTGAAAAACTGTAAAGATGTGGGTGACATGCGAGTGGGCATGGTACTGAGAGCAGATTCATGTGCTGGCGTCAGCCATTGAGAGCCTGGCTGACGTTTTTTTTTTTCTTTTTTACTGGGGTTTTAGCGTTAGTGAGGCGTCGTTTGTGAAAGAATATTTATTTTATTGATGCACCAGACCACTTTCAATAGTTTATGAAGTAAAACTGTTGGAGAACTGAATGTTTTCGTTTCACCGTCAAACATCGATATATGCTTCAGTGAGCCGAAGAAAGCCATGAGTTGCTACCTAGTGTTAGCTGCTAAATTTCTAGCGGTCAAAAATTAGCAATGTAGTTTGTGCAGGGATTTCTAGTTTGTGCGATTCAAGTTCTCTTTAAAACATTCATTCGGTATCTCACATATGGTTACGCCTCCCCTCGCGTATCCCTCAGAAGCACATTATCACTATGCCAGCCATGATTGGCTGGCCACGCCTGGCGCACCAGGGCCAGCCCCCTATATTATCAGCTGCCCGTGCCCACTGGCGTCATTCAATGATCTGATGGATGAAATAGCTCCACTGCTAGCCTCCATCTCTTTGCATGTGCCGAGCTGCGAGATGCTCGATTTGGAGTTGGATTCCCTCGACAGGTCAGACGACATCATCTCGTTCGACAATGTTGATGATCCATTCCTGCTGGCCCCACAGGCAGCGATGCCTGCAACCCCACATGACCTAAGCACTGATGGTGCCAGAGGTGAAGACGGGGATTCCCCTGCTATCGGCACAAGCCTACACGACGTGTGCAAACGCGCAGTCGAAAAGCTGAACATTCCATGGCCCAATGCTCCGCCTGAGAAGCCCGGTTCCCAGCATGAAGGCTGGTTAACCTTATTGTGAAAAAGTGCAGCTCCTCGACGTTGCGGTAGACCCAAAGGGCTTGTTCGGCCCGGCTATGGCTACTATACAACGGCGATGCGAGGAGAAAAAAAGGGGGGAGAGCGAAGCTCTGTAGACCTGCCTACCCAGGAAAACGCAGCCACCTCCCGCTCCGACTCCGCGACCATCCTTTGCACTGGCAGTAGCCCGTCCTACGCCAGGCTATAGAATCCAAAAGCAGCCCACGACACAGCCTATACCTCCAGTCCAACCCAAGGCTGACAGCGGGGGCACGTGGACCAACAAGCCAGCTGTACCAGTAGATCAGCAGGGAAGTCAGCCAGCACTACCTCGCCCACGTTCAGGCAAGAGGGCCAAGTGGGCTACCTAGCTCGCTGTCGGGGGAGGGAAAGCATGTTTGCCAGATGCACGCCCCTCCCCTACAGCATGGGGGTCAGTCCTGAGAGCCAGTGTTCTGTTAAACTCCCGCTCCACAGTGAAAAGCACAAAAACACTGGCATGTCAAATAAACATGTACCCATCAGTGCTTCTAGGCCTAAAGCCGAGGCCACTGCACACAATAGATTTACTGTTGCACAACAAAACAATCTCAAACAGTCTCATAAGCTCTCCAGTGGAACAGACTATTCAAATGCTCCCATTCCCCACAGGGGCAGCATTGTTCCACCTGTCGATATGCTTCCCATAGGGCAGCAATGCTTCCCTCCACAAGGGGGCAGCATTGTTTCATCTGTCGATGCGCTCTCTGCAGTGGGCACGCTCACGTGTGTAAAATCAAAATGTGTGTAAAATCAAAATGGGTGCTCAGAACAATTGAAATAGGGTACAGACTGCAGTTCACACGATCCCTGCCTCATTTTTCGGAAATAATATATTCACAGGCGATAGGAGAAGCAGCGCATTTCCTCCAATCAGAGATAACGTCTCCGTTAGCGAAGAAAGCGATTTGAATGGTTCCTTTAGCACAAAGCCAGAGCTGTTTTTACTCAAGGTACTTCATCGTTCCCAAAAAGGGAGGGGGCATGAGACCTATATTGGATCTAAGAGCGTTGAACAGACATCTCAGACAGTACAGGTTTTGAATGCTGACACATGCAGCGCTTCTGAAGTTTGTGCGTCCAGGAGATTAGTTTACCACTCTGGACCTCGCAGATGCATACTATCATATTCGGATGTACCCCCACACAGGAAATTTCTCAGATTTGTCTTTCAGGGGGTAATTTACGAGTACCTAGTTTTGCCTAGTTGGCCTGAAGTCCTTGCACATTTGTAAAATGTGCAGATGCTGCGATAGGACCACTCAGAACAAAGGGCATTCATATGGCAATGTATTTAGACGATTGCCTTCTGGCTGCGAAATCAGAACAGGAGGCAATCACACACACCGAATGCATGATGACGCATTTATCGCTGCTGGGGTTCAAGTTCAACTTAAAGAAAAGTGTCTTGCTTCCCTCTCAGTCAGTAAACTTTATCAGTCTGTCACTGGATTCTGTCGCAATGAAAGAGGTTCTTGGACTGTTTCGCTGGGGAAAATATGTGAGATTAAAGGACTGTCACAGACTCCTTGGTCCGATGGCTTCAGTTCTGATAGCTGTTCCCTTAGGCAGGTTACATGTGAGGAGTTTCCAATACTGGGTATTGAAACTCAGGCTGGACCCACATATTCACACTCGCTGCAAAATCTCAGTCACTTCAGATTGTGCGCTGACCCTATGTCAATGGAACAGACCAAATTTTCTGGCACAGGGCACACCATTGGGCACGATATGTGCCCGGTCCGTAATAATGCGGATAGGTGCTTCTACTCTCCCGGGGTCATCCCCGGTACGGAGAATGGAAACTGCACTCAGATGTTGCAAAACAGATCTGGCAACACTACGGTCACCCGACAGCAGACTTATACGCCTCCAGAGAAAACATTCAGTGTCCCCTGTTCTTTCATTGAACGTTGCGGAAGCCCCATTGGGAATGGATACGCTAGCACACGCGTGGCCACGCACTCTCCTTTGCACGTTGCATTCACTGTGTCGTGTGCAATCTGAGAGCGTATATAACCAGGACTTCATCTTTCAGAAAGGCGGATCAGCTATTTGTTTCTTGGTCTGGACCTCACAAACTGAAGCGGATTAAGCAATGTCTTTCCCACTGGATACTGGAAGCAATTGCTATGGCTTATTCAGCTCAAGGGCTTGAATCCCCAATTGGCTTGCGTGCGCATTCCTCCAGGGGAATGGCCACTTCGTGGACATTGTTTAAAGGGGTATCACTGCAAGAGGTTTGTGAAGCCACTTCATGGTCCTCCCCAAAAACGTCTGAGGTTCTACAGACTCAACGTTACTGCACCTCGCATGGCTCATGCGGTTTTGAGTGTGAACTCATTAAGGGTGCAGAGCACCCAGACATGATTAAGTGGTCATGTATCATCGAGGTTGGCTTGTCCGGCAATACAGGAGTAAATATATCCCATATGTGAGATGCCGAACAAATGCTTGAAAGAGAACTTAAGGTTATGACTGTAACCCCGGTTCTCTGATAGCATGAGTGAGGTATCTCACCGGACCGCTCTTCTTGTGGTGAGCGAGAAGAGCTTGCTACCTTGAATGACACCAGTGGGCACGGGCAGCTGATAATATAGGGGGCTGGCCCTGGTGCGCCAGGCGTGGCCAGCCAATCATGGCTGGCA
>JBBPCX010000114.1:45928787-45940755 GCA_037974365.1 Hydrocynus forskahlii | reverse complement strand
CCAACACAAACTACCTCTACTGACTCTAACTGTTCCTCCTCACTCAGACTCCAACACAAACTACCACTACTGACTCTTAACTGCTCTTTCTCTGTTAGCCATAGACAGCCAACTGTTCAACAGTGACTAAGTCTGTATGAAGGCCATCTATTGTTATTTATCTCCATAGAGACTCTCTTTCTCTCTCTGGGTCGACCAAAGGAGGATGGGTTTCCATTTTGAGTCTTGGTTCCTCCCGAGGTTTCTTCCTCCAGCTTTAGGGAGATTTTCCTCGCCTCTGTCACCCTTGGCTGTCCAGGGATTTGGACTCGGATTCTGTCAAGCTGCGACAACATCGATCGTAAAAGCGCTGTTTATATACATTTGAATTTAACTGAACTGAAGTGAGATGTTCAGGAGTCCAGGAGTGCTGGAGTGAGGTGACTTAAGAAACCGAGTCTGAGTTGGAGCTGAAGCACGACCACTCGGTCCCGGGTCTGAAAGCGTGCCCCCTGAGTTTAGCAGCTCCTGCTAAATTAAACCCCGTCTCAAACTGCTCAGCTTTACAGCGGCAGCTTTTAATGATGGTAAAGATTTCTTCTGTCATAATCTGCCAATCTATTAAAACTTGCAGAATCAGAAACATAATAATAATAATAATAAAATAATAATAATAATAATAATAAGAAGAAGAAGAATCGCTTTGATTTCATTTACATTCAGCGGTGTGACCAGAACATCATGTGTGGGTGGGCATTTGGCTTATCTGGGGGGTAAAAAGTATCTATCTTTCCATCCATCCATTTTTTGCCCCCACAGCTCCCCCCCCCATAGACACACCCCTGTATACATTCTTTCTCTGCACTGACTCTGAATCGAAACTGTTAACTGACAAACTGACAGTAACTGTAGAGGTTCTGACAGTAACTTACACTATATCTCCATTTAATCAAATCCCACCAATTAGGAGAATTTGTTTTATAAACTCAAAAGTTTGAGTCAATTCATCAATCAGTTGATTAAATTGAATTTACTTGAATCACTTCAGACACAAATTGACACTGTGAAATTAAGAACCTGAGTTAGCCCTGGTCCTGGAGATCCACCTTCCTGACAAGTTCAGCTCCACCCACAACCTGCAGCACCTGCTCTGGGTAACAAACTTCTTCAGTCCCTGATTGGCTGGAGCGTTAAGTAAGGAGGCGGGCATGCAGGTTGGAGCTAAACGGGTCAGGAGTGTTCTGTAGATCTCCAGGAGGAGGGATGGTGACCACTGCTCCAGGGATGTGTCAGAATAGCCTGCACTGTATATTTCTAGATCTCTAGGGGTGATTGTTGTCTTTAAGAATAAAAATGTATCCCTCTGTGTTCATCATTTCAACAGACTTAATAATTAATACACTGCTAATCAGCTGTACTGCAGATATGAGCCACGGCCACTGCCAGGAAACCAAAATGAATCATTTAAATGAATGAATCAGTGTTTGAAAGAGTCAGTTTAATGAGTCAGTTCAAATGATCCAGTCATTAACCCATATGACTGGGCAATAGGATGATATTTACAGAAAATGACATCAGAACATGCTTTTCTAAGCCTACTGTGGGTATCTTCAGTACTTTATAGGAATTATTAGTATTACAATTTAGTATAATTTATTTCTATGTATTATTTGTAGTTTTTTATTTATATTTATACTTATTATACTACATGGAGGCATACAACACATATATATAATTTAAATATCTTTTTTTTTATTATTGATAGTATGTGTGGTTGTAATTGCAAAATTCAGTCATAATTAGGTTTTATATGACCATTTTCTAACCTCTATCCCTTAGAATTAAACAGGTTGTAAAAGACAGTTAAGCAGTCTGGGTGAAACACTTCTTATAAGGTCAGAGTGAGTGGGCGAGGCAAAACTGCTGAATAGGTCTAAATAGGCAGGGCAGCTGGTGACCTAGTGCTTAGGGGGTTGCCCCTGTGATCAGAAGGTCCTTGGTTAGAATCCCAGGACTGCTAGTGGCACCACTGAGGTTCCCTTGAGCAAGGTACCGTTCCCACACACTGCTCCCCAGGCGCCGTGTTCATGGCTGCCCACTGCTTCACTTGAATGTGTTAAATGGGCTAAATGTGTTAAATGGGTTAAATACAGAGAAAGAATTTAACACTGTGTGCTGTACTGTGGTGTGTTCACGTGAGACTATAACGAGACACTTTACTTTAAACAGGAATACATCCTTTCTACACAAACCCACAATTAACTCTTTGAATACTGGTTTTATTCCTGAATGACTCTTTAAACACCATGATTCTAATCAGGCTGAAGAATCACACTCTGAAATGAAGGGTCAGACTTGAACAGGCAGAACCAAGAGAACCGGTATCGCGATATGCTCCAACAGACAGAACCGACTCACCTGGGATGGATGTCCACGAGCAGCACGAGGGTCTGCATGGTGATGACGTCGATGCGCCTGCAGTGCACGCGCGCCACGCGCAGCACTCCCCGGTAGGTGACGCAGAGCACCGCGAGCGAGAGCGCGAAGGTGAGCGCGTGGAAGGCGACGGTGAAGGCGGCGAAGTGCGCGCGCGCCGGTCCCTCGTCGTCCTCGTCCTCCCTCTCTTCCTCGCGGAGCGTGCACGAGGCGTACAGCTGGTGGTACCCGACCCAGGAGCGGCACGCGGCCGCCGCCGAGAAGCACGCGGCGTGCGCCCACGCGCAGGCGAGCGCCGCGGCCGCGTGACGCCGCCTCATGCGCGAGCGGTAGCGCAGGGGCGACACGACCACCGCGAGCCAGCGGTCCACGCTCAGCGCCGCCGTGCTCAGCATCGCGCCGCCGCTCAGCAGCGTCTCCAGAGCCCCCAGCGCGCGGCACCCGCCCTCCGGAGCGCGCGCGCCGCTCATCAGCGCGGCCAGGGTCAGCGGCACGCACGAGACGGACAGCAGCAGGTCGCCGAGCGCGAGGCTGAGTGTGAAGAGCGCGGGCGCCTGGCGCCGGATCTCCGGGCTGCACGCGAAGCACGCGAGCACCAGCGCGTTCGCCGGCACGGACACGAGCATCACGGCCAGCAGCGCCGCGCACGCGAGCGCGTCCACCGCGTCCATGGCGTGTGAGGGAGAGAGAGAGAGGGAGCGCGCGCGAGAGAGAGAGGGATGGAGGGGTTACGATGAACCCCCCCCCCCCACATACACTCCCCCTCCCCCGAGATGGAACTCTCGCTCTCCACGTCACCGCGCGCTTCGCCTAGTGTTGTCCATCAAAAGAGAGAGAGAGAGAGAGAGAGAGAGAGAGGGAGGAGGGGGAGGGAGGGATGGAGAATAACAAGTGAGGAATAGAGGGTTTCCCTCTACACGCACACACACACACACACACACACACATATACACACACTCCAGTACGCACGGATCGGAATCTTGCCCTGTATCCTCGCGCATCTGTCCGTGCTGGTGCGCGTGACCACACGCTCCCCTGGCTCTGTTGGGTGCATCCACTTTTCCTAATTTTTTCTGATTTCATTTCGTTTTTAGGAGTCTTGGTCTGAAAGCAGACCCCCCCCCCCAGATTTCCCCCTCACATTCAGCATCAGTAGATAAGAGCAAATACCCTCTGGGCACTTTGGGCATCCGGGCGGCATCTTCAAAGTCGTCATATGTTTTGAGATATAAGTAAGGCTAGAATCAAGGGAGGGGTTAGAATATGCCCCCCTCCTTTGATACAATGAACAAATGCCCTCTCACCCACTCATATGAATAGATGTGACTTTTTCACCTGCAGGTGCTTTGGGCATCATGCTCCCACTGGCAATGTTTGGTTCTGGTGCGTCCATTTTTCTTCATTTTTTTTTTTGCTCCTATTTATTTCGGGGGATCTTGGGCTGCAAGAAGACCCCTAAGATGTTCCCTCACAGGTGTAATTTTCAAATGTATCATGTATTTCGAGGCATAATCAAGGCTAGATTATAGGGTACTGGGTAGAACATGCCCCCTCTGTGAATAAAATAAATAAATACCCTCCTACCCACTTTTATGAAAAGATGCAGCTGTATCACCATGTGCTTTTCCTTTTATTCGTCACATTTGGATCCACCCCCCTGGTCACTCTGGGTATTTCAACACATTACACTGCCTTAGAAGAACCATGTTCACCTTTCAGTGGCTATTGTTGTTCTGTCTGGTTTTGTGAGTCCTGTTTTCAGTGGCAAGAGTCCAGGACACCAAATCCTGACAGACTTGAAAAGTTAACTCAGTTTACTCTCATTTTGACTGGTTCATCTACCTGCCCCTCTCTTTTACTGCAGATGCCACACCGAAGGCTGAAATATGCAAATGAGCCTCTAACCATTTAGGGTGACCAGTCACAGCTTCAGGTGAGTTACTGGGTATAAAACTAGGCTAAACCGATGTGTTACTTTTGTGACATCACAAAAACCATGTTTTGAAATATTTGGAGTGAATGGATGGGGTAGTAAATTTGAAATTTGAACTATATTAGTTCCAGAAAAGTACTTATATGGGCTGTTTAATATACTGAGAGGCATCTCAAACACAATATATGTCTGTAATAATTGCAATATTAGTATTTTGTCCCTAAGCTATCTAGCTCAAGTAAACTAAAAGGTTTTATTCATTGTGTCCAAATCTGAGCCGGCAGGAAGATCTTATTTTTCGCCCTCATGGCACCAGGCTTGACCAGGCATGGCTCTACATGGCAATGAACCTTTTTTGTATTAGTCTGTATTAGTTTCTGCATTTCAGTTCTCAATATTTAACTCTTTATTTCCTTTTTAGTAATTACTTTTATTCTGAACTGCTTTGGACCTGAAAGCACCTGCTGATCCTCGTCTTGCTCTAATGCAGCAGCTCCTAAAGAGATCTGGGTTCTTGACAATGAAAAATATCAAGACTGTAAATGTGGGTATTTTTGTGTTATTCAACTGTAAAGACTAGGGGTGGCACAATACCACTTTTTAATGTTCGATACCGATACTGATACCAACACCTTAAGTATCTGCTGATACTGATACCAGTGTGATAACATCCTTATCCTTCTATTCAACAACTAAGCTGTTAATTAAATATCTGTCTGGATCCAAAAGAGCTCCTTACATCCTCTAGGGGGTGCTGTGTAGGTTATAAAACTCCAGTTTCTACACCCATATAGTCCCAGTGTGTCCATACTGGAGTTCTGCACACATGTCTGAGTCTCCAGTGTCTCTGTGTTGGACATGTTCTACACTGTTTGTGCAGGAGTCTGTATTTTGGTGCACTATGTAGGAAGCAGGGAGCCGTTTGGGACGCAGCCCTGCTGCTTGTCTTGTGTTACTCGTGTCCTCATCTGTGTGTCTCTCTTCATGGCATGTTGCTCAGAGTTTAGTTCAGTGTTTACGTGATCTTTCAGATTTTTCCTGAATTTCAGATCAAGTTGATTTGGCCCGTATCTGTCATGACGTCTCAGGGAAGGAGGACACAGATGCGGGAGTTTGTGAAAATCAAAAGAGCCTTTAATGAAACAAAGCACGTAATCAAACACATGAAGGCACAAGCACTCTTGCTTCCTCTTTGCTTGAGATTTAGGGACTCGCTTTTGGAGGAAAAGCACTCCTAATCCAACTGGAGCAGTGCCGATGAAGTTCACGCTCCCTCTCGGTAACCTGGGGAAACACTAGAAGACGCTCAGACCCTTGCTGGAGCTAGATGTGAGGAATCACAGCCTGGAGGCGCATCAGCTGCGCTGGGTGCTACGAGAAAACACGAGAGACAGAGAAATCCAAATCAGAGTTCCCAAGGCATAGAGATGTATACAGAACTCCTTACAGCTTCGCCACAGTGGCTATTCCTTTGCAGATATGCAAGTCCCTAGTAACCGGTAAGCACGAGAGAGAGCATTCCACAACACAGCCGGAAACCTGAGGAGAAGCACGATGGTCAGGAGTTCGGCGACCGCATGCCGGACTTCTGGACCGTCTGTGCTTATTAGAGCAGCAATCAGAAGCACGAGACAATAATCACGTACGTAACACGAGAGAAACCTGATGACGTCAGTCTAGGGAGATCACGAGGGCAAAACGTAAAATAGGTGCGCCGCCAAACCAAACCAAAACAAAACAAACCTCCACGTGGACGTGGGGGAGTGACAGAACGCCTCCAGCTCAGTAGTCTGGTGACAGTGAACGCTGGAGGTGCGGCAGAGGCGGTGTGGATGTGACAGCATTGCCCTAGTAATAACAGTAACCCAACCCCTGGAGCCAAGGTATGGGGTAGTACATTTCCTCCCCAACACACTTGACCTGTCTGTTCTAGCTTGATAATGTTTACGGATCTGCCACAGTGTTTTAAGTGATCGTTCCAGTGATCTTGGCCCAGATTTTACTGACATCGATACTGAGTTTCGGATCAGCACACCCCTATTAATTACAACAGTAAACTGTTATTAAAATTCCAGAAGACTCTTGTTTAAAAGAAGCTCACCATGAAACGGAGTCAAAGTTAACCAGAGAATTTATTTCTTGCAACAAGGGAACAAGTCCCACAGCAGACCAGAGTCTTACAGAGGAATTGTTCGAAGTCAGCTAGTCTGACATTGCCTTATCCGTGCCATGCTTCCGTGATAACCATACATTGTTGTTTGCCTTAAGTGTTGCCTTTAATTAACTTGTAAAGTACTGAGAGAGCTAAAAAAATGCATGCAACCGCGATAACAGGAACTACCTCGAAGGTTACATCGCAGGACATTCCTCCTGCAAGCAGAGAGCGCTACCCCCAAAACATCTCCTTTTTTTTGAGAAAGATAAGTCACACAGAATTCATTACAGAGTTAAAACACATCGTGGACGGTTCACTGCTCAATAATTATGCATGGAAAGTTATACATAAAGATAATACATTGGTGAAACTTAGAGAGAATAACAATTCTTCCAACATAAACCAACTGCTCCGTCCCAGGGTTTTCTCGAGTGGACTGAAGTAGTACATTTCCTCCCCAAAATGCTTGACCCATCCATTCCTGCTTCAGAATGTTTACAGATCTGCCACTGGCTTTAGTCGCCATCTGTGTAGACCCACCTTAATGAAGACAAAAAGACGATTCCCTGGGTGCGCATCAAGACTGGGCTCTTAAGGACGAGCTCACTGGTTTCCAAACCAGCCCTCATTAAAACGGTTTCTCCCATCATTTCAAGCAGCGACAGCCTCACTCAAATCCCACGACAAATCTGCTCTCCCAAGGCAGCCACCGTGCCTTTGTGTATGTTTTGCTTATTAGAAGCATGTTTTCAATGACAGTTAAATCACAGTCAACAGATTTGGGGAAATGCAAAATAAAGTCAACACAGTTTTCCAGGAGAACATCTGAAGGCCTACATGCCTGAAATGCAAGTTTTCTGTAGTGAAAAAGAAGTTTTATTTGTGTTTTTGGCTTAAATGGCCTGAAGAAATACATTTTACACAGTTTATCCAGTTACCCCAGATGACCAGCCAGGACATTAACAGGGCTAACACTTGAAGTACAGTCACTCAAATCCATTTTCACAAATAGAACATTTCTCTCAGATGAAACTGTATCAGAACGTGGGAATGTAAAGTAGTGTCCATAAGCTTAAATTTTTAGCTCACAGTGAGCCACACTTAACCAGAGCTAGCTAGGTTCTAGCCAGAGCTAAAGTAAAGAAGCAAAAATTGGACACCAAACATGTCTTCTACATCTAACGTAAGTAGGAAATTGCAAAAATGAAAAAAAACAAAACATATTCTGTTAACTGGATGTCTGCACTTGATTTCCAATAATGAAATTACCAGTAAGTTTGAAATGAGAAATCATATTATCATAAACAATACACGCAACTTCAGAAATGACAGGAAACAACAGTTTTAATATTCTTAAAAACTGTTTAATAAAAGTTTTATGCAAAAAATGTATAAGTAATGTTTACAGTCCTCGGCAGCGCGCGATAGTTTTGTCTCTGGGCACTGGGGAAAATGCCCATGACCGTTAGAGAGCCTGTTTCCAAGCAAAATTATGACTTTGGCCACAATCAGCAGAGGTGCTAACTTCAGAAGTTCATGTTGAAAAATGAAATGTTAAGTGCACATAATTCATGATCTGGCAGGACAGGGAACCGCGTTGCAGGTTATAATCATGTGCTGTGGCGTTTTAATAGAGAACAGCCTGGTAAATATATTACTAAGGAAACAATGTATTTCGGGCTCTGTGATCTTTCAGTTCCGTGCCTAAAGATTCGTGTGAACCATTCCATAAAGGCTTTCATCATCATCATCATCATCATCGTCATGCCAGTGTCTCTTAAATTCCTACACAAGCACCTCATTTGCTTTATGAGGGACTGATTAGTGATCACCTGAATCACATCTTATTTAATGAGGAAAAGTATAAAAACACTGCTGTAATCGACACTCTCCTCTTGCAATGAGACCATTTCTGTAAACACTGCACCATGTATTGTCATTTCCTTTAAAATGATGCTTTAAAGACCAGTATTTTTCTTTGGAAAAGTGGAGAAATATTGTCAGCAGTTCTTAAAAACTAAGGCAAAGCTGTTCAGTTCAATACTTGCACCGATAAAAGTTAAAGCCATTTTTGCAGCGCTCTCTTATTTTGCCAGAGCTGTACATGCTGTAATATTTGTACTCACACTCGCTCAAGTTTAGCAGCCTAAAAGTTCTCCACAAGGGGGCGCTAGTAGCACTGGAGTAGCTTTGTGTTAATTATTAGAATGGATGAAAGCAGCCATAAATGCAGCAGGTATGAGACCGGAGCACTGTGTTAGAACGATAAAACCAACACAACTGCACCAAGAAAACATGTTCTATAAGCCAGAATGCGCTTAAAATGGAACAAACTGAAACAAAACATCTTCACTTTCAAATGAGAATAAATAAAGGGAGCCACTTGGCTCCGCTCTGTGAGAAAAAAGGGCTGTGATACCAAGAAGCACGAGAGCTGAGTGATTTCCAGGGTGGCGTGACCTGGCGAGCACAATCGGTTAAAAATAGAATGTGACCCTTTATGCTGCGACTGTGATTTCCAAGACCGGAGTCGAAGAAGATTCTACACGCGGCAGATTTAATGCGCTCTGAAAGGCAGCCTCTCCACAAGCAGCAGCGGCGCCTATGGGAAATCCCACAGTATAGAGTGTGTAGGTTGAGACGCAGGATTCTGGGTGGCCTCAGAAAAAGAGCGAGAACGTTCCCCTGGCCGCCAGTCGGGCTGCAGAAGATAAGCAGCAGCAGCACTGACCTCCATGCATGATCTCAGTCTGGATTTTCGTCCATACATTATCAGTACAGGTCAAAATAAAACAAAAAAAACAAGCCGAAACAGCTCTTAACCGACTCCGATCCGAAAATTTCCCACAGCTGAAGTTACCCGGGTCAGTCTGGAGAAGACTTTTCCCATAATTCAGAGCTCCTTTCCCATAATTTAGTTATCAGGCTTCTCCAGATGATAGAGTGGGTCTTTAATTCTGTTAAAGCCCAACTTTGATTGTGTATTTATTTATTTATATCACTGGAAACACTGCCATTTTTCAGCTCATGAGGAAGAGAGAAGGAGAAAGAGACAGAAGCCTCTTTAGCAGAAACACTAAACTTATACTTCCGGTGATTGGCCACTTTATTGGAAACACCCATCTTGGTGGGATCGGTTTTCATGCTGATCTTAGCGAGCCGGGGCCAATGAACATTCAGAGGCTGCTGCATCATTTTGCATGTAACATTTTTATGATGTCATAACATCTCACAGAAAGTATTTTACAGTATTTTAAACTACAAAAATACAAAACAAAAAGTATTTTAAAACAAAATATGAAGCAGTTTTCATGATAGCTATAGAGTATGTGTACAAAATTCTGATTGCATTTCAAAATGCATGTTAAATACATGTATCATAAATACTGCCCACTCCTATTAATGATTAAAATGCTTGTGTATCGAACATCAGCATGTGTCGGATGATCTCAGTGGTGCAGAAGTGTTTGTACCAGCACGTCTGATCCTGAGAGAGAGGAAGAAGGAGAGGGAGGAGAGGAGACAGCCAGATGGAGATACAGAGATAGAAGGCAAGGTAAGGTGACTTTATTTATTCACATAACACATTATTATACAGAGGGGTCAGTCAGTGGGATTAACAGAGAGAAAATAAGCATAATAAGGAAAGAAAGCAGAAGAATAAAAGAAAGAATTAAAGACATATAAGTTAAACAGATAAAAAATGTAGGATTTTTGTGCAGACATTATAACTGATTAATTGAAAGCAGCGGAAAATAATGCAGTTTTTAGTTGTTTTTATTTAAATAAAATGGAAACAGCTGTGGCAGATCTTGTTACTACTATTAAATCAGGTGAGCTGCTGATGGGGTTTCACAAATCCACCCAATGGCTGAAGGCAGTGAGGAGAAATCTTGAACCAAACCTGACATTTCACCCCGTTTAGTCTCAGATCTGGGCACAACTAGCTGACCCTCCAAGCTGATATATGTGTGTATGCATATATACACACAGTACCAGTCAAAAGTTTGGACATACCTTCCTCATTCCACGATTTCCTTTGTTTTTATTATTGGCTACATTGTAGATCAATACTGAAAACATCGCCTACTGCTCTGATGACAGCTTTGCACACTCTTGGCATTTTTTCAACCAGATTCATGAGGAATCGACCTGGAATGGTGTTTAATTAACAGGTGTTCTTGGATCATCAGTTGAGATGGTCGGGTTGGTCCACAGTTAGTGATCCTGTTCCACTACGGTTCTACTCCACATAATGACAAGAATCACTTAACTAAGTAAAAAGAAACAACAGTCCATCATCACCTTATTACACAACATATTCTGGTTTGTTTAACGCTTTTTTTGTTTACTGTATAATTCCATGTGTTCCTTCATCCTTTTGTTTGTTTTCAATATTAATCTACAATGTAGAAAATAATAAAAACAAAGAAAAACACTGAATGGGAAGGTGTGTCCAAACGTTTGACTGGTATATATATATATACAAAACACTCAATATATATATATATTGAGTGTTTTGTAAACAATTATCAACCAAACTCAGTTCTGTATCTGATTGGAAGCCAGTGTACAGACCTGAGGACTGGAGTTTTGTGCTCTTTTCTTGGTTTTTGTAAGAACTCTAGCAGCAGCATTTTGAATAAGCACTACAGGATATAAAGGCACAAGTTAGTTTCACCAGATCTTGATTTGATCATCAAGTGCAATATCTTTTTATTCTTATTATCAAGTGCAGTAGTTTTACCATGTGAAAAATTACTATTTATATCAATATTACTGATCTACTACTGATCTCTGTTACAGCACTAACAGACTCCTAACCACTATTAGTGTTACTAGTAATTCACTGAACTGTAAGTTACTTATCTACTGTATTTATACTCCAGTATTTGTGTATGTATTATAGTGTATTTCATATTGAGTCTTCTCTACAGAGTTTTAATTCCTTAGTTTATTTAGACTTTAAAGTGTATATTTTTATTTTCTCTGTGCAGTCGTAACATAAACAGTTTCCTCCAGAATCAGTGAAGTTACCTGATTCCAGTTCTGATTCTGAAGTAGCAACACTATTATTGTTGGACCCTGGCAGGTACCAGTGGGAGCGGCTGAAGCCACTGGTTTCCAGTCCAAGTGCTGCATTCTGTTGTACAAGTGGGTGCAGAGAACCGTGGGGTGGGGGGGGTTGGGTGGGGCAGAAGATGAGGAAAAGGAGAGCGAGCGTTTCTTGGACGCCCTCATCACGCGGCGTCTCACGCAGACACGTGCACCCGCCCCCAAGTGTGAGAAAGGAAGTGTGTGTGTGTGTGTGGAGTGTGTATGTGAGAGAGTGTTAGTCAGTAAGTCTGGGAGAGAATATGTGTGTGTGTGTGTGTGTGTGTGTGTGTGTGTGAGAGAGAGAGAGAATGTAAGTCTGTAAGTCGGGGAGCGAGTGTGTGTGTGTGTGTGTGTGTGTGTGTGTGTGT
>JBBPCX010000114.1:45900487-45912813 GCA_037974365.1 Hydrocynus forskahlii | reverse complement strand
AACAGGCTAGTGGGCGGGGTCTCGACAGATGAGGGGCGGTTCTATGCAAATTGGCCCCCACCTGACGTCACATGGGGGCCCTCGGTCCAAACGGCTCGTTTTGAAAGGGTCTGAAACTGAAGAATAGAGCTGGTGAGTCTCTTTATGTGAGAGTGTTTTGGTGCAAAGAACTTGAGTTTTGCATAATAGATCCCCTTTAAATAAATGGCTAAACCAGTAGAAGCCACCAGGTTGAAGCCTATCTATGTACACGTTTATAGACAACAGTGAGTCGTTCAGTCAGAAACCACATCACTGAGTCCATTAGAGATGACTGAACATCTTATATGGTTTCTGACATTGCAGGACTCACTGTTATTTGTCTTCGTTCTTTTCTGTAACCGTTTAATTCTCTCTAGGGTCGCGAGTCTCCTGAGTCTCTCCCAGTGTCACCACAGGTCAGAAACCACTTAGGCGAGTCTATTAAAGATCACTGAACACCTCAAACCATGTGGAGGTGTTCAGCAATCTCTATTAGACTCGCTTATGTACAGTGTCAGAAACCACATAACCGAGTCCAGCAGAGATAACTGATCCCCTTCTGTGGTTTCTGACACACTACGACTTACTGTTATCCAGAAACATGGCCTCAATTAAAAAGCTAAACCAGTAGAAGCTGCCACGTTGAAGCTTGTTTATGGATAACAGTAAGTCATACAGTGTCAAAAACTACATAAGGGAGTCTATTAAAGATTCCTGAACACTTCAAACCATGTGGAGGTGTTAAGTAATCTCTATTTGATTTGCTTATGTGGTTTTTGACACTGTACGACTCACTGTAATCTATGAACATGGCCTGAATAAGTAGAAGCCACTAGGCTGAAGCTTGTCTTTGTCCTTATTTTTAGGTCACAATGAGTCTTACAGTGTCAGAAACCAGATAAGTGAGTCTATTAGAGATTACAGAACTCTCCATGTGGTCTGAGGTGTTTAATAAACTTTGATAGACTCGTTCATGTGGTTTCTGAAACAGTACGACTCACTGTTATCTATAAACACGGCCCAACCAGGTTGAAGCTTGTTTATAGAAAACATTAAGTTGCACAGTGTCGGAGACCACATAAGTGAGTCTTTTAGAGACACACTTGTTCAGTTGAGTGTGTGACCGCCACAGAGTCTGATAGGTTAGTGCTGCCGGGCTGCCCTTACATCAAGCCCCCTGGTTCTCCGTGTGCTTTAACATGTGTTCCTGAGATTTACATGCCCTCTTACGAGTGTCTTTTGTGGCGAAGGCAAGTGAAACAGAGCCCCTGAATGCTCTCCTCTTGTCCTGCCGCTGAGGGGGACATGCCTCCCTGCCCCGAGCTCCTCCAGGCCCAGCAGAGAAAAAAGAAAGACAGCAGGGCAGGACTGGGGGGCAAGTCTCGCCTAACTGCTTTCTGACAAGACCCCCATTCATACCCTGCTTTCTTCAGTCAACTCTCTCTCTCTCTCTCTCTCTCTCGTTTACTCTTTGTGTCTTGACCTCTCTCACTCACCCCCAACCCCCCACCCCCCAACTCTTCTTCTTCTACCTCTGCCGGATTCTTTGGCCTTTAAGCACAGAGAATGTCCAAAGCGCCCGCGCTACTTCACTCTTAGAGGTTCTCAGCAGCAACAAAGACGAGCTTTAATCAATTAAGCAGTTTCCTCCAGGGTCAATGAAGTTTTCTGAATCTGGTTCTGATATTCATGATTTCTCATTGTATTGAACATTATTGAATTCTGAACCTTTAATCCATACCATGGTTCTGCTGAGTTTGATTTCTTTGCATTTTTTCCCTGTTTTTGTCATTTTTAGCCTCTAAACAAACTAGAAAATCAGAAGAGCCAGACTTTAACTCCAGGAGATCCAGGGGCCACAGTCTCCTGACCAGTCCCACTGAGTTGCTGCTTAAATGTGCTGGAGAAATTTTGACCCAATGATGATATTAACATACTATACTCCCATTATTAATTTTATTTATTTATAAGGATGTTTTTCCACATTAATATCACTAAATATACTACATAAGCCTAAAAATAATATACAAAAATATCATTCTACTCTAAGTAGTGATGTTATGTTCAGTATATCAGTGAGTTCTTGTGGAAGTCCAGTATTACTGTAGTTTCATCAGAAACCTGGTTGGACTCGATCAGTCCTTCATTAAATTAGATCAGGAGCTGCTGATGGAGTTTCACAATCCAAACAAACAATAAATGCAAAAGAAGAAACTAATCCTGTTCCGTTTTACTGTTCGCTTCTTCTTTTGCATTTATTCTAATGTTCACTTTGCTGAGAAAAACTGCATAGGTGCTGAAGGCTATAGTACTAAATATATATATATATATATATATATATGTGTGTGTGTATATATATAATACATAATCAGTTAAAAAACAGAAGTACAAATATATTTATCTTTCTATCTAGCCATCTATATAGATAGGTAGATAGATAGATAGATAGATAGATAGATATTTTTGTACTTCTGTTTTTTAACTGATTATGTATTATATGTGCTATATATTTCTTAGGGTTAAGTGCCCGGTTGGACACATTACCGCGCGCTCCGACGAGGTTGAACAGGAATGAGTTGAAGAAGTGGAACAAAAGCGTGTAAACCTGACCTTGGGTGGGGGACAGGGGGACTTCCTTCGCTTCTCTTCTCAACAAAGCCCCCCAGACACGGCCCCCGCACTCTGTGTGCCGGTGAAGTGGGCTGCAATTTGTTCCTCCTTAACAGCTCTCAGGGACGCGACTCTGTTTGGACCCCCGTTCCCAGGGCTGCGGCGGATTTGCAAAACCTGACTTTCAATGCCAAGACCGGACCCCCCACCCCCCAGCCCCACTGCAGTGTAACTTATAGTGATTGTTTTCTGCGGGGATCCTCCATTACCCCACTGCACCTGCTAGAACCCCCCCTCGATCTGATTCCCCTTCCAGGTTACGCGCAGGTCAAATTCACGCATGATCGCTGCGTCTGGTTCCCAGCTGCTTCTGTTCGACCTCTGATTAACGCCGGCCGCTCTGAGAGACCGAGCCAATAATCAAGCCTCTTTTTCTCAGGATCATGTTTACATGAGGAAGTATCACTAGCAGTGGTTTCAGAAATATTCTGACTGGGAGAGTCTGGGATGTTTAGATCACACAAGTGTGTAGAACACAGGATAGTAGAATTGTTGCTGTATTTGGTGGCAAATTAGCATTTTTGTGAAGTTTCTACATTTTTATTGTCAGCCATTTGCCAACGTACAAACTCACCAACTCACCAATCAGTCAGTAAATTAGTACTTTTTTCATTAGTCAAGTAGGTTTTATTGTCATTAAACACACACAGTACACAGTGAAACAGAACAATGGTCCTCCAGGACCATGGTGCAACACAAGGACAGGACACGACAGGACAGGACAGGACACCAGTGCAGACAGGATGATAAGAGAGTGCAAGAAAAAACACGAGCACAACAGTACAACCGGACAAGACCAAATTTAGTACGATGGACAGTAGCTACAGTTTGGATGAATACAGTCTTTTGACAGGAACTGTATTCTAGCAGCTACAACTAAGAAGAAGAAGGAAAAAGAAGAGAAAAAGAGGAAGGAGAATAAGAAGGAAAAGAAGGAGGAGGAAAGTGAAGTGAGGAGGTGAACAGGAGAAAGAAAGATAAAAAATATAAGAAGACTGAGTAGGAGAAGGAGGAGGTGGAAAAGAAGAAGAAGTAAAAGAAGGAGAAGAAAAAGAAGAGGAAGAAGGTGAAAAAGAAGGGGAGGGATGATAATGATAATAATAATAATGAGAGGAATGGGAGGGATTATAATCATAATAATAATAATAATAATAATAATAATAATAATAATAATAATGGCAAGAAGAAAAGTATGAAATATTAAATGTGCTACTGGGTTTCTTCCGAAGGTGTAGAATGTTCTGAATGTTTTCTTGTTGATCATACGCCTATAAATAATAGTAATTAATTATCCTGAAAGAACAGTCCAGCTAAAGTACACTATTATTTATGTATATTTTAATCTGTTTTTATTACTTTGCTGAACCTACCATTTCCTTTCCTCCCTGTTACCCTGACTAAGAGATAATTATCCGTGTCCTTTTGTCTCAGACATAAGAGCACATAAGTGTTGCTTTTTCAGGGTTTTTTAACAATGTGTTGCAATTCAGCGCGTGACGGGTCACCTTCTAACCTCGTCTCACCTAAGAGCCAATTAGCAGCTGGACACATATGATTCACTTCATTAGTACAATAGATGGAGTGGGGGGCGTTGGGGGGGGGCTTTTGTGCCTCAGCTGCTCCTCCAGTGTGTGATTCTTCCAGGCGTGAAATAGACGCCACTGATTGGTGATCATTATAAGCCATCAGAAAGTGATCTGTTGTCTGTAATTATATAATAGACGGCGAGGGGCTGCTCTACAGCACCCCAGAGACGTGAGAGGGAATGAAGAAGGCAATGGGGGAACGTTCCAGGGCTCTTTCATTTCTCTGGCCTTTATTTCAGCACCTGTGTGCATCCAAAGAACCATTTGCAATATCTCTGCCCTGCTCACAAACAGGCTGTGACCCGAAAGTCCATCATTTTTTTCAAAATTTCTGTACATTTAAATGGTAAACAAAGTAATTCCGAGTGGTTTCTACCATCAGAATTGTTTACAGTGGTGGTGAATGGAACCAGATGTCTGCCTCCAAAATCTCCCTCACTTAAAGTTATTTGATGAAATGATTATGGTTGCACCTGATGCCTGAGAAGTTGTTTTACCAGAGTTTTGAAGAAGTATTTGGTCTAAAATGTACTTTCTAAGCCATTCAGGGAGGGATACATGCAGGGCGCTGTAAGGAAAAGAACATTCTTTTAGCCACTGTTTTAGAATCATTAATATAAACAGTCAGAAGACATGTGGAGTAAATATAATGACTCTGTTTAGAGCTGGAGATGTGACGTCTGGTTCCATTCACCACCACTGTAAAGAAATCTGAATATGTTTCTCTACAATGAACCATTTCACACTAAACCTTCTCTAAAATGACCCTGTTTACATCTCTGCCACTGAATTGTACAAAAATTTTGAAATTCATGTTCCCCTGTTGAAGTTCCCCTTGGGTCGTGAGAGTTGTTTTAATATTACTGCCTTTTTTCCTTTCCCTTGCTCGCTTAATTATAGATATAAAACTGTGTACACACACACATATATACATGTAAATACACACACACACACACACACACACACACACACACACATTTATATATACTGTATATATATATACATATTTTAAGAATTTGTTGTAGTGTACAGATCTTTTTTTATATTGTACTGTTATATTTCTGTTTTTATTTCTATTTATATCCATTGAAATTTGGAATACATCTGTAAGATTTATAGTAAAATATAAAAAAACTGCAAACTTATTTATTCTGGGGATTCTGGGAATCAAGGGTGTGAAAAACTGTAAAAATCTAAACTGTACAACATACTGGAATGCACAGAAGATCTAAAACTCCTTCAAACCTGCTGCTTTTGTTCCCAACTGTCATCCCTTATGTCTGCACTGGCTACAAAACTGGGGGAAATACTGTTTTCCCAAACTATCCCTCTCAAGCCAGTATTCAGTTTAATGTCAGCTTGCACAGCCTGGAATGAAATTGGGTTTTCTTTGAGGATAGCCGTGCAGAAATAGTGTTGTTTACACCAGAAGAGCCATATGAAAGCCTTTCGTGACCTCACCTCAACGCCACAGCAGCACAGGCTCATCTGGGAACGGCCGTTAACAACACAAACGCTGAACCCACCAGATCTCACGGCTCTGTAATGACTTCGGCGTGTTTCTGTGTGCGCTGGACATGGATGCCCGGCCCATCTGGTTCTGATTGATGACCGCTGTGATTAGTGTAAGTAGGTGTGTGCAGTGGGATTAACCTCTAGATGGCAATAGCACCTGTGCCTTGGGCTACGGCCTTTATTTTGCAGGCCTCAGAATTGAAGGAATATGTAATTTCTACTGTGATTTAACCTTTTATTTTCTGAAAGTTGCATGAAATGCAAACAGGCCACCTGGCTGGATGTATTTAGATTACAAACAAGAGAAAACACACTAATTAGCATGGCGCTATGCATTGGCCCGGTGCAGGTATTCGGTAATTGAAGATGGGACGTGTTGTGCGGAACGTTAGGTGGCAGGTGTGGAGCTATGCGGACGTTGTGAATGTTTTTCTGCCTGAAATTGAGACAATGTGACATGGAATTGGCACTCTGTCCTAATATGCAGGTAAAAATATGCTCAGCATGCTCAGCTAACGTGTTGTGCAATGGATGCGATGCTTTTAAACCTAAGGTAACTGTTAATGAATTGGATAATGAATTCTAGTTTGGCCCACTGTGCTAGACAGCAAGACGCCATAGGACCCCCCCAACACACATGTTCCAACCCTTTGCTTGGAGGGGTCGACCTCAGCAGATGATTTGTTTCGTTCTCTGTTCAATCTCGCCATAAAAAAAACCAAGAGTCTACGCAATTTAGCCCTATAACTACTCTCCACCGCTGCCAGTGTGGTCAGAAACAACTTACTGAGAGCACCCTCTGTATAATTGCCCTCCATTACGGGTAATACAGGCCCAAAAGGGGCTCCAAATTGAGGCTTCAACACCGCCAGGGTCCCCTCGCTGCAGCCAATGCTAATTGAACAATTAAACTTTAGCGAAGCTGAGGAGCACTGCTTTGTGACGTTCTGTATTATACACAGCGTGAGGAGAGAAGCTGCGGCCGTGTTCAGGTCAGACTCCTTGAAACATCAGGTTTTGGACCTCAGAAAAATTCCCAGTAGTGATTGTCAGTAGTTACAGTAGTTACACCTTAAGTCTGATTTACCTCAACATAGAAATTTGACTTAGTTCAGATTTGTCACTGTTTAACCATAGTCAACATCCATATGAACACTCAGAGACATGTGGGGATTGGAGAGTAAAAAAAAATGGTTATCTATAACATGAGTATGTAATATGGATTGATATTTATAAATATAAAGATAAATGTTAACAAATATATGTAAGTATTATTTGTACATATAATATGTGGATAGTATTTATAAACATATTATATTTTATAGGTCACTTTGTATTGTAAATAAACAACGAAGACGTAGTTACAGTACTGTGTTATCTTACATAAGTTTCAGATCGTTTACTGTAGTTGATTTATTGTGACTGTGGTTATGTAGCCTAATTCATTTGCATGTTTATTATATTGTATTGTTGATTTATACACTTTATATGTATATGTGTGGGTATGTATGTACATAGGTATATATATATATATATATATACCTACGTACATATATACACATGAATATATAAATGTGTATATATATATATATATATATATATACAAATACATATATACATACACACACACACACACACACATATATATTCTTGCTGTTCCATACCCATCTCACCAGCAATTTAGTTTGTGTTACCACATTTTAGTCAAGAATGATAAAAAAAAAGCAAGATTTTTGCAGCAAGAACTTCAAGGAGAAATAGTGGTAATTTTCTCTGATTTGCGTCATTTGACGCAGTCGGTCCTTCGAGTGTTAATGTGGTTGGTTTCATTCTGTTTGAAAATGTTTTAATCAGCTACTGTCGTAGATGCTTTTTTCTTAACCTGTGTTTTGCCACTCTCTGTTATTTCTGGGTATTTTTGAAAGCCCGATTTATTATTATTTCACTATTTTTAATTAAGCAATAAAGTCACCAAACTGTGCAAAACATCATCCCAGTTGGGCTCCAACTTCTGAAAAGTCACTTTTTGGCAGTGAAAAATAGCTTATCTTGAAGTTTAATGGGAAATTTTAGGCACCCCTGGTCAAATCACATATTTTACAGCAAGGTTGCCGTTTGTTTTCAGAGTTTAACATATTGGGGGAAAACTAAAAGAGAAAAATGGCTTCAGATTTGTACTGTTCTACTTTTTCAAATACAAATCAGATTAAAGACGAGTCAGTTCTTCATTGCCCTGCTCAGAACTTCTCCTAAACATGCTTTCAGCTGAGCTGGATGGCTGTGATCGACCACACAGCAGCTGTGACCTTATTTGTGGCCTCATTAAGTCTTGATTTCGTGATTCTAATCGCTAATCCTGGCTGTTAAACACAGCCCGTTCACATAGAAGGAACAATGAGAGGAACCGGAAAGGAACCAGGACTCAAAAAGGAGAAACACTGAGAGGAACCAGACCTTAGAAGTAGGAACAATGGGAGGAAACATGAAAGGAACCAGGACTCAAAAGGAGAAACACTGAGAAACACTGAGAGGAACCAGTACTCAGAAGAAGGAACAATGAGAGGAATCAGGAAAGCAACCGAGACTCAAAAGGAGGATGTTTCGGCAGCTTTATTTTAAATGGATGAACTGATACAGCCATTTACTGCCTAGAACCCAAAGGTAAACCAATAGAACAGAAACGACAGAAAAGCCCCCAGAGCAGGTCTGATAACTAATTGGCCTTAATTAGTCTGATGTCTGAATCATTTGACTGTGACATCCATTAATGGAAAACAATGGGCCTGGATGGTGCTATAATTAAATGTCTATTGTCTCTAAAGTTTATCATAAGCACCTTTTGCACCAGATTAAACGTGCAACGTATACCTTCACGCGATCAAAAGGGAAGGCGCCCCATCTTAAGCACATAAAGGAAAACTTCCAGCAGCCGCTTCCATTCTCCATCAATAGGCCGAGCATAGAGGAATAATAATCTGTCTACGGGTTTTTGCTTTGTTCTCTGATTGGAGACAATATTAAATCCTGTAAGGGAGGCTTTATGCTCGAATTCGGCCGATATTGCGTCTGCTTCAGTTTAATTTCTCTTTCTTTGACTCCTTTGTTGTGGGTTTATTGAGGTTGGGCCAGCGCTATCAGGCCCATCTCGCCGTGAAGTGTGGGTCAGTGCGGAGGGACGGAATCGCTTTATTGCTTTTTATTGAGCTCATATGAGCTGATTTGAGTATCAGCAGTCGATATGGAGCTCTTTCAGCTTCAGCGTTTGTGTTGTGCTCTAATTCCGATGTTTATCGCCGCTTCTGAAACGCCGCCCGCGTATTTATGCCGAAATTAAACATCCCTAATCTCCGCTCTAATATCCTCCTTTTTCATGCCTGTGTAGTGCAGAAGTGCGGGCGCTCTATCTGGGCCCGAGTCTGATGAAACATTAATTTCTGCTTTTATTGAAGATGTGCAATCAGCGCAAATAGCAATAAGGCCTCGCCGCAAGAGATGCTTGTTTGGGTGAAAGCATCCCAGGGGCTGGGGAGGAATGGGGCGGCTTGGAAAGGGCGTGGGGGGGGCGATCTTAAAGCTCATAACTCATCAGTAAACTGGAAGTTTGGCTTCATAAGCAGCTAATTCTTGGCATCCGGGAGGCTAAAGTGTCTCTTATGGACTAAGCGTCAGATATGGCCTGTGCAAAAGCTATGGCATTTGATTTTTTTTCTCATCCTAATTATAGAAGTTACCATTTATGAGTGAATCCTCTCTAGAGGATATGGACTTATTTTTACACACAAAATTTACAAAACATGAGCTTTGATTGGGGCTATCTATAGTACCTATAATATATAGACTATCTATAATGTAAAACAATAAAATAACATATGAAATATATATATATATGTATGTGTGTGTGTGTGTGTACACACAATAATATAATCACTGTTGGGATAAAATGTTAAAAAATGATTGGATTTTCAAACAAACATATATATGTGTGTACGCAAACACTTGTTTCCTATTGAAGAACACCTATTGACTAAATCTTGCAAAGAAAAACTTTGATTGGAGATCTTACTCCAACAGTGATGATTTTATTGAGAGCTGCTGACATTTGATTACAAATACATACAAATTTTAAACCCTAATAAAGTGGGTGAACATCTGAGGAAAGGAGATTTACGGCCATTTACCTGGGCAGCATTTATTTGTTCGTAATGATCTGATGTGTATCTCCTGTGCTCTCCTGGAGGAAGGCCAGCATTCACAGCATTTACCTGCTTTCTCTCATCAAGCTTCATTAAATTACAGCAGGAGCTGCTGGTGGAACTGAACAGATCTGGAGAGCAGCGAGGAGACCAGAAACCAAACCTCTGACCAGCACATTTAGAACTTTTGGATGATCTTGTTGTCTGACTCTACTTATACTTCATTCATTTTCTGTAACCGCTGAGTCCTTACTAGGGTTGTGGGTACCAGGGGCCTATGCCGGGGTCTACGGACGCGAGGCCGGGGCTCACCCTGGGCGGGGCGCCAGCACATCACACACACACACACACACACACACACACACACACACACGACCACGGCCCACACTCAAACCCCTAACCCTGGAGGTAAGAGGCAACAGTCCTACCCATTGCGCCACCATGGGGCCTTATTGGTATTTATTTTTATTGGTGCATTTATGTATCTACTACACCATCAGTGTTACTACTAATTCACATAACTTTAAATTATTTATCTATAGTATTAATACCCCAACAACTGTGTACATAGCATAATGTATTTCATATTGAGTATTACCTGCAGTTTTTCTGGATTTATTTAGACATTATATTTTATATAGTTCTTGTCTCTGCGTGTCTATGCAGCCGCAACATAAACAATTTCCTCCGGGATCAATACAGTTTCTGATTCTGATTCTGCTAAGATTTTTCTAATGGTAGTGTTTATCTCTGCATAAAACATGATTATTGCTCAGATTATTTGTTTTCAACAGTTTTTGCAGGTCATGGGTTTTTGCACAAAGCAACTTACATCACCGTGCACCAGTTGGGGGGGTGGGGGTTATATAGGTTTCACCTCCCCCACCACCTGTCATTGAGAGAACTAGCTTGGCCAGTTCAGAGGTCCTCTCAGATACACAAATGTCAAAGAGAGAGAGAGAACGAGAGAGAACAAGTGTGTGTATGTGTGTGTGTGTGTGTGTGTGTGAGAGAGAGAGAGAGAGAGAGAGAGAGAGAGAGAGAGAAAGAGAGAGAGAACAAGATAGAGAGAGAGAGAGAAAGAGAGAGAGAGGGAGCGAGCGAGACAGAGAAAAAAGAGAACAAGAGAGACAGAGAAAAAGGGTAAGAGAGATAGAAAGTGAATGACAGAGAGAGAGAGCGAGTGAGAGAGAGAGAGAGAGAGAGAGAGAGAGAGAGAGAGGGAGAGAGAGTTTGAATGCCACAGTTCTGATCTATATCATGTATCTGTTCATATGACTGCCCTTCGCCAGCTGACCTTTCCCGACCCCTAACCCCTCTAACCGGCCGCTGCTGTCTCGATTTAGTCCAGCAAGCTCTGCACTGGGACCCAGAACAGTCCTGTCCAAGTACACAGGCCGGGTGAGTGCCAGGCGGCCTCATAAATTGTCGAGCTCGCTTGCTAAATCACCACATCTCGCTCAGGCTAATGAAACACAGGCCGTGAGAACGGTGGCATATCTGAAAAACAAATGAGTGTCCGTTAGGCCTCGCTAACATTAACATTTTACGTGCCCTGCGGATAAATAGTGCAATATAAATAGGGCCGGTGAGGTAATCTAGCATTAGCCAGTGTACACATGCATTATTTAAGATGCAGGCTCTTTTAGGAAGTGTTGAAGTAAATAGAAGCAGGTCTACCATCTCTGCTAGGCTCATCTATCATAAAGGAGTGAGCGGAATTGATTGAGCACCTTTGAAGAGGTGTGTTTGCCGCAGGCCGTGTGGTTTAGATCGAGGTATGCTTTCCATATGGGGGTTTCGTTATAAGACATCTGACTGAAGATGGATTGGTGTGTTAGTGCGCTGTATCCTCTGGTGTTTAGGTTTGGCTAGTTTGATGCCTGAGCCCCATGGCAAACCCAGGAATGAACTGGAATGTGAGTGTGTGTGAATGCGTGTGTGTGAGGAGGTGGTAGTTATGCATTCGCAGTACGTGGACTTGAATGATATGTGTTTGTACTGTATATACATACTGTGGGGAAGATGGGAAGAGAGAAAGACATTCTCCTAGGATCATGTTTTTAGATTTGGAGCACATGGGAGCATTATGGGGTCACTGAAATCTGTTTAAAAAGTAATGGCAACAAACTATTTGGAAGACAGGCCAGAAGAAAGGTTTTTGTTTCATCTAATCACAGCTGGAGTGTATTAGACACTGCTGGAAGTTTGAATGTTCAGGATCAGATTTGGACAAATAATAGAAACAGAATTTTTCTGGCACCAGCACTCAGGATAAGAAGTTATTCTCACTGTTAAGTATCAGAGAGATTTTATAGTATTTTCATTAAAAAAATAAGTG
>JBBPCX010000114.1:45823777-45833920 GCA_037974365.1 Hydrocynus forskahlii | reverse complement strand
TGATATCCGCGTTTGGGCTCTTCCTTCACGCTACATTTGGGCGACTCAAGCCAGAGTTCTGATCCTCAACGTGACACTCTGGAAGCAACATCAGTACAAGAATGGTGCATTTGGAGCTTTATGAAATGGGTTTCAATGGACGAGTGGCTGCACACAAGCCTAACATCACTATGTGCAATGTCGACTGTCAGCTGTTTAGCTTGTGGCCTCTGGACTGGTGACTTTTGTCCTTTATTACAGTCAGTTTGGATAAAAGGGGAGTTTGTGGGTTTGATTCACTGAATTGTGTTTGCTTAGATTATAATCCATTTTTGTGGGAAAATATTGGAGCAGTGCTCTTTACTGTTATGAATGTGTTTCTCTAGCTTGTTTTGCAATGCCCTCTGGTCTTACCTGACTAGTGGAGAGGACAAACTGGTTGCTGAGTTGGTACGTCTCATCCGTGAAAATGTCTGGGGTTTCCATCTTCAGTTCTTTAGCAATCTCCCGAAGTCCCAGCAAGTGATTGTCTATTCCCATTCCTGTAATGGCCTAATCGGAAGTAGAAGGAAGAGCTATTGTCACTGTTGCTGCTGTAAACAAGCAGAACACAACAGCAACCAGAGAACTTGTTTAGATAATGAGTGTGGCTGACGCTCACCATCTTTGTGTAATTAGTCTGAGCATCTATAGCCTTTCTCAGTCTCTCCATCCTGACCGAATCCTGAAAAAATGAAATAAGGCCCATTCCTCAAGAGGTCCATAATGAGATATACAGCATCTTTCGGACAGAAAATAGAGCTTAAGTCAAATGTAGTGCCAGCTGTCATACTGAAATGGATAATTACAGAGCTAGCTCTGTTTACCATCAGACTGCTAGAGAGCAGTTTTATTGGTCTAATTTACAGATAAGTATGATTCGTCATTGCCATTAATAGACAGTAAGAGGCCATCATGTGCTGCATTACTGCCTGTATTACACATCACACCGCTTCTCCGCTGGTTTGCAGCCTCTAATATGATTAGTGGTTCGGCTTACCAGAGGAGACAGAAGCCGAGGGACCCGTTAAACAGCGCAATATGATAGACAAAATTAGAAGAGAGGCGCGGTAATGGGGGCGTAAGTAAGAAAAACGAGGCACCTGTGTGGAGGATCTCTCATCTGTCATGGCCTTCACAAAGTCCAGAGCTTCTGGGGTCGCCGAGCGGATGTTGTCTACGCGGCCTTCGTGGAAACGGCGAGTGGAGGCGCTCTCGTAGGTGGAAACAACTCGACCGTTGCATCTGAAGTAGGGAAAGAATGGAGCTGTTCATTTACAGAAGGTCTGTGTAAGAGAGATGAACACCTTTGAAAAACCTTGACAACTGATAGGAAAGTTTATGTAGAGGTGAATAGACATGAAAAGGTGGTTTTGCAGTTGTTTCTTTGTTTCCCCTGATTTCAAAGTAACATCACATTTAAAAGTTACACTCTGACACCAGGTTGATATTGTCATGGTATATATATGTTCAGCTGGAGCCTGATACCTCTTCTAATTAGAAAAAGAGACTTAAAGAAACTTTTCGATGCCTTTATTTCCTGCAGGGTAAACTATCCTCACTGGAATTCCCAGAAAGTCCATAAGAGCTCCAGCTCATTCAAATGCTGCTGCCAGATTTCTAACCAAAACCAAGAAAAGAGATCACATCATTCCAGCTCTCAGGTCTTTGCACTGATCCCAGTTCAGTACAGAATTTATTTCAAAGCATTTCTCATAACGTACATGTCATCTCTGATATGTGTGATGTTTATGATCCTGGTGGGTCTCGTAGGTCTGCAGGAGCTGCTCAGCTATCTATGCTTACTTGTAGAAGGCCAGCTGCAGAGCCACCTGAACATAAGCGTCAGGACTCATCTTCTGCTTCTTGATGAACTCTTTCCCATAAGCTCTAAATGTGAAGACCTCCATGTCCAGGTTTTTCACAAGCCTGCAGCAAGGAAGAAGTGAAGGACAGTGTTATATACTTTATACACTTTTGCTTCGGTTTTAGGTTTCACTGCAGAACTCACCTGCAGGTCGCGTTCAGGTGTTTTTTTGAAGGCTACTGTATGAAACAGCTCACCTGCAGGTTGTGCACAGGTGTTTTCAATGGATCATTATTCTACAGCAGACCTCACCTGTGCAGGTTTTCTGCAGATGAGGCCAGCATGCCCTGGACCTGAGGAGAGCATCTCCAGGGAAGCCTGCGTGGAGCTGGAAGTTCAGTCACACTGGAGCCTCTGCTCAGCTTACTGGGGCTGCCAGTCCTGTCAGGAGAAGAGGAACAGGGCTAGTGTGATCATGATTAACACACAGAAGAATCATCCATGTTAGCAACACTGTACAACAAGAAGAAATTTTGGGTTGATGTATGGTACCTGTTGGTCAGGTTTGTCTGACCAAAGATTTTTTAAAGTGTCTGATTTCAAACAATTTAGTCATTTTAGTCATTTTTATTCAACACTACTAACCTATAAAAGTCACCTTATATAATTATAATTGTAATGTGGATCACCAGACAAGTGTATATAACGAACCATTAAGTCATGAAACAGTTAACGAGTGCAGTTAACGAGTCCTGTCAGGAGAAGAGGAACAGCTCTAGCATGATCATGATTAACACACAGAAGAATAATCCATGTTAGTCCTACAGCAACACTGTACAACAAGAACAAATGTTAGGCTGATGTGTGGTACCTGTTGGTCAGGAGTGTCTGACCAAACGTTTTTTAAAGTGTCTCATTTTAGACCACGACTGTGTAATTTTAGAACTAGGTCTCCAGCTTTAGATCCAGATGTTGATCTGATTTTGCTCTGCATAGTTTTAGAGTTGAAGGCAAATACCACCACCAAGACTATTCAATAGAATTTCGCTTGTTTCCAGCGTATAGAGGCAAACTATAGCAAAGTATAACCATATTTACCAGCCACTGATAAAACGGTTACATCAAATATAATCTATCAAATTTAATACTGATTATATTTCAGTAATATATCAAATATAATTTATACATCTATATCTATAGTTTTATTGCAGGAAACCCATTTACATTAAATGTAGCTGATTGTAGAGAGTGCCACCAACCGGGTTCCTTCCACTATGGGTCCCGAGTCTTTTTAAGTCATAACAGTTGAAGTCACTGGCGTTC
Source organism: Hydrocynus forskahlii (assembly GCA_037974365.1). Classification (NCBI taxonomy): domain Eukaryota; kingdom Metazoa; phylum Chordata; class Actinopteri; order Characiformes; family Alestidae; genus Hydrocynus; species Hydrocynus forskahlii. Next base: position 45,830,772 of record JBBPCX010000114.1, on the reverse strand, counting down.
AAGTCAAAGTTGACCTGCTTCGTATTTGATTGATTTGTGTTGAAATGATCAAATTCATGAATGTGAGTCGTGTCCAACTCACTTGACTCTGGTCGACATCTCTGGTACATTCAGACTCATACATTTAAATCCTGATGTATTTGTGAATTTCCTCATAAGAGAATATGTTATGAAGAAATTAACTGAGCTTTAAATGAAATTGAGACTGATGTTAATGCTTACATGTATTTCAGCAGGTATTCGGTACACTGGACCAGAACGATCCCCTCAAACGGTGAGTGTTCACACACTACTCCACACACTCCATCCGCACCAACCACAAACTGCAACAAGACGCTGCTATTTACCTCAGTTTCACAGTTAAATAGTAGTTAAATAATCTTATTTTTAATCTATCCCATTATTGACTATTCAGATCCACTTTCTGTCATAGCTGACATTCCGTTAAAAACACTGATATCCTGGTACACACTGAGATTTTCTGTATTTGTATATTACTCGCTTACTACTCAGATTCACTCAATAGTCTTTACTAACAAATCAATTCACAGCATGTTCACCATTTGAGTCTTTATTGGTCTGAATTTGGCATTTTCATTCATCACAACTGACCTACAAAAATCCACCTAATATAATTATAATAATAATGTGGCTCACCAAAAGGGTGTTAGATATTTAACGAACTATTAAGTGCTGAAACAGTTAATGAGTGCATTTAAAGTTAAAGGACAGTCTAGAATTATAGTTAATAGGAGTCACACCTGCACTGCTACAGATTCTTTCATCTTAGGAAGGAAACTGGGTTTATTTCACATATTTTCATTTATAGTTGTTCACTAAACAACTTTCAAGTTTAACAAGAACAGAAATTTGCAGTTTATGATATAAATGGATAAATGGTGAAAACCTGTCGTGTGCAATAACTTTTGACTGCAGACAGAAAGTTGCAGTTATCATAAAACAGACACATGCTGCTTCTTGGGTCGTACCTGCATAGACTTATCGTACCATCGGTTGGCTCCATTCTTGTCGAAGCCGCCACCGTGTAGCATGAGTAAAGCTCTGTTGGAGTCGGAGGGCTGAACTCCAGTGGGCTCGTCCAGACAGACCACACACACACACTCTTCAATCATCCCCAGAGACTCCCGGTTCACTGAGTCTGTTAATCAGACACAACAATCACTGTACAGTATAGGGCAAAGTCAGAACCCAACCCTTTACTTACACTATATGGACAAAAGTATTGGGACACACCTGTTTTCCAGGGTTTGGGCCCCTTACGTCCAGCGAAGCTTAATCTTAATGCCTCAGCAGACCACGACATTTTGGACAACATCATGCTCCCAACTTTGTGGACCCAGTTTGGGGAAGGACTTTTTCTATTCCAGCATGACTGTGTCCCAGTGCACAAAGCGAGCTCCATAAAGACATGGCTGGAGGAGTTTGGTGTGGAAGAACTTGACTGGCCGCACAGAGCCAAATTCCCACAGAAATTCCCACAGGAACTCCAAAATCTTGTGGAACGACTTCCAAGAAGAGTGGAAGCTGTTTTAGATTCAAAGGGGGACCGACTCCATATTGATGTCTATGGATTTAGATGCAATGTTATTAAAGTCCCTGTTGGTGTAATGGTCAGGTGTCCCAATACAATTGTCCATATAGTGTATTTATTTTTCAGTCAAAATCACCATTGGGAAAAGAATAGAAAATAAAGTACTTTGCAAAAGTATTAGCCCCCTATGCATATTATTTATCTATTTTTCTCTGTGTGGGATAAAGTGTCTGTCTGATAGCAACGTTAACATTAGAATGAACACAAATGACCAAGAAAGCAATAAAAAATATCTAGATTTGTTCTGTTTGTAAAAGTTGTTGATATTGTGTGAGCTGGTGAGGAGAACACAGATTTCTCCCCGGTTCCTCCAGTCATTGTTTGGAACTGTGAAACTCCATCAGCAGCTTTTTTTATAGCTTCTGTTCATTTCAACAGATGTGCTGTGGGGATATTTTTTCACACTTCTTCTAAATTCCAAATTTCATTGTTAGAATTTGGCTACATTTACTGCTTCTCACTATCTAAGCTGATCCCAGGGGTTGATCATGACCCCCGTCAACAAAAAATTACTGCCCCGGTATAAAAAATCGTAAAGTAAATGCACACATATGTGTTCTCAAGCCAACCCAAACAACGGACACACACACACCACACAACACACGCATAACAAATTCCAGTTTAACCACTGACAATTACAAATTACACATCTCAGATGTCCAGTTTGGGCTTTTTAAAGCACATTTTCTTCTTTGTCTGTTTCTTTTTGCCAGTAATGGCTTCTTGAACAGCTCCACATTCTTTAGACATAATAGGATTTTTATGTGAATGTCACCTTTATGACAGTGGTAGCAGCTTTTGTTGGGAGGACACAACTATAACTGGTTTGAGTTTAAAGTGGCCTTGAGCCAAACCCAGAGCATCATTATTCATCTTAGATCTGTTCTAAACACAAGGATCTCCAGTCTCAGACATGGGTTTATCATCCAGCTCTGGAAAATAATAAGAGACCGCTGATCTGAGATTTTATCTTTTTTAGGTGCAAGGATTGAACTGAACAACCTTAGTTTGCCTCAGTTTTTAAGAACTGCTGACTAGTGTTGTTTTTGGCGGCCTGTCTTAGTTTTAGTTTTAGTCTAGTCTTTGCGTCAAGCTGTCATTTTAGTTTTTATTAGTCACATCCATACTCTTTTTTTCTAGTCAAGCGTAGTAGACTAAAAGTCTGATCATTTTAGTCTTATTTTAGTCGGAATGATCCATGACTATTTTAGTCTAGCTTTAGTCAATGAAAGTTGTATTTTAGTCTCTTTTTTTAGTAATGCAATGTTATTTAACCCAGTCAATATAGCATAAGCTCCTAGTAGAATAGACGAAATCTAAATTTTCTTTTGGTCAAACCTATTTCACAATTCAAATAAGGTTATCTTATTATATTATTGTTAATTTATAGTCTCAAGAATACTGTACATCCATTCCAGACACGGAAGACACTCTGATTTGAATTTACAACATTTAGTTTACCAACCAAACATGTTAGAACTTAGAAGAACACACATACATTTAAATAAAATAAATAAATAGAATAACATCACATCACTAAAAAGTGCAAATAAAATGAACGTGTGTGTCTGTTGGTAAGTCTTCACCTTTAGTGTGTTGGCCTGAATATTTTTTCAGTTCCTGATCAAATATAGTCTACACAACCAAATCAGAACAATTTAGGATCAGCTTTTTTGCATAGATATGGTAAAGGTTGCTTATCAAAATGCTTAGTGTGTGTGTGCGACTTTGTGTGTGTGTGTGTGTGTGTGTGTGTGTGTGTGTGATTTCTCTCTCCCTGGCACTTTAATGGCCCTGCGTCCCACTCTAGATAGATTTAATGCACAGTGCCTCTCAATGGACAAAAGTATTGGGACAAAACGCTGTTCAACTCTAAGGTCGACCGTCCCAATACATTTTCTCCCCTCCCTATCATACAGGAAATAACGTCTCGTCTCATTTTAGTCAACGACAATGAAGAGACATTTTAGCATAGTTTTTATTTTGTAAACCACATTTAGTCTCGTTCTTATTCGTCACAATATTACATGATATATTTCGTTATAGTTATCGTCACATGACCAGCATTTACGTTGCGTCTCGTCTCGTTTTTGTCACGTGATAAATGTTCATTGACGACGATATTTAGTGATCATTTTCGTTGACGAAAGCAACACTACTGCTGACAATATTTCTCCTAATATTCTAATAAATAAGACAAAATCAACAAATGACAAAACATCAAAATAAGTTAAATGATGCAGCGTTTACAGAACAATTAAAAGAAAACAAATCTCTCGTTCGCTCTTAAACAAAATGGCAATAATTACCTTTGACAAACTTCTAGTCGTGTTTTACCATCCAACTGGTCTCACTGTGAGAGGAGAGTGTCGATTACAGCAGTGTTTTTATACTTTTCCTCGTTAAATAAGATGTGATTCAGGTGATCACTAACCAGTCCCTCATAAAGCAGAATGAGGTGCTTGTGTAGGAATTCAGCAGACACTGGCATGGAATATTGCCATACTCATAGTGATGCTGATTTTAAAAAATTGCAGTGCTCTCTTATTTTTTTCCAGAGCTGTATGTCTGTAAACTGTATGGGTGTTCCCTGATCCGTTCGCAAATGTCAGCATTTATAGTGTGAAATTGTCTCAACTGATATAGGTGTGGAGGGTCATTCAGGGTCATGCTATTCAGGTAGAGGTTAAATACTAATTCATTGTTTGTTGGCGTTCTATAGAAATACATTTTGCCTCCTACGGCCACACAGTTGTGACCTCTGACCCTTTGAGCAGGCCATGCCTAGGTCTTGAGGTCACTTTAATGTAAAGTAATAAGACAGACGCCGCTATATTTGGAGTGCTGAAGAATAGCTTGTGCTCAGCCTTTCTTTGGGCGTGTGCATAACGTTGTGCCAGCAATAGCTTCTAGTGTCACATTAACGTGACCTCTGACCTTTGAGCAGGGCGTCTCTGGCCTGAGCCCACTCAGTCCGTCCGTCGGAGGTCAGGAGGCCGATGGGGGGGAGCCTCTCCTCCGCATTTCCTGCCATTTTACTGATCTTGAGCAGCTGGCTCAGCACGTCACTCTCCTTCAGCCTCCGGGACTTCTCCATCAGATTCAACACGAAGAACTGGGGAGAAAAGAAAAGATTTAGAGAGGATCAATAAATTCACCACTATTTTAGTTTCATAAACTGCTGGCAGGTGATTGATCCTTACTTATATACCAGGGTACCACTTTACACTAAGACTACTGTTACATAGAGTTTATAAATGATGCCTTTGCAGGTTAGACTAAATGGATTAAGGAGTGAATGATGTATTTTGAAATAATAAGACTCTAATAAGACTATTATTTTCCAATTTAGGTACCACTTCACCATGAATAAAATGTTTATAAATGATTTATATAAAATTGTGCTGTGGACCAGTTATAAATCATTAATGAGCAGTAATAAACAACTTATAACAGCTGTACATTGATGCAGACACGCTATTTGACAGGATCTGGTGTTTTAATGGTAGTAAATGTTAATAAAGACCTGATGAAGCTGACAGTTTAACATTCTGTGTCTGAGAAAGAGACAAGATAAAATCAACATCGAGCAAGATCTGAGATCTCAACAAGAAGTGAGCCTACATCAATTCTAACATCTTCCACAGGCTGGATGCTGAGTTTTTATAAGATGCAAATGTGCATTTTAGGGTAAATCACATCTCATTTGCAAATGTAATGTCCATTAATATTCATAGTAGTGCACTTGCATAAAAGTTCAGGGGTTGCGTATATCTTTAAAAATGGTCAAGAGTCCTCTGAAACATACTGGGAGAGAGAGTGAATGGTTGAGAGACCATAAAAATGTCTGCCAGAGAGAAATTTGGTGACATCACACGCACAGATGCCAACGCCAGATAAAAAGGCAAAAAATACGGAGCAAAACACACAGGCTACTCATAAAACAAATGTTTTTTTGCACATAAGACCAATGTCTGTGTTTCTCCAAGCACTGGTTTTATAGCAACCACAAAATCACACTTCACATTTTCTCACTGAAATGCAACTTCTAATTTGTTTTGAAACTTCCTATATAAAAATGTATCAGTATACTGCATAATAGTAATCTATTAAAGATGAATGGTAATAGGTGTTATTAACGAGTAATGTGTAACGAGCTAGGCGGCACGGTGGCACAGGGGTTAGCGCTGTTGCCTCACAGCAAGAAGGTCCTGGGTTCGACTCCCGGGTGGGGCGCAGGGTCTTTCTGTGTGGAGTTTGCGTGTTCTCCCCGTGACCGCGTGGGTTTCCTCCCGCCACCAAAAACGTGTGCATTGGGGGTAGGTTAATTGCGGACACTAAATTACCTCTAGGTGTGACTGTGAGCGTGAATGGTTGTCTGTTTCTGTATGTGGCCCTGCGACGTGCTGGCGACTGTCCAGGGTGGACCCCTCCTTCGCCCATTGCAGCTGGGATCGGCTCCAGCCCCCCCGACCCCGAGTGTGGGACAAAGGGGTGTAACATGGATGGATGGGTAAAGAGCTGTGCAACACTTTTTCACTTTGTGTTTATCTCACTTATTTACTGAACTGGATGTGGAAATGTTATCTTTTGTGTGATATATACTGTATGTGATATTATCTACTAGGAATGATTCAGTAGTTCCTTCAACACTCAGTGGTAAGATGTGTTACAAGATAAAGGCACTAAATCGAATGATGTCTAAGGACATTTGACACCGAAAGTTTTTCTCACTTTGACCTCTGTTCTTATCCTGGTGTGTTTAAAGAGCTTGAGGGAAAATGCTTTGAATATTATGTTGCATCTTTTGTCTAAGGATTTGGCTGTTTCTACTTGATGCTTTTGCTTAGCCACATTATCTGAAGCCAAAATGAAATTAATACACCTGGAAACATACAATTACTGTACAATTACACTCATAATTTCCTATGAGGGATTAATCCAGGCTGTTTGAGGAGCCGTCTGGAAAAGAATGAGATATGAGAATGAGAGAAAGAGAGATAGAGAGAGACAGAGAGAGAGAGAAATGTAGAGAGAGACAGAGAGAGAAAAGGAGAGAGAGAGAAAGACAGAGAGAGACAGAGAGAGAGACAATTAGAGAGAAAAAAGGTATAGAGATAGAGTGAAAGAGAGAGAGAAAAAGAGAGAAGGAGAGGAAGAGAGAGAGAGAGAAACAGAGCAAGAGAGAGAGAGAGAGAAAAGGGTAGAGGAGGGAGTATGAGAATGAAAGAGAGAGAGAAAGAAAGAGAGAGAGAGAGAGAAAAGGGTAGAGGAGGGAGTATGAGAATGAAAGAGAAAGAGAAAGAAAGAGAGAGAGAGAGAGAGAGAGAGCGAGAGAGAGAGAGAGAGAGAGAGAGAGAGAGAGAGAGAGAGAGAGAGAGAG
>JBBPCX010000114.1:45797758-45822601 GCA_037974365.1 Hydrocynus forskahlii | reverse complement strand
TGGGACGCCAGTGTTTGTGGTGATGCTGGCTGAAGTCCTGTTGCCGATCCTGACAGACTGAGGCCTGCCAGTCAGAATGTCCTGGAGCCAGTCACAGCGGGTGGGGAGCAGGCCGAGTGTGGTCAGTTTGTGGGTGAGTTTGAGGGGGATGACCATGTTGAAGGCGTACACCATACACCATACACCATAATAAATTTAGGTTTAGGACTGTACTGTAGGCCTAACTGTACAAAACTGAGTCATTGCATTATATTTAGTGCTGTAGGTGTATTTGTATTGCACAGTTAGTACTTTATCAGTGTTGTCTTCTAAAATAAGTGTCTTGAGGTGATGTTAAAGCAAAACAACAGGTTTTTGATCTGCTCATTTGCAGTCAACCCCAGAATTAGAAAAGACTGTGCATATGCTTCTCTCCTGTCTTTTTGCAATGCCCAGATTGACACCATTTGCATAACATAATTCAGTAGAAATGGATACCATCACTTTTAGGTCCTGGGCGTTTAGGATGTAGCTGGTGGCATCCACTTCCAGTGAATTATGCAAAAATAGATATCATTTTTATCATATGCAAAAAAAACAGTATCAGACTGGGTGATGGAGGCACAGAAAACGGTAGAAGGTACTCCCTCTTAACTAACTCTGAATTAGACTAAGCTAATTTTCCAAAAAAAATTGTTTTCCCTCAACACTTTGAATACATTTGTTAGCGTGAATTTAGGGCAAAAATCTTTAAAATAATGATAGTTTACTTGTGTGTAATGCAGAAAATTGAAGATGTTTTGTTGCAATAATTTAGGAGAAATCTGTAAAATAACAGACTATCTGGGGAACTTTTAGAACTGCCCTTTTAATTAAGGTTTTTGGATCGTAATAAACAAACAGGTAAAATAACAGGCTATCTGCTGAAATTTTGTAATTGCTCTTTTAATTAAGGTTTTTGATCATAAAAACAAGGGGAAAACTGTAAAATAACATTCTTTATCTGCTAAAACATTAGAATGGCTCTTGTAATTAAGGTTTTTGATCATAATAATAAGGGGGAAAACTGTAAAATAGCAGAATTTCCTTGGAAAAGCTTGATGGGTAGTTTCTGTAAATTTAATGTTTTTTTTTGGCTTCATTTAAAATAAAATCTTATACTTTAAATTTACGGTTTTTGTTTGGCAGCCATTGCTGCCAGTCATTTTCCTGTTTTTTACGATTTTTTTTTTTACAGTGTATTGTTAGTAGTGCTAACAGTATTATTATTGTTAATGTTATTATTAAAAAAAGGACTTACATTGCTGTCTCTGTGGCCTTTGGATGGTTCTCTCTCCACCACAGGCATCCTCTCTCCTCTCTCTCTCTCTCTCTCTCTCTCTATCTCTCTCTCTCTCCTCCGGGCTGGTCGAGCAAGTCTGAAAACCTTACACACACACACACACCAGTGTTGCAGGGGGCGGTTTACAGATTCACATCTAGTAGTTAGAGGTGTTTTAATTTCTAAAAGACGAGACGAGACGAGTGTATATACAAGTATAAAGGAGTGCAGACCAATATAGACGAGCGTAGAAGAGTGTAAACGAGCATAGACGAATGTATTCCAGCTGTTTTAGCTGCAAAGCTCAGACAGGGCAAGAGGCAGGACGAGGGGTCTCTCTGGGAAACTTATTTTCTCATCTCAGTTAACCTGAACCATAACCTGAAGTGCTGCTTGTTAAAGCCACTCTAGAGTAAACGAATCTTACATTCCAGAAAGTTCAAGTAAACGCTTCAGCAAGTCATCAGGCTCTGGAGTATCTTACCTGTGGAGCTCAGTCAGAGCTGAAGGTTTTAGAAGTTTCCTGAAGCGGACGGGGACTCGCTGTGTCCAGCATGCATCCCTCAGTCTGCAGTGTCTATCCCTCTTTCCTCAGCATCTCTCAGCACTCAGCGTCCATCCCTCCGCTCCTCTCTCTCTGTCTCTCTCCTTCTCTTTCCTTCTCGGAGCTTCACGTGTTCCCATACGAGCCAAAGTGTTGAAAGTGTGTGTCCTCCGCCACAAACTCCTCCCATCTGCATCCATTCGTGGTCCGTGATGTGTGTGTGTTTGTGAGTGTGTGTGTGTGTGTGTGTGTGTGTGTGTGTGTGTGTGTGCGTGTGTGTGTGTGCGTGTGTGTGTGTATGACAGGCCATTTTATAAAAGTGGAGAAGATGTATGGAAAGAGCCGAGGCGAGAAGAAAGTAATTCACTGTTCAGACGGGATGCAAACTGAATACACCACTCAAAATGGAGCCAATCCGAACCCAAACCGACCTAACCTCATTTAAACTTAACCAAAACCAAACCTAAACCCATCAAAGCCCATTTAAATCAAACCAAACCTAAACATAACCCGATCTAAATCCGTTTAAACCCAAAAAACAAACCCACTTAAACCCGACCAAACTTAAACCAGTCTAAATCAGTTTAAAGCCAAGCAAATCTAAACCCAAACCAATCTAAACCTATTAAAACTCAGACTAAACCAATCTAAACCGATTTTAATTTAGCCAAACCCAAACCTCAATCAGTTTAAACCTATTTAAGCTTACCAAAACCAAAACCTGAACCTACTGAAACTAAACCAAGTAAACTCATTTAAACTTCATAAAACCCAAATTTAAACCCATTTACACTCAACGTAAACCAATGTAAACCATTCAAACGTAAACTAAACTAACCCCATTTTAAATGCAAGCCAACCTAAATGTATTCTAAATTGTTCCGAACTTATTTAAAACCGCCCTTACGCACACAAACCTTTTCAAAACCATCATAGATCCTCGAGTCCGTGTTTAGATGGTTTATTTGGTGTGTTTTTGTCGGGAGATACTGGTGTTAGTGCATTTATTTTTTTTTACTGTGTACATTCTTTAAGTATGACAGAATCTGACTAGAGACTCGGCTCGCGCGCGCAGCAGCGGGCGGCACCAGTATGTATGTATAATTAGTTTATTCTAGTTTATTCCTTTTCCAGTCATCCACATGGAATAAATGTCTTTATTCATTTTTAATGTTTCCTCGTGTTCTTCCACTTCTGAAATGACACATTGGTCTAATTTTATATTGATAATGTACCTCATGATGAAAAGACAATTAACATCAGTCCATCAATCTACAAAACACAACAGTTGAGTTTTGAATGACTTTTTATTATAAAAATTATCATCGATAAAACGAGAGCGTGCTTTTGCTCTGTTTTGGTCTGACCTTGACGCCCCACGCACGCATTCTTTTTTCCCCAGTTCTCTACAATTCAGTGTCATTTTATTCATACACACACTCACACACACACTCACGCACACACAACATGGACAGAATCAAAATATACACCGATTCACATTAATTTACAAATCCCTACATATGTACATGAATAATACAGTATTGAAAAGATAGCCTCTAAACATGTTTAATCCACTCAGTTACATCGATTTCAAACAATAAAATTTACTCTCAGGCTTATAATCGTCTCCTTCAAATGAAAAATAACATTTGTTTATATGGAAATATAGACTCGTACAATATTTGCTTTGATTTCTGTATAATTTACACGGAGACACGCGGCGAGACTGCACGGTTTGGGCTGCAAAGTCCAGTAAAGTCAGTTCAGCTCGGGATAAAATCATGATTTTACGAAGCAGGTCAAACAGGACATCAGGTCTCCCAGTGCGTTCAGATACTGGTGATGCTTGGAATGAATGTTGTTCACTCTGTTCAATTTTAGGTATAAATTACCTTAAATTTTGCTAAACTCACACATGATGTTAACATAGCACAAATCTGTGTTTTAAGCCAACTCACAAACTGCTCTGTGTCTTATGAATTCCAAACTATAATAATAATTCCTGTTTTTATTAAAGTATTTACACAAACACTTGTTACTTGTTTGGTTAGTGGCTAAAATTGGTCTGGTTGATTTTTTTTTTACCTGATGTCCCATAGCGGCTGATGTGTATGGATACAGTGAATGGATGGTCAGATTGAGCAGAAACAGAGCGTGACTGGATGTTCTTTTCGTTCTGAGAAGTCTGGGAGTAGAGAATAAGGAAACTAGCCGCTATATGCAGACTGCTGAAGACTCCTGCTCGGATTGAACCCTGGAGCTGGAGATCATCGCGTCCAGCGCGTTTGCATCCGCAGGGAATGGGGTGGTGGTGGTGGGCTTGGCAGTGTTGGCTTTGGTGGGTCTGGGTTTGGCCTTGGTGGTGATGTTAAGTGTTTTGGTGGTGGTTTTGGAGGTCTTGGTGTTGGTGTAAATGTTGTTGGAAGCACTAGTGTTGTTGGTGTTGGCAGTGTTGGTGTTGTTAGTGTTGGTGTTGGCATTGGCAGTGTTGATGTAGTTGGTATTGTTGGTATTGATGTTGGCATTGACAGCATTGGTGTAGTTGCTGGTGCCGTCACTGGCAACACTGTTGGCAGTGTAGGTGTTGTAGTCGCTGCTGGCAGTGTAAGTGTTGAAGTTGTTGCCGTTGGCAGTGTAGGTGTTGTAGTTGCTATGGACAACATTGGCATCCTTCCTCTTCGCCCTGGGCTCCTCCATCCTGATGGCATCATAAAGCCCCCCAGCACCATCCACCTCCTCCTCGTCGTCTAGCAGTATTCGCCTCTCGGAGCGTGAGGGCTTGACCTGGCACACGTGCCGCAGTGCCAGCAGGGCTGGTGCGTAGAGCACATTGGCAAGGCCCATGCCCAGGTTGAGTTGGACGAAGCCCATGGTGTGGACGATCTGCCCTGCTGCCACGGGGCCCATGGCATAGGCCACGGAGTAGGAGATGTCCGCGATGGCGTAGACGCTGCCGTAGACAGAGGCGTGACGCACGTCCACGAGGAATGCCAGGGTGGGCAGCAGCGCCGTATCCACGAGGGCGATGCCAAAGCAGATGCCGCACAGGGGCAACATGAGCTGCGAAAAGGTCTTGCAGGCTGGGATCACGCACGAGCTGGCACCGATGATCAGCATGCCCACGGCTCCGTAGAACCACTGCATGCTCGGGTAGCGCGCGGCCAGCTTGACGGTCACGTACACGCCGAGGACGTGTGGGAAGAAGGAAGGCAGCCACGCCAGGCCCACCTGCCACTTAGTGGCGTGCATGGTGCCCTCCATCCAGCCCGCAATGGTGGGCTCCAGGAAGGCCAGCGGGATGTTGCAGATTGTCAGAGCTCCGGCCACCACGGCGATGTACGGGTCCCGGATCAGCCGGTGGAGGGGCGCGCCGGCGGGCGCGTTCTGGCGCGCGATGTTGCTCGAGAACGGCTTGGCCACGCCGAGCAGCAGGCATCCGTCCACAAGGCACACGCACGCCAGGACCAGGAAGGGCACCCGCTTGCCCGCGAGTTCGTACAGGATACCGCCGAAGGGCGGGGCCACCAGGCTGCCGAAGGAGATGAAGGCGAGCGCGAGGCCGAGCGCGCGGCTCCGCTCCGTCTCGTCGTCTCCGTAGCGGTCCGCGATCATGGCGAGTCCCGAGGTGTCCGCGAACGCGGAGCCCAGACCCTGCAGGCTGCGCGCGGCGAACAGCGTGCCGTAGCTCTCGGCGAAGGCGAAGACGCACGTGGACAGGAACATCACGAGGAGCCCGATGAGCAGCGGCACGTCGTAGCCCACGCGGTCGATGAAGGGGCCCGAGAGCGGGTTGACCGCGAGCTGCAGGATGGCCTTGGAGGCGAACAGCACGCCGATCTGCAAGTCCAGGTTGGCGCGCGTGCCGCTGGCGTTCCCGTGCGCCTCCGCCTCGCTCTCCAGGCCGGCCAGGTAGTCCGGGATGATGGGCACGATCACCATGTACAGCATGTTGTCCAGCAGTAGTGCCACGCACACAATCGCCAGGAGCAGCGCGCGCTGTCTCTTCGGCTCCCGCATGGCCTCGCGCACCGCCGTGGCCACCCCGGGGGTACCAGGGGTCTCCATCGCCTCTCCGAGGAACGGGACTCTCCCCTCAGCCTCGCGCGCGCGGCTAGGTTCTGTCTGCTGCGCGCTTTTGCGCGCTCCCGGTTTGCCAAGGGGTCTCGCTCTTCAGTCTCGCGCCTTCGACTCTCATCCCGCTCGGGACGGTCCTCTCTCTCTCTCTCTCTCTCTCTCTCTCTCTCTCGCTCTCTCTCTCTCTCAGCAGGTCCTCGCGCCTCCTTTCCTCTCCATCTTTTTACGCACGGGCGCGTAAAAAGCACTCCAACCCCTCTCACCGCCTAGTACCGGGTGGGACTCTCTCTCTCTCTTTTTCTGTGTGTGTGTGTGTCTGTGTGTTTACGCGGCGCCTACGTCAGTGCACCCCCACCCTATTTTCAGAGCACGAATGATTTTGCAACTTTCTCTCTCCCTCCTCTCTTTTTCTCTTTCTCTCTCTCATCTCTCTCTCTCTCTCTCTGTTCCTTCCACCTTCCTCTCTAAGGGTCAGTGACGTACGTTTCAATCTAAAAACGGACACGCACTGAACCATCCGGTCCCGGAGTGGTTTGTGTGTGTATGGGAAAGTGGGTGTGTATAGGCGCGTGGGTGTGTGTTGGGAGTGTGTGTGTGTATGTGTGTGTGTGTGTGTGTGTGTGTGTGTGTGTTCGGAGTGTGAAGAACATCAGTCACTCTGAGGTTCTCTGGGAGGAACAATCCGGGTCTCTGGGTGCAGGTTAAATCGGTTTGGAGAAAAAAATCTCTCTCCAAAAACTCTTCTCCTTCAGTTTAACTCGAACTTGACATTCAACCAACACTTCGCTGTTACTGCAATGAGAACAGAACCACTCACTGTGTCTTACTGACTCTCCCTTTTTTCTTTTCTACTCTTCTCTTCTCTTCCCTCTCCCCCTTTTTTTTTTCTCTTCTCTTTTCTATTCTTGTATGTTATGGGACTAATTTACGGGACTTTTCCGTCAGATTTACAGTTTTGAAATTCACACAGTGCATTTCTTTTCCTCGCTGAGTATAATATCTACAACAAAATTTCAATTTCTTAATATAATTTCAGAACAACCCAAAAATAATTATACCACTATATAAATATATACAGCAATATCACAACAATATCCATACCTCTGTAATACTAGTATAATGTATTATAACGATAATAAAAATGACCCAGTCTAGTAGCAACATAATAGAAATAATATCTATAAAAATATCAGTAACACATATAATTAAATAATAATCCGTAATAATACATATACATATATACTAATTATATATGTGTGTGATTTTTTAGTAATCATTATTATTATCATTGTAATCATTATCATTATATAATTAAATTGTAAAGATTTCTCCTGTGTTGACAGGGAATACTGTGCTGTTGTTTCAGCACCACAATGGAGAACAGCGACCGGTAACTTCATCTGTTTCAAATTTAGTGAAGGAGCTTCAAGACGACACTCATCTGATCTCTCTTGTCACTTCAGATCACTTTAATCTCTTAAACAGTTCAGTCTCAGAGATGGAGCACTTGATGGGTTGCAGCGCTGGTTTCCAGTCTGTACTGGGTATTGCTGCTGTTCTGAACACAACTCTGCAGCGCCACCTAGCGTCCAACACGAGCTAACACACAGACCCACTGGAGCAGGGACTTTACACCCACTCCGAAACATATGTAAGCTTCACAGAGCTTTTCCTGGTTAAACTAGCAGCTGGTGGCCTAATGGTTAGGGAGTTGCCCCTGCGATCATAAGGTTGTGGGTTCGAATTCCAAGACTGCTGGCAGCACTGAGGTACCCTTGAGCAAGGTACGTCCCCACACACTGCTTCCCAGTGCTGTGTTCCTGGCTGCCCTCTGCTTGACTTGATGAATGGGTTAAATGGGTTTAATGGGTTAAATGACTTATATAGGCTGTGGTGTGTTTACATATGACAAATGGTCACTTCACTAAATAAAAGCTGCTAAAAACCTGACTATTTTCTGCCTTCTTTAAAATATCTGCACTTCCACTGCACTTCTTTTATTGTTTTTTTATGCATTCTTTCATTCTTTTATTTCTTTTACTTCTTCAGTTCTTTTATTTTTTTTCTATGTTGTTTTATATTCTATTCTCTTAAAGCCCAGGCAATGACATTTGTGTATGATAATGGGATATAAGAATAAACTTGACTTAACTTGACCAATAATAGTAATACACTCAGGACAGTTAAAAATCAACAGTTAAACACTGAGAGTTTCATTTAACACAGGATAGTGTTTGTGTGTGTGTGTGTGTGTGTGTGTGATAGTTACACTTTCACCTGTATAAATTTAACACCTTATGTAGATTCAAGTGTAAAAGTCAACATTTACACTAGATTCTTTACACTAGTGCTGGTGCTAAAAATACTCACGAATAGAATTTCAACACTTTGTAGCATAAATCCACAATGACCAAGCTGGAGTAGAACTTTAACTAGTATTTTTAAACATTTGTGAATTTAATAACGATTGTTGTTTTTAATAAAGATATAATGAAATAAAGAAATAATGAACCTGTTTCCACATTCAGATAAAGCCTAATATACACTTAAATATACTTTTAATGGTGGGACACTAACTAATCTACACTAAATTTACATCTTATCACTAACTTTATTATCACTAACATCTACACTAACTTTACATATTAACTGCAAAACACTGTTGAATAATTTTATTTTATTGTGTTTCATGCTGTCATTTAAAGTCCAAAATGCCTTTCCTAATCCATTAGTTCAGATTCATATTTCAAAGTATCACACTCCATTTCCTCACTGTGCTAGAACTCTGCCCCTTAAAAATAAAAACAAATAAGAAAGTCAAGTAGGTTTATGTCACGTGTCGTTCCATTCTGCTGGCAGGCACATACACACCAGGGGTAGTTGAATTGCTGCATTTTCCTTCTTTTAGTTTTCCAAAAACAAAACCAGACATGAGAGCCAGAATCCAAAACTATGATTTTCTAAGAACTAAGAAGAGGAGGAAACACCACAAAGCGTGAGGGTTGACCAACAACGCAGGTCGGTCATACTCCAAACTAAATACAAACCCCCAAAACCCACAAACCAATAAACGCACACAAACACTTAATACAAACAAAAGACAACTGTAACTAATTCCCACAAAACCCACCACCACTTCAAAAGTCCCCACTCTAAACCTCCAAACACATAACTTAAACAAGGGTGGCTTCTAGCGGCCACCCACCGTCACTGAACCCAGACCTGACAGTTTATTGTCATTTCAACCGTACACACACAGTACACAATGAAACTAAACAACATGCCTCCAGGAGCAACAGAAGAACAAAAACAGACCCAGAAAGAACAAAAACAGAAACACCACTAAACCACACGAGTAAACATGACAAAATAGCAACTTTTTAAATGACTTTGCCACTCTGCTGACCTACCTCTCCACACTTTCACCAAATATTGTACTGCTGGGAGACTAGAACATCCACATGGACAATTTTAACAACCTTCTGACCAGAGACTTTACATCCTGCCTTGAATGCTTTGGTTTTCAGCAACACACCAAAATTCCCACTCACTCCCAGGTCACATCTTGGACTTAATATATTGTTCTGGTGTCTCCACTCTTGATTTTACTGCTGACAAATTTCCCATAACTGACCATTTTCTCCTCTCATTTAATTCCAATCTCTCTCTCTCTACTACTAAACTCCCCCGTTTCATTTCTTTCCGTAACATTAAGGACATTAACTTACATTCTCTCTCCTCTAGCATTGATTCCTTTAAAAACCAGATCTGTCTCCTTCTCCCTTTCTGTCCCCTGGTTTACGCCTGAACTTCAGCTCATGAAAGCCAAAGGCCGGCAACTTGAACGACTCCATAAAAAATTGGACTACATGTACACAAAGATATGTACAAAAACCACATATTACATTACAAGGACTGTATATCTAAATCCAATTACTACACATGTATAATTAGTTAAGAACATCATCCAACCCCCAGACTCACGCCACCTCACCTATACTCATCTGCTTTTTGTAACTCCCTCATGTCATTCTTTGCTGAAAAAATCCAGAAGATCCACCAACACCTTGGTCCACAAACTATCCCCAGTATCATACCTGAACTTCCTTCACCCACTCAATTCTTTTCCTCCTTCCAGCTCCCCACCATCTCAGAAATTTCAGATCTCATCCGTAACTCCAAACCATCCACTTGTCAGCTAGATCCCCTCCCCATAACTCTCCCGTCTCTGGTCCCTCTTATCTCTGCCATCATCCACTACTCTCTCTCCACTGGAACAGTTCCTGTACCCTTCAAAACCACTGCAATAACCCCAATATTGAAAAAACCTGGTGCTGATCCAACCAACTTCAACAATCTGCGTCCCATTTCTAATCTACCCTTCATTTCCAAAATTCTCGAAAAAACTGTAGCTATCCAACTCCACTCTCATTTATCTCATAATAACGTGTATGAACAGTTCCAGTTTCTGCCCCTTCATAGCACAGAAACTGCCCTCACAAAAGTTACCAATGACCTCCTCATGGCAGCAGATTCCGATTTACTCACCATCCTCATCCTCCTCGATCTAAGTGCAGCCTTTGACACCATTTGTCTCATCACTGTCCTCAATAGATTATCCTCCATTGGTATCACTCACACCCCCTTAGACTGGTTCAAATCTTATCTCTCCCGTCACACTCAGTTTATTCAGCTCAAATCTTTCTCATCCCTGCCTTCCCCTGTTACTTCTGGTGTTCCCCAGGGCTCTGTCCTAGGGCCCCTTCTCTTCACTATTTATCTCCTTCCTCTTGACAATATCTTCCGCGAATTCAACATCAGTTTCCACTGTTACACGGATGTCACCCAGCTCTACCTTACCAGTAAACCCACTTCCAACCTCCCACCTTCCTCCCTTACTGACTGCTCGACAGAAATCAAAACCTGGTTTTAAACAGTGATAAAACTGAAGTTCTCCTTATTGGTACCAATTCAACATTATCCAAAACTGACAGTATCTGATATTGATATTGATAACTGCTCCGTTTCCCCTCTCCACAGGTTAAGAGTCTGGGTGTCATCCTCGATTGTACTCTTTCTTTTCAATCTCATATCAGTAACATTACCCGAACTGCATATTTTCATCATCGTAATATCAACCGTCTCCATCCCTCTCTTACCCCCCACACTACTGCCATCCTCGTTCACAGTCTTGTCACTTCTCGTTTAGATTATTGTAACTCCCTGCTTTTTGGTTTCCCTCACAAAACTCCCCACAAGTTTAACTGGTTCAGAATTCAGCCGCCCACATCCTTACCAGAACTCCTTATATTCATCATATTACTCCCGTTTTGCAGCAGCTCCACTGGCTCCTGGTTAAGTTTCGGGTTGAATTCAAAATTATTCTGTCAACCTTCAAGGTCATTCACGGCCTTGACCCTCCATATCTATCCGACCTCCTTCATGTGGCCACTCCCTCTTGTACCCTCAGATCATCCTCCTCCATCCATTTGACTGTCCCCTCTGCCTGTCTCACCACTATGGGGATCAGAGCTTTCAGCCGCTCTGCTCCCCGGCTCCAGGACTCACCTCCACTCGAGCTCAGAAACATCAGTTCATTTTCACTCTTTAAATCCACACTCAAAACCCATCTGTTCAAGCGTGCTTTCTCTCTTTGATTCATTTGCACTGTTTAAATTGTTTAAATTGAATATGCTTTTAATCTTGTCTATTATTATGGCTCTACTGTCTGTTGCACTTGTTTTATTGTACGGTGTCCTTGTGTGCTAGAAAGGCACCTATAAAAAAATAAATTATTATTATTATTATTATTATTATTATTATTATTATTATTATCAAAACACACAGAGTACAAAGAAAAAGAGTACACCAAAACAACAGGACATTTAGTTCAGTTTATAATAAATAGCAGGTGTTTACAGTGGCAGTTTGAGTGTGAGTTGTACATTCAAACACAAAAACAGATCTGGAATGTATGATACACAACAATTAATTTATTTAACAACAGAAATGAAGCTAAATATTTACAAGTTTAAAGTTCTTTAGAAAATGGCCGGAGGATTCGAGCCAGCTCCAGGACTACGGGGATGCCATTGAGGGCCTCTCGAATCGCGTCAGGCAATTTAATAACGCCGTTTGATCGTTGAAAGGTCCCATAAAAGTCTTCACTGAACTCAGTGCGGTTTTTTCTTCGAGGAGGTTCTTCTATCTCAGAATCATGATCTTCATCTGATTCCTCGTCCCTCCTCCTCCTCTCCATCCCGTTCAGCTGCTCAGCGATGGACTCCACGCCTTCGAGTGGAATAAACTCGGCCCTCCGCCAAGGAGACAAGCTCCCCTCTGAATGATTAACTTCATGAGCGCCAGGATCAGGATGTGTTCTATTTGTAAAAGTAGTTGCTATTTGAATCTGTAAAACTTCATCAGCAACTCCTGATTTACTTTAATGAAGGACTGATCGAGTAAAACCAGGTTTCTGGTGGGAACTACAGTTATACTGGACTTCGGGGAAATACAGTTATACTGGACTGTACAAGGACACACTGATATACTGAACATAACATCGCTGTTTACTATTGAATGTTATTTGTATTACTATCAAACCGATAATAAAAAACCCAATGGACCAGTTTTCACATGCAGATAACGAATTGATGATAAAAACACAACCCTGCAACAGGGAGAACAGTGGAAAACCACTTAATATAACAGTTTAGTCCAGGACTAAGATAAATTCGTTTCCAAGAGACGCCCATAAAGCACACATGGCCTTGTGGCCCATAAAATCATTATTTACCCGATTGTACAGATGGAGGACAGGAACTATATCTATTTTTTATAATACATATTAATTTTAACACTCGCGATTTTACTGTGTCCAGTTTCGAAAAAAATGTGTCCAAGAGACACATGGCTCTTTGTTTTGAGACCAATAAAATAATTATTTGCCGTTTCCGGGATGGTTCCCCTGGGGCAGGCTGATTGTTCAGTTGCAAGCAGAGATCATCTCTCCACGCAAAGTGTCCCATCGTCTGAAAATCCAAACTTAGCTCAAATAAGAACAGAGTATAAAACCAAGCTTTGATCCGTGTCTCGTCTGACCTGCTCTCAAAACACGTTAACCCTGGCAACCGAAGTTCTAGAAATTAAAGTTCTAAAAGTTGCTTTATGAGGTCACGGTCTTCTGAATTACATCACCAGTGTCGTTCAGTGCAGACCGAAACACAGCAGATTTCTATTGAGCTATTCAACTAGTGAGAAAAATGCAGGAGAAGACGCCCCCTAGTGGGGAACGGTCATTGAAATTTTAAAGAATGTTAACAGTTTTGACAGATCATCGCTTCATTTTTTTATTTTCAGGTAAAACACTAAATATCTTATTTTCAAATGAAAAATGGATGCTTTGATTAGTTTAAGTCTTGTGATTACACTTCATTACAAACAGTAAGATTGGTAATATTGGAATTATTTGAATAGAGCAAGGGTGCCCCAAAATACACCTAAATCTAAACTAATATGTCAATATTATGGACATTTCAGTCGATTATATTTAATGCAAGTACAGTTAAAAATGTTAGTGGTTCCCTGAAGATCATATGAAGGTTCTTTTTACCCTTTTTATTAATTGGATGCGAGTGTGAAGTACACTCAAAGTTTTCATAATGCTGAGGTACTTGGAAGAACCTTTAAATTGGCAGAGAATCCTTGCATTTTGAGGTTCTTCACATTTACAGAAATGGTTCTCCAAGGATTTAATTTACTATTCCACGGTGGCACATTTTTTAAATTAAGCACTTAAAAGTTTGAAATAACTTTTCTTAATAATAATTGTATTTATGTCCAATAACCCTCAATACAGAATTAAACAATTGAATTGAATGTTTCTTACACCGTTCCACTTTAAAGACTGGAATGGCGTAAGAATGTGGTTGTTCATTTAGAGGTGCAGTGATTTGCACTGGCAGCACTAGAGGGCACCAAAGAACAGAAAACAATGCAACTGTTCAAATTTGAAATGGACTGGTGTTGGTAAAAACTGTTCATTTAGCTTTTCCTCAGAAGTCCAGCAGTCTGTTGATTATATATATATATATATATATATATATATATATATATATACAAACACACACTTTAACATATACATATTTATATTTCTAGATTGTTTGTACAGTGTACTTTTTATACTGAACTGTTGAAATAGTTTTTCATCTATTGTTTTTCATTTTTACTGTCCACTTTCTGCAATGACAATGCAAATTCCCACTTGTGGGACTAATAAAGGTTTATCTTATCTTATCTAAGAGGCAGACAGAGGCAGATAGTGGCAGTTAGAGGCAGATAGAGGCAGAGGCAGTGTGTCTATGTATATCAGCCTGTCATATATATACATATATATGTGTATTCCTTCTTGCATGCCTTTAATTAAAATAACTTTTTTGAAAGAGATCAGTGCAGCTCTTAAACACTGTTAAAGTTTAAAAATATACACATATTAGCCTACAGCCCACTTTAAACCATATTTTCACTCTGAAGTGGGATGAAGAGGGGTTGAACGCATTAATCAGAGTTTGTGGCACATAAAATAAAACGAAAAAAAAGCGAAAGATGAAAATGCAAGATATGGGCCCTTTAAAGCCTCAGGAGAAGGACTTTCCTGCACTTACACTGACTGTCTAGCTAACATCACTTTCACCTGCCAATCAGGAAAGGGGTACATTAACATATAGAGTTACATATATCTGTCTTAAAGGTACAGCAAGATCAAATTGGGTGCATACTGGAAAAGTAGAGGATAGAAAAGGAGAAAAAAACATTACTTATGCTTACATATACATACATATACATATACATACATATCGTACAGTATAATTTTATACATACATATATATAAAATGGTCCTCTAAATATAAAAAATGGCAGTGTGAATGTGGAAAGCTTTAATGTGATTATAAAAAATCAAACATCAAAATATGTGTCAACACGATCAACATGAAAATGTTTAACATGTTTTATTTTCTTCTATGGGTTTCTGCAGACCACCATACACATTAAATATTAGCAGAACAAGAGCATTTGTCTGAATGAAACTGATAAATTATTTACAAACTACTGAGCCCATTTGTCTTTGTCTCTTTAATAGTAATTCTTTGATTGTGGTGTTAGGTGGTTACAGAGTATTACTGCATGTTTGCAAGGCTACACTATATTGACAAAAATATTGGGGCACACCCATTTTTCAGGGTTTGGGCCCCTTGCTTCCAGTGAAGGGCAATCTTAATGCTCCAGCAGACCAAGACATTTTGGACAGCGTCATGCTTCCAACTTTGTGGACCCTGTTTGTGGAAGAACCTTTTCTGTTCCAGCATGACTGTGTCCCAGTGCACAAAGCGAGCTCCATAAAGACGTGGCTGGAGGCGTTCAGTGTGGAAGAACTTGACTGGTCCACACAGAGTCCTGACCTCAACCCCATCCTGCACCTTTGGGATGAACTGGTCCAACATCAGTGCCTGACCTCATAAATGCTCTACAGAATTCCCACAGAAACTCCAAAATCTTGTGGAAAGCCTTCCCAGAAAAGTGGTAGCCGTTATAGTTGCAAAGGGGGACCAATTCCACATTAAAGTCTATGGATTTGAATGCAGGGTCATTAAAGTCCCTGTTGGTCAGCGTCCCAATACTTTTATCCATATTGGGTATGTTGCTAATTTATGTTGCACGGTTGCTAGGTGATGTGATTGTGTTGCATTTATATGTGTAGGCACATGTTATTGTGTTCTCCTGTCTTACTGTCCAGCTTGGTTATGGTCAGATAAATGGAGTTTTGCTGTAATAAATTAGAGCGGCCTCTCGAGAGCACTGTGACGTACACATAAACTAATCCAGATTACAGGCCCTCCCTAATCCTTTAAAAAATGATTCCTTTACAGAAAGCATTGTAGAAGTGTCTGGCTTTGTCACAGTCTTTTAAAAGGGTATGTGTGATGACACACTTCGACAATGACACAAAGCCTTTCAGGAGAATCTCCGGATTAGAATCACACACGCTGAAACTGAACGTCACATTTTATGCCAGACTGAGAGAAAACAGCATCTCTGACATGAACGGAGGGTCTTTGTGTTAAAAATATGTACATAAGACTTGTTTTAAGTGCAATAATACACACTAGCTGTGGCACAACATGCGTTTTTCCTTAACTGTGCTGTTTTCTTAAACAACTGTTTTGCGAGTGTAGTAAGTGAATATTTTAAAAGCACATTCAGTCATGTACAAGCAATATACATGACCAGTGACACCCCTTGACCAGTGACATCTCAGGTTCATTTTAAATAACTTTATACACAGGGAACTAGGGATGCAAAGGGGCAGTAAATTCCTGGTCAATTTCCAGTATTTTTCCAGAAACTGTCCATGGGAACTTTAGTTCGGAAATTTGGGGGGCATTTCACACATTAGCGGGTGGTGTACATGCCATTTTTCTGTTTTACACAAAAAATGTGTAAAAAAAAACCCCACTAGTGCAGTGCAATGCAGAAATGTAGAGAGATAGTTAACAAATTGAATGATCTTCAAAATATTTTACAACTGATGTATAAAATCTTACATTCAGTCGTCTAGCAGGAGGCAGAAGAAACAGCATCACATTTGCAGTCGCTAGCATAATGAAAAGCTAGCCTCTTTAATGAAATTGTGCTAGCTACCTTACATTTTGCATATCTGGTTTACCAGTTACCAGTTAGCTACTGCATGAATACATTTTGATTTAATAGTTGCAAGTTAATCTTTACCACCATAGATCAAATACTACCTACCTCATAATATCATCAAACTCACTTGACTATGTAGTCTATGGGCTCAAATGTGTGGCTTCCATAGTCTGTATCTGTACTGTGGGCTCAGAAATGCTCAGAAAAATAGCTTTAGTAGTTCAGAATTCTAGAAATCATTGTGCATATGATGGAGGAATGCATAATACATGTAGGGGGTGTGGGTTCAACAGCCCCTCAGTGAGTACTGTGCTGTGTGCCTGTGATGGAGGAATAGCAAAGATACTCAACTGTATTTGCATTAGCTTTATTATGATAAAATATATTTATTACAAACTATATTTTATGTTCCCAAACTTCAAGTTTATTCCAGTTAATTCCCATGAATTCCAACTTTCCATTTTGCAATCTTACAGGGAATACAATAAAATATGGCGTATTTACCAATTTTAGGACAAAATTAAATATTAAAATGTAGCAGTTTCCTGCCAATATTAGGACATGATTTCTATATATTTCCATTAAGATTAAAATCTTAGTCCACATTTTATGCTGTTTTTCCCCATTGTGTTAAATTCAGCAGACAAACAGTAATTGTACATTAAAATTTGTCTCTATAGGGAAAATGTACTTATTTACTAAAGCTGCACGATATGGACAAATATCAGTATTGTGCTTTAGATTGCATATTACAATTGCAATATATGCATATTACAATTGCAATGACAATAAAGATATTAAAGGGCCAATCATCACTTTTCTGGAATTAAAAAGGCTTACAGTCTGTAAACATTGTTTCAAATGGTACATTCACTTCCCCATCCATACAGTCAATTTATGAAAAATATGCAACAAAAACAGTTGGTTTTCAAACCATTTTAAAATAACATTTAAATATATGTCCTTATTCTGGCTACAGCAGTTCAGCTATATTTATGCATTACGTTCGACTGACTGCATTGTACAGATGTGCTGCAAATGTGTTAATAGCTTCTAAACAGGTAGATCTTGCGTGTGGCTCCTTTGGACACCCCATATTTTCCTCACAGAAAACAATGGCACTTTTCCACTGGCACAAGGTAAACAAATGTTTTTCCATTACAAATAAAGTGGCCTGAGCCCGAACTGAACCCGAGCTGCAGAACGGCAGGGCTGAAAGCGAGTCGCAGCTGAGCTGACTGCATCACTGCTTTCTGGTTGGTCAAAATAGCCACGTAAATGTTGTCAAAAACGATATATGGTCACTTTTTATACCAAGGTAGGAAAACAGCCCGAGAGTGCAATAAAACAATGCAACTTTGGATTTGTCCTGCATTTTGTAACATTTTCATTGACATCAGAGGACTTTTCTGAATCAGTCGTAAATCTGGGGGCTGTTTTTAAAGAGATTTGAAAGGAAAACACTCATTTGTATGTATATTTGGAGCAACTTGGGGTTAAGGGTCTTGCTCAGGAACCCAGTGGTGGTATGCTGAGGGTAGGATTTGAACCCATGACCTCTTGGTCCAGAGGCAAGCCACCAAGTCACCACCACCCGAATGTATGTATGTTCATACATGTATTTGCGTTGACCAGTGTATCCTCATTTCTGTGTGTGTATATGTGTATGCTTATTTTTCCATGTGTCTATGCATGTTTGTGTGTGTGTGTGCAGGTTATTAGTTTGTACTTTATCCTCACTTTACTTCATGTTGTGCAAGAAAATCTCCAGGTTGAGGCTTATAGTGAATTAATGATTGACAGGAACTCTCTCTGATCTTTGTCCAGAGCTGCTTTACATGCATGCATGCATACACACACACACACACATACACACACACACACACACAGGTAAATCCAGTCACTATAGCTGTGCTGCAGCTTTGCTATGACTGCTATATGATAATGACAGTTGTATATCAGTGTGTATCTGAGTGTATGTGTGTGTGTGTGTGTGTGTGTGTGTGTGTGTGGCTACACTCATGTACATTAAAAGCTGCTCATTTGGCCTGAGCCATTAAGATTATGTAAGAGCCCATTCTATAATATTTACACTCACAGTCCATTTTATCCACCTTCCACTCTAATCAGAAACTCAACCCCTTCCAAATCTGTCCCCAGAAAAAAGGTCAACCTGCGGACCACCAAATAGCATTTTAGGGGGGTCAAAGTGGGATAAGGCACCTACAATATCTATAATCTCCATAGAAAAGCATTGCCACTTGCCAGCTGCCCTTTTGAGTGATTCCACTGCTGCCCACAACACATACATATACTGCATACACACACACACGCTATATATATTTATATAAAATCTTCCTCAAGTCAGCACTCAGTGGTCCCAATCTATGACTTTTTTTGTTTTACAGCTTTGTGACTTAGCCACCATTGCTCCTAGATGCTTCTATTTTATAATAAAGATAACTTACAGTTGGCCAGGGCTGACATTTCACAAAGTGACTTATGGCATCTATAACCGTTAAACGTCAGTACAACCTATTTCACTGCCACTGTTTGTCTGTGGACACTGTAGGGCTTGATCTCTTTCAATGGGTGTGGCTGAAACACCTGAAACCCAGTAATGAGGAGAAGTGTCCACTTACTTTTGGCCACAAAGTGTACCTTTCTGGATGCCTTTAGATGGTGCCAGGTATCTCTAAATCCCACATATAAAAGATTATATAGAGAGGTGTGTTTGAAACACACTACCAATAAATATTCACCAAACTGCATTTATCATTGTTTTTAAAAACATTTAAATTCTAAACTTCAATGTTTAACTTCCTTTTATTTTTTTTTTGTCTTAATAGGCATGTTTTAAATTATTTTACTGTAATTGATTAATTTTTTATCCTGCTTTTATTTCTCTACCTCTGGTTTCTTCTCTGTCTCTGATTTTAAATTGACACTGTAGGCTGCATTTTTAATGAATGTAAATGTCTAATCATTGTTCGTTTCCTTCGTAAATAAGTATTAAAAAAATCGCTGAAAGGATAATTCATGCTCCATTTATGTGCACATATTTCTTTTCAATCATTTCCTGATTTTTCCCCCATGTTTCATCATTCCAGCAATACTGTAGCAGCGGAGACTGAAGTGAATAATTCAGTGATAAACCTGCTTCACGTGTGATCTGATGTTGTACGTATGTGCTGGGTCTCAGCTTTAGGGACTGTGTGGTGGTGTGTGAGGCCACGTGGTGTTTCTGTGTGGATGCAGATTCGACAGATGGGTCCTTTGATGTGTGTGTGTGTGTGTGTGTGTGTGTGTCCCTTCTGCCTGGTGCTTAGCATGTGCATGTGTATGTTTTTTTTCATAAACACACCTCTGTCCTTATTTCGGGGTCAAATTCGAGTCCAGACTGGTGAATAATGGAGACTGGAATACAGAACCTTGGAAAATAATTGACATCTTTGATAAAGAAAGACCTGCAAAAAAGAAGTACCAAGAAGTACCGTGGTTCAGCCGTGTTTCCGGGGGGTTATACGCATATCGGGTTGTGGGGTGTGTGTGTGTGTGTGTGTGTGTGTGTGTGTGCGTGTGGCGGGGGGGGGGGATATGTTTTATGTGCATCTCGGCCCGACGGTCGTGCACCGGACGGCTGTTTTGGACTTTCAGTTTATGAGAGATGCCCTTGACATGACGAATGTTTAGGCAGCTCAAAATCCTGGACCATTCTAAAATCCCGGCTGGACGCAATTTCCCGGTCTCAAAAAGAGGACATGTCCAGGGAAAAGAGGACGTCTGGCCACCCTACCCGCTGCTTGGTGAATGGGTTAAATGGGTTAAATACAGAGAAAGAATGTCACACTGTTCACACTGAGTGCTGTGGTGTGTTCACGTATGACAAAATGGACACTTTACACTTTACAGGGAGTGAGTCTTGCAGTTCGTATATAAGTGTGTGATGTGTATGTTTAGAGAAAGGAGTGAAAGATTCAGGGATGAAGTTCCCAGTCACTGCATAATCCAGCAGGTCAGCAGAGCGAGTGTGGACACAGAGGTTAAACTCCTGACCTGTGCTGGAGTGTATTTCAGGGCAGGTTTCTGGGAAAAGTGGGGAAGATAATCGGCTAGAGGCTCTTTATCAGCTCCACAAATAGAAACTGGAATACAGAACATTTCAGAATTTTTGGCTCTTTTAGTAAAGACCCACAAACACACACATCACAGAAAGAAACAAATAAAACACTGCAGACACTCGCAGGTCAAAGTCCATTTAAGCACCATCAGAGCAACAACCTGCAAGGAAGGAAATGAGTAGCTAAGATAGATATATATATATATATATATATATATATATACACACTCACACACACACACACACACACACACACATAGACATATTCAGCTTTGTTCTCCCTGTTGTCTTCCTTTCGATTGATCACTGAAATTCTAATATTCATTTGCATGTTACCTTACTAATGATAGTAATAAGCCAAAAAATAAGGTGGACTGTTGAAAACTGACATTCCATACCAGTTCACTCGCATCTTCCTGTTTACGTCATGAATTTTCTTTAAAAAAAGGGAAATTTTATTTTACATGCATAATATAGTTTTGTTTGTGAATCCAAATGGTCAGATTAGTTCTTCTTTCTTTCAGTGTATGAACTATATACAAAAACATTAAACCAGGACAGAGTACAAGGCATTACTGACTATTTACTAGCTAAACTCAACAATCTATTTAGAAGAGATTTAGAAGGTGCTATACTGTTTCTGAGAAGTCAACATTGCCAAAAACCTTACTTTTTCCTCTGCTTTCTTTTAAATATCGGTATTTCCATTGAACTTTCAATCTTTTTATTTATTTATTTTTGTATTTTTAATTTTATCAGTGTGATTGAGGAAGCAATCACGCTATTGTTCAACGCTATAGTTTTACTGTATTTATTTATTTGTTTGTTTGTTTGTTTATATTATTTCATCCATTTTTGGCACCACTTCCCCTCTTACAGTTTTTGAAATATGTAATATAGGGCGGACGATGAAATTGCCTTCAAACTATGTGTCAGAAAGAGAGTCTGTGACATCACAGCTATGGGGGCCAGAAAGGCCCAAAAAGCACAAAAGCACAAACGTGGAGAAAAAAATACAGAGCAAAACACACAGAGGTCTCAGGTCAGTTATTAAAAAAAGACTTGTTTCACTGTGAACGCAACTATGTGTGCTTTCAGCCGTCCTTAACCATAAATGGTTTGGTAAGAGCCAGCAAGTTCATGCCCCCTCCCTGAGTGGCACCGCACTAAAGTGTCAGTCTCTGAATTGGAAGATCGCTGGTTCGATTTCATGGTGTGAGAAGACCTTTTTATAACACAAACTTTTTTTTTCTCCCATAAAACCAATGTCTGAGTGTCTCCCAACAGTAGTTTTATAGCAACCACACAATCCCCCCTTATCTAAGGCCCCACCCAATCAGAGACTTCTGAAGACCCCTTACCTAATGCTCCAGCCAATCAGAGACTTCTAAAGACCCCTCACCTGACACTCAAGCCAATCACAAACTTCTAAAGACCCCTGACCTAACATTCCAGCCAGTCAAAGACTTCTGAAAACCCTTGACCTAGCATTCCAGCTAGTCCAATACTTCTGAAAAACCCTGACTTAACATTCCGTCCAATCATAAACTTCTGAAGATGTTTATTAGCCAGAGCAGGCATTGCACCTGGAACTGGACTTCTCAGGATGGTGGATCTCCAGGAACAGGGATGCTGTCTGCTGATGTAGGTGAAGTTTTCTGCCTGTCAACAGATACTTTTTTTTTTAGCTCAGAGAGCATGTAGCATCTTCGTCCTCTTCACTCTTTCACTCTTTGACCTTGCACTGACAATGTAACAGGGAAAAGGAAATATTGCATACCAAGTTTTTTTATGGACAATTATTCTGTAAGCTCCCAAAATGTCAAAAGGGTTGTGTGTGTTTGGGAGGGGTGAAGCATGTTTTTCCCAAATCCTCAGTTTTGCGCAACATGGACTTACTTATGCTCAAACACCTTCAGACACCTTTTTCACTGATGATTTCTAGGCTTTTTGTCAGAATACCCAAATTTTGTGTTTTTTAAATTTAAATATTCACACTGCATGCTGATTATATTTCATGTTTTCAGGATGAATCAGATCTAGTTTTTGGGAGTAAACACTTTAACGAAAGGCTGAGCACTTTATTGTGATACATTTATGAATTAATCAACTTGTAGTTATACATTGTGGGCAACCCTCATTTACAGTGTCGCCATGTATTTACAAAACATAACCAAAAAAAATCAAGTAAAAAAATGTAAGTAGAAAATAAGTAAATGAAATAAGCACTTAAAAAATAAAATAGAAAGTATGAATAAATTAGAATAACAAAGACAAACTAAAATCTAACGAAATACAATGATCAAATAAAGTAATGAAAATGAAAATGAAGCGACTGAAGATAAAGTTGTGTGGAGGTGGTTAGGAATTTGTTTATCAAGATTTATAGAGAACAGTGAGTCATGCAGTTTCAGAAACCATAAAAGCGAGTCTATCAGAAATGACCAAACACCTCCAAGTGGTTTGAGGCGAGCGTGTGATGATTTGGCCATGCAGTTACCACAGTGCTACTTTATGCCACTCCACACATCTTGACCAGTTGCTTTGAGTTTCCCTCCAATGCGTCATGTGTTTAAATGAGTCCCTCAGAATTAGAAGGTAACTGAAAACACTGGCCTTCCTCTAGTAGAGCACAGGAAATGGCCAAGCTATACACACACACACACACACACACACACACACACACACACACACAAATCAAATTACAATCACTATGGATTGTTGTTTACTTGAATTTACAGTCATACGCAAGAAACCTCGGGATGACATTTTTTTTATTTTCTAAATAAAAATAAGTTACACACATCTATTTTTTGTAAATTTGGTGAATTAAACCTATTCTGAAAAAAACCTCAAATATAAAACATACATAACTTTTGCACAGTCCACATTTTAAGCTTTATTTTTTTCTCACCATATACATATACATGTGTTTTTTGTCATGAAGTTCAAAAGATATTTGCTGTCTGAGCTTTCTCCTTTTCCTTTATCTCCATATGAGTAAAAACCCCACCACTGTCCACCCTAATTGAGTGATATTGAATGAGCATGTGGCTTAATTAAATCTGTCCAGAGATTAATACGGATTATAACTAATCTACTGTGGCATGACCTTATCTCCCAAAGTCGCTTATCCAAAATCAGCTCTGATATCAAAAATTTCTCTGTTCAATTTGAGGAAAATATTTTTACAAACCAAAAAAAAGAATAAGTTTGAGATGAAAAATAAATAAATAAATGAACAAAACTGACCGGCTTTGAAGTCGAACAATACACACTTCACTACACACATTACACACAATACACAATGGATGAGAACGTTTATGTACGAGTTTAAAAAATAATCCTACACTTGTTTTGATTACAGCAGCATAAATTCACCACATCCTTTCCAGCAAGTTTTTGGAAATGACTTGTGCTTGAACCCTCCCAGCACCTTATCACACCTGCCAACAGGCCATTATAGTGAACTTGAATAATTTAAAGAAAACAAATCTCTTGTTCACTCTTAAACAAAATAATTACCTTTCACATTCCTCTAGTAGTGTTATATATATATACAGTGTTTGTATATATATATATATCTATATATATATATATACACATTTTAGGATGCTATTAGTACTTTATTGGTCTGAAATGCCCCTTCACTTTTAACACATTAAACAACAGAACACCAGAAGCTGGCATTCCTACAGCAGCCTTGAATTTAATTAATATGTCATTGAGCCACAGCCCTCACTGACACACACACACATGCGTGCACAAACACATTTTCATTCACTGATTAGTTAACACTTTTCCACACTTGAGTTGGACCATATCTGTACATTAAAACAGTCATGTGAGCAACGTGCAGGAGATTAGAGAGAATTTACTCCATTAACATTTCCCAACAGGGCAAGAGATTATCCAAGATATTCTAAACATGCATGTGACACACATTGTTTTTATTCTTTTATTCCAATCTTGGTGTTCTCTGGCAAATGCCAAACGTCCTGCACTGTTGGGCTTTAAGCACAACCCCCCCGTGGACGTCGGGCCCTCACACCGTCCTCATGGAGTCTGTTTCTGACCGTTTGAGCAGACACATGCACATCT
>JBBPCX010000114.1:45775687-45790280 GCA_037974365.1 Hydrocynus forskahlii | reverse complement strand
GGTGTGTGACAGGGGGAGGAGTTATAGAGTCTGATGGGTGGGTGTGTGACAGGGGGAGGAGTTATAGAGTCTGATGGATGGGTGTGTAACAGGGAAAGGAGTTATAGAGTCTGATGGATGGGTGTGTAACAGGGAGGAGTTATAGAGTCTGATGGATGGGTGTGTGACATGTGACATATAATTTACAGTGTACAAAAAACATACAAAATACACTATACTATTATACTTTGAGCCCAATATACTGTATATGTGTGCACTAATTCTTATTTTGTTGCTTAGTTTTATTTGTGTATACGGTGCATTATATACACTTTGCAATTTGTAAATAAAATATCCTATACAACTATACTTTGAAGCCTACATGCTGTATTTTTATATGCACTTTTTTCTGCAATATACAGTCACATGTTAAAGTCACTCCTGGTAAAATGACATATTTAGTTAATTATCCAGTTGAAAATAAGAACATCCTCTACAGAGAACACACTTCTGCACAGTTTGCTGCAGTAAACTGAATGTAGTGCCCTGAAGTAGTTGGCCTTCTCTAAAGGAGCTTTTCCTGTAGGCTTGAATAGACATATGTCGGCTTTTAATTAAAGGTAAGCACAATAAAATGTGTTCAAATGATGTAAAAAAAAAGAAAAAAAAATGAAAACAAAAGAAATATATAGTTTTCTTTGGACAGCAACAATATGCTGACCTCACTGGCTGCTACAATACAATACTACTACTACTACTACTACTACTACTAGTAATAATAATGATAATAATAATAATAACAATTCTGGGCATTTCATCATAAGCCTCTGGATCAAAATGTCAACGTAGGACATTAAAACACATTCATGAACTTTGCTTCCCAGCCATGCATAGCCAGAGCTGGTGTGAGCGGAGCCACACGCATGTTGGCAAACAGTTAATCAGTGGTGTTTAGCCAGCAAGGAGACAACTAAACCTTTGTTCTAAGAATCTACACTAATGCGATTGGGAAATGTGCAGCCTGTAACATACATACGATACTTTTCACGAAGTCAGTCATGAAAGGGGGTTGGATATATCCTGCACAACACGCATTCAGAATGAGCTATTTATGAGTGCACTGGTCTTTAGAAATAGAGCTATAATTAACCCATAAGTGTAAATTAGTACTCAGAGGTGTAAAAGCACCTGTATTTCAGTGAAATGATGACAAGGAAAAGTAAACATAAAAGTAAAAGTAAACAACTTGAACAGAAGTAAAGGACTGAATTAAGTGTTCCCTTATAGTCACATGTGAACACACCATAGAACACAGTGTGAAATATAAAGAGATAGATATAGAGAGAGAGATAGATAGATAGATAGATAGATAGATAGATAGATAGATAGATAGATAGATAGATAGATAGATAGATAGATAGATGGTGCTTTATTTGGTTCTCTGAAGGATTTCAGTAGGACACTTTTAAATGGTGTGACGATGGCACCCATGGTGTAACTGCAGGATTAAAATCTAAATGTGTCGGTCTGTAAGCGGGACAGTAGTCCTCCCTGCTGTTGCTCCTGCTGACCTGTGCGGCAAAGTCAATAACAATCACAGTCTGGATCTCTGGACTGAACCAAAACTAAGAACAAACATCGCTTTTACTCGCTTTTACACACACATGTCCATCTGGCGGGGTATACACACGGTACACACACACTCACACATACACACACACCTACACACACTTACACACACAAACACCACACACACACAGACAAACACACACACACACAAACACACACACTCTCACACACACACACACACACACACAGAAACACCACACTCACACAGACACTCACACACACACATACACACACAAACACACGCACACACATACACACACCCACTCACACACACGCACCACACACTACAAAACCAAACACCTTCATTTTACCCCTTAAAATTACTCTAATTTTGACCTTAATTTCCCAGATTACGGCTGATTAAGGTGTAAAACTACTGAATTTTCCTCTTATTTTTTCAAATTTGCCCCTTAAATAATAGAACCTTCTGAATTAACACCTTAAATGTAAGATCATGGGCTTTACACTCACACCTTAAATCTAATTGTAAGGCAAAATGAAGTGGTTCGTTTCACAAATTAATGGCCACTTAATTCAAGTGAAGGGGTTTGGTGTATTTTCAGGGGTAAATGAAGGCAAGGTTAAGCACATTTTAAGTACATTGTATTTCATAGTAACACACACACACACACACACACACTCACACACACAAAGACACACACACAGTTATATAATTATATAAAAAATAAAAAATAAACTGACCCTGTTTATTCAAAAATGTAGTTGCCCAGTCCAAAGCTTCTATAGATTAGCACAAATTAGAATTAAGGAGCTATAATGAGCTAATATGCGCCTGATTTTTCTCTATTATTCTACCATGTTTGCCTTTAGATTTAATGTGCTGTGCTCAGAGTGGGAGAACTGTTAGTAGTTATTGCATTTGCTTGGTTACTTTTATGCTAAGTGAAATATGTCAGTAACTGAGGTAAATAATCCAGTGACTAAGAGAACTATGCTCGTAACTGAGGTAAATATGCCAGTGACTTAGTGAAATATGTTAGTGAGTGAGGTAAATGTGTCAATGCCTAAATTTCATATACATTTGCAAACTACATAGGCTTCAAATGCCATTAAGCATCTAATTTAACTCACCAGCTAGGAAAATGTCCAAGAATAGAAGAGGAGGCTGTATATCCGGGTGGATAGGAGTGAGTATAAATTTACACTATCATTAAGGCCAATGTAATCTGTATAATATTGTTTGGCATCCTTCTTGAGATGGTATGATATATATTTGAGCA
Source organism: Hydrocynus forskahlii (assembly GCA_037974365.1). NCBI lineage: Eukaryota > Metazoa > Chordata > Actinopteri > Characiformes > Alestidae > Hydrocynus > Hydrocynus forskahlii. Next base: position 45,787,431 of record JBBPCX010000114.1, on the reverse strand, counting down.
TGATATGTCTCAAAAATCACAACAAAATCTCTTTAAGCTCTTGCAATGTTGTGATCCCACAGTGTAGCACAACATGATATTAATCCCCAAGACAGGATGCAAAATCCAGATGGGGGGGTCCAAAACCTCGTACTGACATTTGAGACCCCCTGAAGCCTTAGTAGCAAAAGTTTGAGGAGTCTTGAATGCAGTGCAAAACGTATGAGCAACGCAAAACTTTGCCACAAGTTTTCCACAATATATACTATACCTCTATTCTTGGAACTCAATATATTGTATATGTGTGTACTGCAAGTCACTCCAGGTTGAAGGGCATACTTTGTTATTTTTCCAAGTGAAAATAAGAACATCCTCTACAGAGAAAAACACTTCTGTACAGTTTGCTGCAGTAAACTTCAGTGCCCTGAAGCAGTTTTACACGCTCCTGGCCCAACCCGATCTCACGACTTTTCGTGCAGCCATCACAACATAAAATCTATTCAAAAACGTGCTGCGATCACGCTTCACGCTTTTTTCATGCTAGGAGAACGCTTCACTAATGTGCAGTGCGTAACACTGCCAGTATCAGTGCTAACTGGTGACTGTTAGGGTTAGAGTTAGGGACTTTCCCCATCTCATGGCCTTTCAACCTGTTTCAACCGCTTTGCAAACAAAACGTTAACTTATCAATGATTTAGGATCTAAAAAAGGGAATGCATCCATGAACTTTGGAAAAATATCTTGAATGTGATCCAAAACGTATGAGCAAAACAAAACTTTTAAGTCGTTCAGACACCAGCACCAGCACCAGATTGTTCTTGGGCGGCTTGTGTATATAAGCAGATTGAAACTGGTCTGATCCTACAGGCCACATGCTAGAGTCCACCTGCCAAGGGTGGACCTCTCAAAACATGACTGCTATTGATAAAATTACATCATCATCATTAAATTAAATCAACCTTTCATCATCACTGAATATGAAATATGTTTTTACTCGCTGCTGCCACTCAGTGGTCTTAAGAGGTTCCATTTTGTTGCTCGTTTCTCCTTTATCATAATCATAGGACCGCATTCTGTCTATTAAAATATATCAGTGACCTGCATATTAATAATAATGCTAGAAACCGATATCTGATTGGTTTTGCACAAACCGTTAAGAAAACACAGCACAACAACGGTGTTTCCAAACAAGCACTTGAATACTCATTTTGAATACTTCCCATAAAATAATTAACTATAGAATTATCTATACTTTTGAGTATTTGTTTTAGAGAGGTCATTTTTAATTTACATATTCCAGTTTCAATATGTAACGAATCACGTTCATCCATTCCAAGGATGAATGTTCCATGATGCTGAAATGGATGTGACATTCTGTCAGATAAGGAGACAGATGAGTCTGAATGGATTTTTGCTAACCTAGATACAGAAACTGATTCTACGGAAACTGAAGAGTTTAAAACTGTAAAATATTGGTTTAATGTGTGTTTTCATGGTCAGTTGAGCTGCTTTGTTGAATGAAGAGACAAGTTTAGGTTAAACTGCAAACATAGGGGTCCAAATTCAGAAATGAGTGAAATAATTTTGATGTTCGAGATGTTGTAATTCTTTTATGTTTGCTGCCATTAATATGCTTCATTCATTCATATGGCATCAGATAAGATGATTCGTTTTCTAATCTGGGACTAAAGGAGGGACTGAGCATCAGCTTCTTCACTTGATTGTCACAGTGGGTTTTTTCCCTTTGTTTAAATGTTGTTAGCTATTTTAAGACATTTTACTAACTAATTTTGCTTCCGACTTTTAAAGGAAAGAGGTAACTTGTAAATCTATCAGGCAATGTGGCCATGTTCAGCATTTAGCAAATGTTATCTTAGAATTATGTGTTTTTTATAGCCATTTATGTCCATTATAATCCTGTATGTGTTCAATCATCAACCACTAAATGTTGTGTTGTCCTGTTTTTTTGTTGCTCTTGTGTTTTTCTTGTTCTCTCTCTCTCCACTCTGTATTTTGTTGTGTCAGCACTTTTGTACTCTTGTGGTGTTCTGTTTTTGTTCTTTGTTGGTCTGTCTGAAATGACAATAAATCTGCATGACTTGACTTGGCTTATACTGCAAGTAAAAGCTCCGAGTTTTCTCCAAGTTTCCTGACAAATTATTTGATTTAAACTGTGACGACCTGACACTCTGCCTCTGAAAACGGGAAGGGATCCATAAGAGTGCTCTAGAATTCTGGTCTGTTCTAAAGGGCTAATAAAAATAAAACAAGATTCTGAAAACTAAAAGTAAGAAAGAGAATGAGAGGGAGCTGATTATTGTGAATAACATCGTGCCTGGGATTCGTTCGGAGACCATCACAGCTGTGATGTTATGGGTAATAATGTATGACACTGAGTCTTTGATTACCGTAATCAAACAATTTCAACAAAATAAAGAGAGAAGTAGTTGATTTTGTATCAAATGTGGTTTTTTTGTTTCAGTCAAAAAATGAAAGTAATTTGAGTTACAGATAGAGCCCGGAAAATGTTGCAGCTCAGCTCTTTCCATTTTAAATTGAATTCTGTCAACATATTTTCGTTCAGTGAGTCTATAAAGCATCTCAGAGCCCGTCTCGTTTGTTCACAACTTCTGCATTTTTGACTGGAAATACGTAATCGTAGGGTCTCTTTACTTCAGCCGGTATACAAAAGTGGTGCAAGCAGTGATCTCTTGTTCTTGTAGCGTACCGGACCCTCAGCTCCCCCAGACCTATGGAACATCACTGGTGGCGAAGCTCTCCTCAAACTTAACAGTCTGATAGGACTCCACGAGACCTTTCCAACGAGCCCAAGCATGAAGCTCTACTCCTCATGGGAGTGCAGCTACTAGCACAGGAGCCTCTGCGCTCCATGCAGCATAGCTCCGTGGGGCAAGCACCAATCACTGTTAAACTTCACAGTTAGATAGGGTTCCATGAAATCTTTCCAACGAGCCCGAGCATGGTTCTCCTCCACCCAGAACCGGAGAAACTCACACGTTAAACCTCACCAAGCTGTCCCATTACTTTTGACCCACGGAACTTCCGAGCGGCATAGCTCCGCGGAGCAAACACCAATTCGCATCAAACTTCACAGATAGATAGGCCTCCAGGAGAGTTTTCCAACGACCCCTCGTTTGCCTTTCTAGCCCCCGGAGTTATTAGCCGTAAACCATTAGAGCCGGAGAGCATTTAAAGGCGCGTCCGTCTTTAAATGCGCTCCAGATCTAACGGTGCATTTCTCCCCGTAGCTCGGCCGCGGAAAAAACCTAGCGATGCGAAATTTTACAGGGACCATCATCTCCCCAAGACAAATCAAACGTGACCGGCGAAGCTCTCCTCCGTGGAGAACCGGCGCTGCGGTCCCGTGTGCACGGACTTTCCGAGCGGCATAGCTCCGCGGGGCAAGCACCAATCCCAGTCAAACTTCACAGTCAGATAGGTTGATAACTTGTGTACACACTATGCTCCATTTTCTCTGATGCCGGGTTTTCTAATGCATTGACGCTTGACCGGAACCAAGTTTACCATACGATTACGTATTTCCGATTTTCATGCAAAAGGTCTATAGGTTGGGAATTTGATGCAGACTAGCAGTTGCACTTTCCTTCAGAATCTGACCAAATGGCCTGCAGTGTGAAATCAGACCTTAATGAGGTTATCTAATGTGTTATCTTTCTGTTTTATACACTGGAACAGTAAACTGCAGGGCAAAGCCAGCAGAGTCATACAGTAATTGTGAAACTCTCAGCCAATAAGATTGCACTATCTGAACCAAATACTGTATAAAAGGAATCAAATACCAAGCCAATAAACACTAAAGAAAAAGCTAATTTAGATTTTTGTGGCTCTTTTTGTAGGCCTACACATGGAAAGCTCTGCTTTAATATGCTACAAAATTATAACACTGCTTTTGTAATGTTTGTAATATTTGTTTAGTTGGAATACTATTTTTTTCCTATAGATTTACCTTAGTTTAACTTTTCCAAACGTTTTCTTTAATTTAAGTTATTTAAGTTATACGCAGTCTTTTGGTTCAGTTCAGGGTCTCATTTCACTACAAGTTGTACTGTAAAACTTTGTTTGTGACAAGTAAAGAATCTTGAAACTTGAAAAACACAACCACACAAACATAGGCAGAATCCTGCCACAACTTATTTGAACAAAATAAGTGTAATTAAAACTGTCCTCCCACTGCTCCATTGCTTTATTCTGCATTTCGAAATGCAAAATCGTTTCATTCAGCCCCCAGCCGTCCTGCAGTAGAAAGACCCATTCCAGCAAAATTTGATTGCGACAATGAGGAATCCAAAATTCCCTTCCAATCCAAAACTCTATAATTAACCCTCCAATCACATCCCCCCGAGGTCCCTGCCCCATGTGTAAACAAAAGGCGAAGCATATAGCCTATGAGCTTCCAGGAAGGAAATAATCGCGTAACCCAAGTCCTTTCTCTAATCCTCCTCTATCCTTTTTATCTGGGGATTCGGCACAGGCTGTCCAGTATGGACTACTGAGACCGAGAGACGCAGCAAGAGAGCAGGAGAGAGAGATCACAGTGATGCTGCTACTGCTGCAGGAGCATCAGTGAAGCATTTCTGGGAGGATTTTTTCAGGCTTCAGACTCCAGACCAGAGCAGGAGGGTCGGTGCAGGGGTGCAGAGATGTCGGGACGTGTGTGCTTGTGTTTGTGCCTGGTGTTCAGCTGCCTCCTGCATCTGTGCAGCACCTGTCCTGCACAGTGCAGCTGCTTCTACCACAAACTCAGCGACGGGTCCAAGGCCAGGTGAGTCTTTTTGGATATATGGCTCACAAATGTATATTTCAAACTAGTTCTTATCTGTGTGTGTGTGTGTGTGTGTGTGTGTGTGCACTCCAGATTTGCCCTCCTCTCTATTTAGTATAGGATTAACTTGTGAATGCTCTTTAATCCTCTTTCCTTGTTAGCCACAGTACTGCACGTCTGTTCTTTCTGCATCAAAAAAAGGTGCAAAGATTCAATTTTAGGACCTGCATGAGAGAAAATCTATGATATTAAATGCAGTGTAGGTGCATAAAAGTTTGGGTACATACAGATTTTCTTTAGTACTATGAACAGTTGAGAATATAATTCAGAATGACTTATATTTAAGTCTAAGCAGATTTTTGGCAGGGAAAAAACCCGTAGCAGTATTAGTACCAGGACACTGATAACAATGTGCCATGCATATCAGCTCCTTATTTAGAGGCAGAGAAAACTTATTTATGCAGTATTTCCTTATTCATGTAAATACAGTTTGCCTATTCGTTCTATAAATATTCTATAAATTTAGCCTATAAATTCACTACTTATACTCAGAAAGACACTCTGATGAACAGCAGACTATATATGCAGCATTAGACTATACATGCAGCAGGATCTACTTTTTGATTGGAAAGTAAAATTTCTTTTTATAATACACACAGTGCAAATGTGGCCGGCATTGTATTAAAAAACAGTACCTTTGCAATGCATCAGACATGTAGGTGATCAGTAATAAGATACGTCGGATTAATATTATGCTGATCATATGCTTTATGTGCGTTTTGTGCAGCTGTTTAATGTGTTATTGGTCACAGCTCACAGTAAAGGCTATGAAGGGCCCCTCATATTCAATCTGTGATCTAGACTACCAAGAAAGTCTAGTAGAAACAACAGGTGTTGCCCATTAAGAAAAAAAATCAAGAAATTAAGGCAAAGCAATAAAATTACAGGCTGATATTCCATATCCATAGATATATCCATAGAATACAGCATAGCATATCCAAACATTATAAATCTATTTCCATTACATCAATTACAACCTTCACTCAAATAGTGCATGTTCTCTGAGATCTCAATGGATGATGCCTTTCTTTAATAGACAAAAGGAAAATCAGGTTTGCTCCAGAAAAAAGAAAGAAATGTCACATCTCACATCACATCTTCATTCCTGACCACATTCTGAAGGGTTTTTCTAATAAACTGCTGCATTTATGCTACATGTTGTACCAAAATGACCTGAAAAGTGTTTTATGATGGAAAAAAAAACAATGAGATTTCAACAATGTGTTCTGTAAAAATTCTCTTTCTGGAGTGTTTCTTAACAATAAAATCAATATTTCAAATATCACCGAAAGGCTAGATTTTAGTTTTGTTTGAAAATTCGTTGGTATATCCAAATGTATTTTAAATTAAAAGAACTAAGCATTTCTAGTTGAAGTTGAGGTTTATTGTCATATGTACAAAGTACAGCGTACAGAGCACAATGAAATGCTTACTTGAAACTCCCCTTCGCAGATAGAACATAAGACATGAGACATAAAAGACATAGAAGACAAAGTAGTGCAGCAGCAATAAATAATCACAGGCAAAGTTGCATAATGTGAATGTGCATAATGTGAAGAAAGTTGTATAATGTAAAGTGTAAAGTGACAGTGCAGTATACGTTGTTTTGTGCTCCAGTATAACACATATAATTACTCTATATAATTGTAAGAATATCAGTAATTAACTGGAAAAGAGTGAATGTGATATATATCTTTTAAAAAAACAATAGTGTTTCAAATCAATCAAAAATAAATAATAGGATAATAGAATAATAATAGACTCCTAAATTATAAGATTGCTGTTCCATTATAGAAAGTGTCAAAGATTTTTTTTTCAGAAACAGATATTCCAACAACTCATAAAACCAACAATACATATTTACAGCATATTCTGAACATGAAATGTATGTACATGTATCATACATGTACAGTTTTATTTTCACATAAACTGTAATAGAAGTAAAAATAATTACCTTGATATTTAATGTATCGGCACATGCCCAAAATAATATTACTCATCCTTCATTGTGTAAAAGGGACAGGTGTATATTAGGGCGATTCATTAACGCATTATTTACTTAACACCGACAATTATTTTATTGCACAGTAACAGTTTTTTATTCCTATTATTTTGAAAGCTTATGGCCTTTTTGTGCTGGAGCACTTCACCTCGCTCTAACGGGGTTTCTGCTGCTCCTGATAAAAGAAAAATGTTTCTGCTGGTACCTGTTCAGAAAAAAAAGAAAACAGATTTATAAATGTGAACTTGCTGTTGCTCGGAAGGTGCCTGTTATGATGTTCTGACTACATTAATGTTTAAGATGAGATTTATAAGAAATATTTGAACTGTAACTGTGTAACTGTTAACGGGAAAACTGCTGTTAAAATGTATGTTCATTGTTTAAAGTGTTTGTAAACCAAATGCTCTTGCACTTTTGTTCATTTAGCAGTAATTTTAAAATAAAAGTGTGCAATACACTACTTTTGAATTCATTACTGAATATAACAATGCGATTAAAACATTTTTATCATTGTCCAGCATTAATATATACATTAGTATATACATATCAGTGAATCTAAATATGTACAATTGTCCACACACAACAACTTTTGTAGGAGTGATTTTTTGTGATCCATTAGTTTTCATTTATCTGGACTTCTGCTCTTTTTACAGCCCTTTCTCTTCTACAACGTTCTAATCTGTGTGTCGCCTTTTCCCAGGAGTGTTCTGTGTAACGACCCTGAGCTCACCCTCGTCCCCACCAACTTCCCCACCGACACGTCCAAGCTCCGAATCGAGAAGACCGCCATCAGCCGCATCTCCAGCGAGACCTTCCGCTACCTCAGCAGTCTGGAGTTCCTCTGGATGTCCTTCAACTCTCTCTCCATGCTGCACTCGGACAGTTTCCGCGGCCTCAATGCACTAGATGAGCTGCGGCTGGACGGCAACCTCCTCACCTCCTTTCCATGGGACTGCCTCACAGACATGCCCAACCTGAGGCTCCTGGATTTGCACAACAATAAAATCACCAGCATCCCAGCTGAGGCCACCATCTACATCAAAAACCTAACCTACCTGGACCTGTCCAGCAACAGCCTGACCACGGTCTCCGCGGAGGTGCTGACAATGTGGTTCTCTCCAAAACTGACACAGGACATGGAAAACTCCAAAATGATTCTGGGTAAGATTAAAATTTGAAAAGCTAGTCTGTTGTTTCATATTTTTTCTTCTGATTTTAATTAATATCTCCATTATCTGAGCAGCTTATCCTACCCAGGGTCCCAGGGTGTGCTGTAGTCTATCCCAGCGCCTGTGGGTGGAAATTAATCCATTAAAATACATTCTTTTGTGTTAACAGCATATAACAATGTGTTTAAAATACTATGAGTAAGATTTAGCCATTTTACCTACAAGGGCCTATATGCTAGTCACAGAGCAGCTTCTAGTAGTTTTTGAATAATAAATCTTGGGTTTAATAAATGATTAATACATTTCAACGGGTTAATCATTAGGAATCTAAAGCTTTGTTACATAAATTTCACTCTGACCCGTTAATCCCTTTTTAAATTCTAGGCTCACTGATGTACTGTACAGTTATTAATGCTTACTGTTCAGTATCTACAATAAATTACTCAGTAGCTGCTATGTGCTGATAGGTAGTTAGATAATTTGGGTCCAAAAGCTAGTTGGACACGTCATACATTGGATTGTTGGTAAACTTCCTAAAATTATATTGGTTTTGGAGAAAAATTATTTTCGCACAACATTAAACTGACGGTAGACTCTTCATATGGAGAAAACCTGCAGATGACTTTCATTCAGACATTATTGTGGGTCCAATAAAGCACAGAGGTGGAAATGTCAAGGCCTGATGCTGTTTTTCTTGCAGTAGGATCTGCGAGGGTTTGTGAGCATCTCCATGAACTGTTCTTTGACTGGAACAAGAGTGTACAAGGGCATTTTGGCCCCACTGACAGGTCTCTTAGAATTCCACACTGTCTGACTGTCCTTAAATCTAACTGCTTTCTCTTCAGGCCTCCATGACAACCCATGGCAGTGTGACTGCCGCCTGTTTGACCTGGTGCAGTTCCAGAAGTCTCCATTCTCGTCCGTGGCATTCATCGACACACGGCTGCGCTGCTCAGAGCCTGAGAGTCTCTCCGGCGTTCTTTTCTCGGACACGGAGTTGAGGAAGTGCCAGGCACCCCGTGTCCACACGGCCGTGGCCAGGGTACGAAGTTCTGTGGGAAACAATGTTCTCCTCCGATGTGGTACCATCGGGGTACCCATTCCAGAGCTGTCGTGGTCTCGGGCTGATGGCAAGCCCATGAACGGAACTGGTAAGTTCGGTAAGACAAAATCGTATCTCCTCTTTAGTAACTCTAGAGTCACTGATAGGAGAAAAGTTTCCTTCTTGCAGCTTTCATGCCCTGCATATTTTAGTGTTTCCACTGTTCTGACACACCTGATTCAACTAATCAGATGATTAACAAGCCCTGAGATACCAAACGTGTGTCAAATCAGAGTACAAACTAAAGCTTATCATGAATAGGAACTCCAGATGTTTGGAAACAGACTGTTATTTGAATTTGTCTGAAACCTGCCTGATTACAATATAAGCAAGTTTCAGTTCCAGCAAGGCCATGCTGTTTATTTCTATGATCATTCAGTATCTACCATAGATTTCTCAGTAACTGCTATGTGTCACATAAGGTAGCTATTTGAATGCTTTATACATTGAATTAATTGTAAACTTCCTAAAATTGTATTGGTTTTGGAGAAGAAACAATTTCATCACAAAATTAAACTGAGGGTAGACTGTTGATATTTAAAAAACCTGCTGATAAGCATCCATTCAAACTTTTCTCCAGTTCCTATAAAGCACAGAGGTGGAAATGTCAAAGCCTGGTGCTCTGTTTCTTGTAGTAGTATCTGTGAGGCTTTGTGAGAAGCTCTATTAACTGTTCATTGACTGGAATAATAAGCAAGATTCAATCCTAGCAATTACATATTTAATTATGCTCTGTCACAGGGATAACTATTCTGGAGATTTAGTGACTTGCACAGCTTTGTTTTTCCTTCTCTACCCCAAATATTTGGTGATTAGAAATCAGAGAAAGAAGAATCCAGAGCAAGCTGATAGGTGTACAAAAACAGCTGCTATACATAGAGTAAACCACAATTGTGCTAAATACCAAATTACAATTTATTTGTTTTATTTTACAGTTCAACAAGAGGTTTCAAAGGAGGGCATCATCTGGTCAGTCCTCAGCGTGCCCGCTGTGTCCTACCGTGATTCAGGCAAGTATGTCTGTAAGGCGACCAACTTCGTAGGAAGCGCTGATGCCATCATCTCCCTCGTCATCTCCGACACATGGCGGATCGATGAGACTGTGGCAAAAAAGAATCGCGGTAAAAAGAATGGAGGCTTCGGACGGGCGGCTTACCAGGAGAAGTTAATCGCTCGCTACGTTCCTCCCACCACCAGCTCGGTGGCCGTCCCCATCATTGAGCCCCTTAATGGGCCAAAATCTACAGCTTCCTTTCAGATAGAGAGCTACAGTATCTCAGACGGAATCTCTGAGGTTAAAAACACAGCCCCTCCTGAGACGGGCACAGGGACAGACAGCCGGCTGTTGGAGATGGAGAAAGATGTGTTGAGCAACCTAGCAGCTAACGCTTCCTCCTTGCAGCAAGGTCCAGAAAAACGAGTGGTACGATCTGTCAAAGTCATTGGCGACACTGATAATACAGTGTCTCTGAACTGGCGGGCGCCAGCCGCCACCAACACGACGTCCTTCAGTGTCCTGTATGCTGTTTTTGGAGAAAGGGACATGAGACGTATCAACGTTGGGCCTGGCAAGAACCGAATCACCATTGATGGACTTGTGCCCAAGACCAAGTATATTGCTTGCGTTTGCATCAAGGGTCTTATCCCAAAGAAGGAGCAGTGTGTCATCTTCTCCACTGATGAGGCAGCCAGCGCCAGCGGCACTCAGAAGCTCATCAACGTGGTGGTCATCACTGTCGCTTGCGTCATTGCCGTGCCTCTCACCCTCATCGTCTGCTGCGGGGCGCTGAAGAGGAGGCTCCAGAAGTTGCTGGGCCGCAACTCCAAAGACATCCAGGATTCCTATGTGACCTTTGAGACTCTCTCCCCAGGCACCAAGGCCAAAGGGCTGGAGGGGGAATACCTCACCCGTCTCAACCAGGACGAGTCCAACCGCTTGCTCTCGGCACGTTCCAGTGTGGATTCGGAAGCTACAGCCAGGACTGAGGGACAGCCTAATGAGTACTTCTGTTAATACTTGCTAGTTTTCTACATTTTCTCAGCAGTTCTTGACTCCAGTTCTGGGCCATTTCTGTATTCCATAACCTAAAACATCGTATCTGGCTTATAAAGGGCTTGAGGAGCTGGATTAAATGTGTTGGGACAGGTAATGCATTAAACTGCCATTGGGTTCCCAGGACCAAAGCAGTGGTTCTCAATCCTATTCCTGGAGTGTTCCTTCACTATATATTTAGGTTTTTCTCTCCTCCGGCTTCACCACTTCACCTCAGAAAGCACTCGTCAGTTACTAAATTTGTTGGATTAGTTTTAGAGCTAGAACAACATAAATCAATGCAGCATAGGGATTTTCCAGAAACAAGGTTGGGAACCACTGTTCTACAGACCAGAGCACATCAACTCAAACTTCTCCGGCTCAAGACACACCGGCTAGAATGGATGGCTGAAAATGTTTTAACCCTTGGAACTAACGTAAAATCTCATTTCAGTAAATATAACCAGTGTAAAACAGTCTAAAACCAATGTTTCCCCTTAGAATTCAGAGTGTATCAGCAAACTCTGATTTCAGTAAATATAAACAGTGTAAAACAGTCTAGAACCGGTGTTTACCCTCAGAACTCAGAGTGTATC
>JBBPCX010000114.1:45753464-45767454 GCA_037974365.1 Hydrocynus forskahlii | reverse complement strand
CCTTATACAGATACAAACTCATCATTATGTATTTCCCCATCAAAATGTGCAATGACCCTTCAAGGAATAATGGATTAAACATTACAGTTTGGGCCTTCGGATTATTTTTCGGAAGCTAGCCTCGGGATTGACCCGGGCACGTCTCACTGCAGTCCAGTAAAGGATTGATGAAATGAAGACAGTTAGTGAAACGGCGAAGGCGACAATGCTCAAACAAATTCCAAAAACAGTCAACGGACGATTCCTCAGGCCCAAGAAGTACGTAATTATTCTCTCTCTGATCTGAAAGCACAATACAACACACAAAAGACTTCAGATAGCAAGATGTCCCACTTACAGCAACGTCAGGGACATCGTTTACAATGTCCACAGCCAACTCATTGTCACACTGTTTTATATTCCAATATGATAAAGTCTCTCTACTGCTCATCTCACTTTTGTCTACAAGTCAGGGTTTGAGTCAATATACCTCGAGTGTGTATCATTTCAGCTTCAGAGCTGTTCAGATCTTCAGTGCCATTATTAGATCAACCCCAACCCTGAACAGGAGCACACAACACAGGACACAGACGAGAAGACACAAACCAAACTAACTGTTCAACACAAGGGCTCCAAAAACCAAAGTCTCCACCAGAAAGCCTTCAATCCAAATCATTCCACCAGAAAGGTCCTCTAGAAACTCTGCTTCTGTAATTTCCAGCAGACTTTGGCTATTTGAAATCAGCATGCTCAGTGGTGGGTCATGGGTAATTTCAGAGAATTTCAGAAAATGTCACATACAACTCTGGAAAAAAATAAGAGACCACTGCAATTTATTTTGAAGTCAGCATCTCTATGAGTGTGACAGCCATTCCATACCAGTGTCTGCACCTCATTCTGCTTTATGAGGTACTGATTAGTAACACTCTCCTTTTTCAATGGGACCATTTGGATGGTGAAACACTACTAGAAGTTCGTCAAATGTAATTATTGCCACTTTGTTTGAGTGGACAAGGGATTTGTTGTGTTTGAATTATTCAAGTTCTGTAAATGCTGCATCATTTCTCTTACTTTGATGTTTTGTCATTTCCTTTAAAATTATGTTTTAAAGAAAAATATTTTTATTTGGAAATGAGGAGAAATATTGTCAGCAGTTCTTAAAAACTAAGGTAAAGCTGTTCAGTTCAGTACTTGCACCTATAAAAGATAAAACCTGAGAGACTGAACATTTTGCAGTGGTCTTCTCTTTTTTTAGGCATGGAAATTTCCAGTGAGACTTGTCAGCACAGTTTAAGTTATATTAAGCTAATAGGTTAACATGCTATTGATAACTTATGTTAATAAATGACTATATAATTATTTTTGCAGAACTGTAAGCAAATCTGAACTACTTTTGAATGAGGCTCAGTGGTTGACAGCCAATCAAAACAGAGTTCATGTGTATATATCAGTCTTAAAGGCCTATAACAAGACATCCTTTCTAATAGATATAGAGAGGTTGGAAGTTAATGTGTAAAATGAATCCTGGCTGTTTTTGTTATAAACTAAATATCACATGTGCCCCTAAGGAGAAAATTTTAATGAAAGAATGATGTATGTCATGGACCTTCAAAAAGAGATAAAAATGTCCTTGTTTTGAGGAGGCTGCAGCTTCAGCATTTTCTGATAGGTCACCACTGAGCATGTTACATGACTCTACACAATTATAACATCCAGTGACTCTTACCGCCTCCGTGATGTCGATCTTCACCACAGCCGTGGTGGTGAAAGACGGAGAGCCACGGTCACGCGCCTGGACCACCACCGACCACTTGCACTCTTTCTGTCTTGTGATGTTCTGCACGATCTCCATGGACTTGATGAACGGTTTGAGCTTGATCTCGCCTGTGCTGGTATTGATATCGAAAACATTTTCCGGGTCCGCCTTCATGATGGAGTACTCGATGACATTATTCGGTTCTTCTGCATCATCATCCACCGCCTGAACCACAGACAATCCGATTTTTTAACAATAATAACTAATACAGTAGGCTAAAGGGACAGTTCAACCAGTGATATCACTGCCAAAAGTGAAAGAAAGCAAGACATGCCACTACGCAAGTCATTCATTGCTAGCTCCATTACTGCTGCAACCTAACAAAGAGTAAACTGTGACAAAAAATTTTAAAATCAAAAGTAAAATGCCCTTTTATTCGCCCCAAAGCAATATCTTCTGGCAATTTTAAAAGGTTTTCTGGCATAACTCCCAAGATTCGCCCCCTTATTTTTGAACCATGAAGGTATTTTTCCCATTTTTAATTTACTGTATTAAAATGGGAAATGTATATGAATCACAAAATTCACACATACATTATTTCAGTCACCACGTTGGTGGCTGTAATGTAGCGCTATTTTAAAACATATACATAGCTCAGTGCAGCCTTCCCATCGGGGGGTTAGTTTTAACGGCATTACAATGAAACAACCAAAAGCAAAAAATGAGATAGGCCTATATCCTCTAATATAAATTGACATGTCATATTCTATGAGGCTGTGAGTAAAGTTCTCAAAGTGTGTGAGCTTATATTCAGAGTAATGAATGCCCATGATTTAGCTGTGTTTTGTTCAATGTATATGAAACAAAACCACAAACCTCTACTTTCACAGGGGCACCGATGATCATGGTCTTCTCCTGGAAGTTTTCGTTGAACTCTGGAGGATGGTCATTTAGGTCCAGCACGGTGACAAAGACTTCTGCAAGGCTATATTTACTCTCAGTGTCTTCAGCCTTCACGTAGAAATTATACTTTGACTTCACTTCAGCGTCCAGAGTGGCCCATGGCTGAGTATAGATGATTCCTGAAGTCGGGTGGATAAGAAACCTGGAATACAGACAGGCAAAATCAAGTCTTCAAAATCAGGCTGAAGAAACAAAAACGAGAATTGGAAAAGGGCGATATTTAGTTTAGAAAGGAAAATCACTTGAAAGGAGAGTTTAGAAAAATGACAGTTTCAGTTTGTGTATTTTTTATCGGTTGTAAGTTACTGATGTTGCATTTAAATGGTGTACAAAAATAAATCGTGCATCTAGTTCTATCAAGCTACGGGCTGATAAAAGAAAGTTTTGCATGATGAGCAGACTTGACATTTCCAGTGTCGTCATCCAGGGTTTTGTGGTAGTAGCATTTATATAGATTAGGAACAGTCATCAAATATTCTCACCGACTAGTCCAAGATAGACATTTTGGAATAGTATGAAGACCAACCTTTGCCTTGTTCAGGCAGCAAGCTCAAATCTAAATTTTCAGAATTTCTGATTTGAGCAGGACAGATTTTCCAGCAAGAAGCCAGAAAAAAATGTAAGTAATATTAGAAAACAACATTTGTTAGTGGTTTCTAATCTGATTCAAATCTTATTTTTGGACGTGTGACCAATTTTGACCAGTTAGATCATTTAATTTATTTTTTAGGGATTTTGTGATTGTTGTTTAGGTCAAAATAAAAGTGGTTTACCAAGAAAATGGTTCAAATGGCATAGCTCAAACATGGCTGAAGCTCTTAACGGATACTCAAGCAACATTTTTTCCTATGTGTTCTGCAGTTTTGCAGTGATTCGAACTTCTGAATATTAATGGTTTAAAAATTACAGGATCCAAAATAATGGATCCTATTAGACTTTTACCTAATGCTAATCAATCTAATCATATTCTAGTAGCTAAAAGGTGCAAAAGAAGTGAAATATAGCCTGATCATTCTGTTACCAAGTCATTAAATAGGCTACAGATCAAGATCAAAGCTACTAAATGCAACTGATTAAGTTTTGTCCCTCCATAGTCAGTGTAGTCCCACTCGCCTTTTTTACTTTGCCTACTAATGTAGATATGCAAGCCTAACAAAATTTGCGAACAAAGTCATACATGTAAATAGCAATTTGCAACAACCATTTTATCAAAAAGCCAGTGATGGATCACTATAGAGGCAATTCTGCTGATCACTGAGTCAGTCAATGCTCTGGAAGGGTCTCAAAGCCTAGGATTAGAATGAAATTTTTGATTCGCTATCAGGCAGGCCTGTGCCTCAGTGGTCTGCTTTATCACCGTCCTGCCATCGGCACTCAGCTGCTGAAAATTAACAAGCTTCTTTAGACCTGAGAGCTTTCGCACATTTCCAGCGTGCCTTCTGTGCCAGAGTGTGAGCAAGGCATACATTAGCAAGTTTCTGCTTTTACTGTGCACTTGGTGCTCTCGTCAGCGTGGCTGTCTCCCTATCTCCAGCTGTCACATCGCATGCTAATTGGGCTGTGACTCACAACAGGAGCCTGGAGAGGCTATTTTTACCCCTCCAATCCAATTAGCCGATTAGCTTGCGTCTTTGCTCCAGTCTCTTAGTAAACTGTCACTCATACGTCGCGTTACTGTGTATTCTTCCACCGTGCACAACCAAACTAGTTCGCCCATGAACTAGGCTAACAATGTAAGTCGAGTGGGAGTGGGAGTGAGCGTTGTAAACTCAAAACGTTGTATGTCAAGACTGTTGTAATTAGAATATTTTTAGATGAACAAAAATATCTGAAGAGTCAGTTCCAATGGCCTCTAGGAGGCATTCAAAAATGAGTAATGATGATTACATTAAAAGTAATTTTTTAAGTAATAAAAAGTCATAAATCAGCCATTAAAACTTGAACTCCTAACAGCAAAGAGAAAATGCAACTAAGAAGGCGATACACATCCAACGAACAGCACAGCCTCCAGAATTTAACTGGATAGTGTGATCAGAATTCTAACCTGAGCTGATTGAAATATGTTTTTTAAATAACTCTAGGCTTGGACTTGTGGTTCTTATGTTGCTTTTATGTTGTAGCCTACTCTAGTGGCCATTTGACTGGCCGAATGGAAATTGACTCCTAAAATATTTTTAAATAATATAATCAAATCAGATATTTCAAGTTATACTTAAATTGATTTAAGAGATATAAAAATTGTTAAATGGAAAATGTTCAAAACAAGACAAAATGGCATTTTTTACTCTGTGTTGAGTTGCTAGGGAGCAATGAGGATTGAGAGGGGAGGAGTAAAAACCCTTGCTGTGAAAATAGTTCACTCCTCTCCATAAGGACTGTCAGTGTGAGACAAAACAGGAAGCACAACTGATCATGCACAACCGTCACAATAAAAATACCATTTATACACAATGAAAGACAAGTAAAAATGGTTACTCCTTTACCAATTAATCATATTACTAAATTATATTTGTATACATGTTATTATATTATATTACTAAAGAACAGTTTGTCCTCCAAAACAGGTGGAAATTGCATTATGGCTTCTGTGAAAAAGAGATTGAAAGATCCTTCTCATTTTGGAACACTGAGTACTTCTATAGAGGAACTAAAATGGTTCTTCTACAGCATCGCTACAGAAAGCCATTCTTTATTTTTAGGAGCATAGATCAGCCAGTAACTTGGACTGTTGGCCACATTGCACTTCCAGCCAAGTTATCCTTTAAAATGGGTTTTGCAGCACTAATCTCACATTCATTGATCACCATGTGGGCTGTTACATAAAGATCAGATGTCCCTGTCACTGGACTGTCTGTTTTTTTCTTCCTAAATACATGAATCACAGCTTTGGAGATAATAATGTTGCGTAAGATCTTATTGGTTCCGTGCAATTTAGTCTGGATCGCCGGCTGGAAAACGGTCACAGGATTGCTCAATCGTTTAATGTGATGAAACTACAATTATCCATATTTGCAAGGAGGCCACGTTTGCTGCACTCACAGATCAGCTCCAGAGCCGTAGATGGAATATTTCACGTCTCCCCAAAGCCCCGAGTCCGGATCTGTAGCCTGAAAAACAGAAAACAACCTTCGAAACACAAGCCTGCAACATGTAAAGACATTATCTCCGGGAAAACATGCTCAGATAATTCTTAAAGAAGACCAATAAGATGTCTACATCTAGATACAGTCATTCGCAAAAGTCTGAGCACCTCAGGTCAAGTGACATGTTTTAATCATGTTGTAAATGTAAATAAGTGCATTTTCTCCACAGACACACTTCCATAAATTTTAATGACTGTTTATTCACTGAATTTAATAGATTGGGAAGATAAGATGAGATGAGATGAGATGAGATCAGATCAGATAAGGTAAGATAAGATAAGACAGACATAAGACACACTGAGGGATGATTTAGCATTGTCCTGACAATTTTGAAGACAATATAAGGGTTTAAAGGGTTTATTGGACAGTATTTGGGATGATATAGGGATTTTTAAGGTGACTTTAAAAAGCTTCTAACCCACTACTATGATAAATCACATGAAACACAGCTTGTGCTCCAAAGGACAATTTTCTCTTCATTCCGAATGTAGTTGAACAGCCTAGACGCTTTTGTCATCTATAGTTTGACATTTCTGTTTTGTCTGGAATGACAAATCCAAACAATGGCTGAAGGCATCAACGTGATACCTGGAACCGAACCTGGGTTCTCCTCACCAGCTCACAAAATATCAACTACTTTTACAAACAGAACAAATCTATTATTTACTGCTTTCTTGTTTGTTTGCATTTATGTTTTGTGACAGACAGTCATTAGTTACTTTGATAAATGGCTTTAAACCATCTGCGAAATTCAAATACCGATACAGATATTTAGGTCTCAGTACCTATCTAGTAGGAACCCAACTGCAGGTGAAAAAAAGAAATAGACCAAGAATTGAGCCCTGTGGTACTCACAGTGACAGATACGACGTTAGAGCCTCCAGGTGAGTTTTCAGGGATCCTGGCGATGTAAAAGTCAGTTGAAAACCTGGGGGTGTTATCATTTGTGTCCAGAAGATGGATTATGATGTCTGCTGTAGCGCTGAACCGCTCTGGCGTGTCAATTTCAATAGCTAACAACTGGAAAATATGGAAAATATTAGAGAGGATATTTTGACTTCAGTTTTTCTTCACATTTATTTCTTATCTTTTTATTCTTTCATCACACAACTTCAAGCCTTATAACAGTAAAATCTGTGTAAATCAGTGTAAAACAGTCTAGAACCGGTGTTCACTCTCCTACATGCTTGCCATTTGCTGCTCTTTCTTGCTGCTTGCTGCACACTGTTTGGGTGGAGACTATCCTGAAAGTTTTCCTGGGTACAAACATCTTATGTTTTTTCAGGTTTCTTTCTAAACCTAATATAAATGAAATTTGTTCATTTTTGTTCTTTATATTCATTTGTGTGTGACGCCATTTTTAAAACCCCAGTAGCGTTTTTTATTATTACACGTTTTTCAATAAGTGTGGTTCTATGTGACACAGGAACACCCAACAAAGCTGGGCGTGACATCTGACACCTCCAGCTACAACACAACTTCCATGTAAGGAGCTGCTTTGCTGTATGACAGTTGACCATTTGTGGTGCTTCCAGCACTGATGTGAGCCGCTCGGTTTCTAAAGGTTAAACCAAATCTAGTCACTACTGAGAACATCTAAATAGAAAAAAAACAAAGACACCAATGTGTGTCATATTCAACTATTAAATAGTTCCCATGTTGAGATATTTCAGCATCATTACCTTGAATGATAAAAACGTGTATTTTTCATAGTCGATGGCAGTTGAGTTCTCCACAATGACGGTGACTTGCGCTTCATTAAGCACCGTTTGAGGAACCACACGAAGAACTCGACCAGGTCCCACCAGTCGCAGTCTAAACTTTGCATTTGCCCCCTAAAGGAAAGGAGAAGAACATATTTTGATTTTATTTGAATTATTTGCTCACTAATCCGAGCACAGAAATTGTGTGGAAAGTGTAGATGTTAAGCTTTCAAGTCAAACCACATTTGTGTTAGTAAGTAGAAGAGAAGATGGTTTATCGTTTAGATTGATTAGATTAGAAGTTTTTAAGAGGAGTCTCATAAGAGAAATAATTACAATTTATTTATTCAGATGTATTTCCCTACAGCACACAACAGTATCACTGAAAAGACAGTAAATGTGCTTAAACAGTTTTAAATGTGCTTTGTAAATAATGCACTAAAATCACACGACAAATTAAGATACAATTATAATGTTGGGTATGCTTCAGTATGTTAATAAATACATTTATTCAAATGTATGTATTTACCTCACACTAAAGTACATATCAAAATATATTCATTAATATGCTTTTTAAATAACATGCTTAACTTGCAATGACAATTTGTATATGTTTGTTTCAGTATGATAAGGAAATTTAGCATTTATTAAAGCATATTTCCTTACCACATATTAAAGAATAATTTAAATTAATTATTCTAAAATGTGTATTTCAATTTATAATTTGTTAATTTGATGTGCATTTCCATAAAATGCATGAAATAAAAATTTACTTTAATATACTTATTAAGTATACTCAGTGTGATTAAGCATGAATGTAAATGTAATTCATTTTTCACATTTAAAATTCTAATATGAATGATACATGTGTATATTTTACATTAAATGTATACAATTTATGAATTATATTAAAATTATATGTTAATACTGTAATAGAGTAACAGAATGCCCTGGGTTCAATACCCAGCCAGGTAATCTGGGTTCCTCGCACAGTCCAAAGACATGCACATCAGGTGGACTGGAGATAGTAAATTGCCCATAGCTGTGTGTGTGTGTGTGTCTACCCAGTGCTGGGATACACTCCATCACCCCCAAGACTCTGGTTAGGCCAAAAGGTTCAGAAAATGAAGTAATTAATGGATAATAAAGAGAATAATGAACATGATTTAAAAAAACCTACACATCTCATAAAAATGAAAATTTTGTTTCTAAAATACATTTTGTTTCTAGCCCCTGCCAATACATTTATTTAGTCTCAACTCTCCCCATCAACAAAATTGTTATGTCTACCTCCACAAAAACTATGCCCAGTGGTTAACATGCCCATTTCCAGCATACTATCCAAATATAGAGACATACATTACCGTGCAAAATAAATTTAAAACCAGTTTAGCTGAGTTTTATGTTTTTAAATTGTCCTCATGGAAGCCCAGTATTACACTGTAGTTCTCATCAAATATCTCAAATTCAGTTCAATTGATTGAATGCATAATAAAGTAACAGTGGTAACTCCTTTCATGATGCTACTACAAATAATGACTACTGAATAGAGTGTTATATCTTTGGGGCAAAACAGCTATTTGGCACTGACATGGGGAAGCGCATTACAGCATATAGAAAAATCGGATGCAGAAGCATTAAACCATATTACTAAAGTGATAAAAGCTGGTTTAATGCGCTTGATGTAACCAAAAAGCCTTAGTTGGGTACAAACCTATATGAATCAAGTATTTATTTATTTTTGTGAAATGCAGAGATAAATGTAGTCTTAATGTACCGCCCCAGTTTTTATATACAATTTTGCAGCATCATATGAGAAATAAATAGTGAGACATTAATGCTATGAAAGGCAAGCATATCTGCTCTGTAACTGTGTGAAATAGTCTCTGTCTTGACTGATGCTGCTCTGCAATGATTGTCTTTTCCCACCAATTGTTTCACCCAGAAAGTAGGGGCCAATCCGTTTTTGACACAAATTGATTTGAATGACACGACAGCAGTTATATTTGATCTTATCGACAGACTTTTATATAAAATAAAAAGCTCCTAAGTGGTCATAATTTGATGCAATCCTGATTTGGGAAAAAATAAAAGCTGAATATTAGCATACTGGTATTCCTGGTACCACTTTACAATAACACTACCCTTATAAATGATTTAAAATCTGGTTGTTAATTAGGTTGTTGACAGTTTATAAATCATTAATAAGCAGTTATAAACCAGTTATAACATCTGTACATTGATGCAGGCTCACTATTTGATAAGATCTGTTGTTTTAATTGTAGTAGCATGTTATTAAAGACCTGTTGAAGCTGACTGTTTAACATTCTGCCTGAGAAAGAGACAAGATAAACTCAGCAACTAGCAAGATCTGAGATCTTCCAAATAGTGATGATCAATGCATGACAACTGTTATAACTTATGTATAACTGCTTATTAATGACTTATAAACTGTCTGCAAGCGAATTACCTGATTATAAATCATTTATATACCCTTTACAAGGGTAGTCTTATTGTAAAGTGGTGCCCCATTCTTCACTGTCATTTTTACTTGTGGATTACTTTTGAATGTTTTGAAATTGATAAGCTATATGAAAAAGCATCTAACTCCCTCTTAAAATATGTTACTGTTAAGATGTACAGCTTGCACCCCTTAATGCATTAAAAAATTCAAATTTCCTTTTATTCTGAATGTAGTCGATCATCTCCAAGAGCTACAAGGCTAAAGAAGCTAACCCCATTTAATGAAGCATAAACCCACTAATTAGCATCATGCTAACTGCTTAAATCATCACACACTAGATTCAGTCATTTTCTAACCAGCAATCACTAACCAGCAAACACACACACACACACACACACACACACACAGTCAAAACTAGGAGTAGCTATTTTAGCATCTCCAGTCCACCTGACGTGCAGGACTGTTGAAGGAAACCAGAGATCCAAACGGAAACCCGCAGCAGATGAAACTGAAAATTTGATTTTTCACTAAATAATACATTTTATAGATTTTAAAAGTTTTTGGTAACCAGAAAGGACAGTTTCACAACATCAACTGACTCAAGCCATCATTCATTAGTTATTCACTGGATGTAAACTGGTTTGCACATTTACCTGGTCGGAGTCGTTGACTGTGATCTTCAGGCCTCGGAGGATCTCCCCCTCAGGTGGGTGCTCGTACATGGTTAGCTCAAATCTGTTCTGTGGGCCGTTCTCGCCATAAAACGTCGGCGGGTGGTTGTTAAGGTCCACCACTCGGATGGTCACCATGGTGATGGCAAAGTCGAGCAGTTGGTTTTCTGGCCCGACCTCTGAGGCCTTGTGTCAACACAGGGAAAGTTTTACCAATAATCTACTGTATCTGAACATCCAATATTCTGCATTAAAGTCGACTGAAAGTACCTTGACTTTGAGCTCATAAAGCTCATTTTTCAGCTGAACGGGATGTGTCGTCAAGGTGATGCAGCCACTTGAGCTGTTGATGCTGAAGGACCCTTCACTGTCTAGTTAGTCAAATAGAAAAAAAAAGAACAGTATTAATATTGCCTTTATGTCCTCAGATGCAATTGGCAATAGATTGACAATGTAATTTTGTAGGGATGCATGATGATATCGGAATCATTATTGACTGTCCATAAATATATATATAAGAGTGAATCAGTTCACCAAATCAATTAAAGATGAAAGTCAACTGGATCTCAAAAATAAGTCAGTGGGAGAGTGAGGGGAGTGAACCACATTTGGGGTTTTGCTAAATCGTTTTAAAATTATTTGAACATGATTAAAAATAATAACACATCTCCTATAAATGAAAATATATATTTTGTTTCCAGCACCACCAGCAGAGTGCAAACATTACAACTATTCTGTCATGTATGGTGGTGCAAGTCCATTCATGGCTTTGAAGGCAAGCATTAGGGACTTGAAATTAACGCGAGCAGCTACAGGGAGCCAGTGAAGGTTCCTTAATAAGGGTGTGGTGTGAGTGAATTAAGGAACGTTGAAGACTAACCTTGCGGATCCAGAATGCAGCCGCAAGGTGAGTCTTCAACGTTCCTAAGTTCACTCACACCTCTTCAAGGAGCACCTTGGTGACTAACGATGTCTCTCATTTCTCTCACTTCACTTGTTTGCTACTATTATTTAAAAAAACTAAACAAAAAACAAACAAAAAAAAATCCCTTCCTAACTCTTACTACTAACTCTTGACTTTCTTTGACAGGTGTTGTTTGACAGGTGTCGTTTAGGTGTACCGAGCCGCAGTATCTTGGTTGAAATGTGGGTGATTGACTTAAGTTTAGCTTTACAGGTCTAAGATACAGACCTGGACTACTTGAGCACTGATGTACGTCGCTCTGGATAAGAGCGTCAGCTAAATGCCGTAAATGTAAATGTAAATGTAAACTTCACCTGTAGATTAATCAATGCAAAACATAATTAATTAAATTAAATTCTGTGTTGTTTGAACCAGGAGAAATTATTAACCCTAACGCATAAAATTATTGAAATGATTGAAACTCAATTACTGAAAAGAGGCCAAATTGATCACTTTAAAGAGATTATAGCACTTTAGCATTATTCTTTTTATTATCATATTACCATTAATTTAAAATATATTTTATTGATATAAAATTCAAAGTAAATTTTTAATGACTCAGCACAAAAATAAGTGAAAAAATACATTTTTAAATTTATATGAATAGGATAGGATGTTCTCTTAATGCTTGAGAGGGTAGTTTGGAATCCCCTAACCGACTTGTTTACATGCTTCAAAATATTTTATTACATAGTATGTAACATCTACCAAGAGATGAGAATAATACAGAGACAGCTCTGTACTCACAAACATGATGAAAAAAGTTACTATCATGGTACAAAAGCAATCAAGGTAAAAATCTGTGAAAATTAATAATTATGTTGCTATGGAAACACTAGAGCGAGGACTAAAATCATGTGTCTATCAGAACTTGTTATCCACATGAAGTGTATGTGAGGTCTATGTGAGGTCTATGTGAGGTTTCGTGCCCTGCCATACTCCCCCAGTGCGATCTAGACCCGCCCTCCCCCGCCTCATTATTTTCATGCTGTGCTTTTGCTGCACAGACCGAGAGAAGAGTGATCCATGCTGCTTACCATTAACCATAGAGTACTGGATGGGGTTGGGGCTCCCTTGATCTCCATCCTTGGCAAAAACAGTGAATATCTCTGACCCCTGAACAGCCGAAGAAAGAAACACACAGAACGCAAAGTCACTTACTTGTGTACAAGCTATCTTCGACACTCAGTTTATCAGTAAGGGCTGCACAACATGAATATCACTTTGTATCGTGATTTCAATCTGCCTGCCTATTCAAACCCACTGATAAATCCACCCTACTGCATCAGTGAAGACTGACTCACAGAGTTATGAGTAAAACTGACTTTTTTTTTCATCTTGATTCATCTTGAATCAAATAGATGGACAGCCAGAGAGATAGACAGACAGATAGACATACAGACAGACAGACAGACAGACAGACAGATATCTATCTATCTATCTATCTATCTATCTATCTATCTGTCTATCCATCTGTCTGTCTGTCTATCCATCCATCCATCCATTATCAAAACATGTTATCTGACTAGGGGTGCCAAAACTTTTGGCACATTAAACTTTTTGTATTTTCCTAAACCATTGTACATAAATCACATATTGCTGTCTATAATACATACAGGGACAGAGACTTCATAGACATATCCGAAATAGGGCGTTCCCACAAAAGTAGGAGGGGAGTCCTGGGCGTCCAGGACATTGATGGTTATGGTGGCTGATGAGGTCATCACCTGATGCTTCCCATTATATTTACCACCACCGTCCTGAATCAGATATTTATAAACAATCAAGTTATTATGAATGTTTTTTTCAAACATTTGCAAAACTACGATTGAATTAGGATGCACACACCACTCACCTTAGCAACCACAGTGACAAAATGTGTTTTGGAGGTTTCGTAGTCCAGAGATTCCCCTGGTTTGATACGAAGGACCCCACTATGACCATCTATGGTGAACTTGGTATTAGGAGTCGTCTGGAGGAAGAACATCAGATAAATATGGTTACCATTCAAATACACTGTCCTACTGTCTACTGTCCCACAACAGTACACTATATAAGTATTGGGACAGATCCGTTTTTTAGGGTTTGGGCCCCTTTCTTCCATTAAAGTTCAATCTTAATACTTCAGCAGACCAAGACATTTTGGACAACATCATGCCTCCAGCTTTGTGGACCCAGTTTGGTGAAGAACCTCTTCTATGTTCAGCTGGCCCGCCGTACCCGAGGAGAGCGGCTTGGACTAACTGTGCTTGTGGTTCCCAATGCTCCAGCTGTCACGCGCGGGGTTCTTGCCGTGGACGTCCTGTTATTTTATTTTGTTGTTTTCTCTGTCTGTAAGCACTTTGAG
>JBBPCX010000114.1:45734155-45748593 GCA_037974365.1 Hydrocynus forskahlii | reverse complement strand
ATGAGAGTCTCTGAAAGTCCTTCAGGAAGCCTGGAGAACTGTTCCTCAAGAACACATTAACATACAAGAAGGTCTGGCTGATTGGAAGCAAAACATAATGAAATTACTTAAGACTTTTTACTTATTCATATGTTTTAGGCCGACTGTTGGTGTGGTCAATAAGCAGAGAAAAGTTTCAGGGGTATTTTTTTCTTAAACCACAGCTTCATAATCTATCAAAACCCATATTTTTTCCCACAGAACTGTGGTGCAGTCAAAGTCAAGTGGAGCTTTACACCACTCCAGCTGATGCTTGGCCTTGCTCATAGTGATAATAGGCTTGTGTACAGCTGCTCAGCCGTGGAGACCCTTTTTGTGAAGCTCCTTGTGCTGAAGTTTCTTCCAGAGGTAGTTTCGACCTCTGTAGTGAGTAATGTAACAGAGTATGCCCACTACAGAATTTCACAATGATAGCAGTTACAGTTGGCTAGGGCAGCTCTAGCCTGGCAGAATTTCTGACTTATGCCAAAGGCATCCTATTACAGTGCCACGTTTAAAGATCACTGAGCTCTTCCGGATGACCCATTATTCTGCCAGTGTTCAAATATGAAGATGGCATATCCCTTTCAGCTGTTTTGAAAGAGTTTTTTTTTTATTTTTAAAATGCCTTTAACAGCAATTTGTTTTTGATAACTGACCTTAGCTGTTGTGTCTTGAAGTCTGTTCATGAGTCTGCTGTGTGTTTTGGTCCTCATTTGCTTATTCGTGTTTATTTTTTTGTTTTTTGTCCGTTTCCGGTCTGCTTATCCATGACGTTATAGACACACATTTTAAGGAGGACTCAACCATCCTCTATCTCTCCTCGCACATTGTAGTTTTTAAACGATAAACACTCTGCTCCCTATCACACCGAAGGGGTTATTAAAGAATGTTTTGACGTTGGAACCATGGCCATATTTCAAAAACTGTAAGAGAAGAGGAGGAAGCAAATTCTAGCTATACGAGGGATAGTAAAAACTTAAGAACACACAACCACTAAAAAACAGTTCCATCTTGAATTTGAGGCAGCTGGTGGCCTAGCAGTAAGGGAGTTGGCCCTGTGATCAGAAGACCATGGGTTCGAATTCCAGGACTGTTAGTGGCACCACTGAGGTTCCCTTGAGTAAAATAACATCCCCACACACTGCTCCCTGGGCACTGTGTTCCTGGCTGCCCGCTGCTTCACTTGGTGAATGGGTTAAAGGGGTTAAATGCAGAGAAAGAATTTCACACTGTGTGCTTTAGTGTGTTCACGTACGACAGAATGGTCACTTTACACTTTACTTTAAATTCCCACACAGCGTCGGTGTTACAGTCCAGGCAGTGCAGCTGATAAGTGTGGGAATGAATTCTCTCCTGATGTTCCTGAGCTCAGCAGTGTGTGTGTGTGACTCTGGGTTTTCACTTCATTTAACCAAGACAACGGCACTGCTGGAGATAAAGGCACACAGCTGGACTGAACCCACTTCAAATACAGTTGACTCGTTTTTTTTGAGTGATGATGAAAATTCGAAAGTATACTTCTAATACCTGGTAGCGTGACAAATAACTCCAGCTGTTTGATTTGTGGACACATCTGGTCATCTGGTAGCCTGTTTCATGTAATGAGGCTGCTGAAGGGGGCTGGACTTCTCATTGCCAACGTATTATATTTTCCTTTTTTTTCCCTTTTTTTTAAGTGGTGCAGGGAACAAACTCAAATGCGGCATTTTTTCTGCAAATTTTAATGCAGTTAACCTGTTTATTTGCTGAGTTTAACATGTCGGCCAAAAATGATATCGAAAACATATATATTTCCCCCTAAATAAATGTAGTAGAGTGTCCAGATGTTGAGGATGTGTAGATATTTACACTCAGAAAATGAAATATGTCATTTGAGCAGGGGCGCCAAAACTTTTGCACAGGCCTGGACACCCAGAGCATGGGTTTAAACGTTTGAGGGTCATTTTTATTACTTAACAGAAATGTAATCCGTCCGTCTTGAAGTTTTCCCTCTGTAGTGCGCTCTTGGGTGTTTGATGTGTTTAACCATGATGAGATTTTGCCAAAATTGCAGTTTTTTGTCCCTCAGCAGGATTATTTTGACTTCATTTGATCCCAAACTCCAAATTCTTGGACTGTTTGAAGTCCTGGGTTTAAAATCATGCATGAACTCTGTGTCGGTCTAGTCTGGAAGCAATTAGAGCCTCTCGCTGACCTCTCGACCTTCTGCTCTCGCCGGATTTGGCAGCGTAAAACTGGATCAGTAAGTGGAGATGAAGGAGAGGACGCTTCTGTGGGTCATTGCTTTTAAACAGATATACCATTTTACCATGAGACTCATTTACCTCGTCATTCACCTCCATCACTCCATCACACCTCTATCACTTCTCCTCTGGCACCTTCATCACACCTCCATCACATCTTCATCACTCCATCACACCTCCACCACATCTTCATCACTCTATCACACCTCCACCACATCTCCATCACTCCATCACACATCCATCACTTCTACTCTGGCACTACCTCCACACCTCCATCACCCCCATCACTCCATTACACCTCCATCATTTCTCCTCCGGTACCTTCATCACACCTCCATCACATCTTCATTACTCCATCACATCTCCGTCAGTCCTTCATCACCTCCATTACTCCTCCATCAGCTCCACCACTCCTCCATCACTCCATTGCATCTCCATCAGTCCTTCATCACCTCATCACTCTATCTCACCTCCATCACTTCTCCTCTGGCACCTTCATCACATCTTCATCACATCTTCATCACTCCATCATTCCATCACACCTCCATCACATCTCCATCACTCCATCACTCCTCCATCACTTCTACTCTGGCACCACCACCACACCTCAATCACCCCATTACTCCATCACATCTCCGTCAATCCTTCATCACCTCCATCACTTCTCCTCTGGCACTGTCATCACACCTCCATCACATCATCACTCCATCACACCTCCATCACATCATCACTCCATCACACCTCCATCACTTCTACTCCAGCATCACCACCACACCCCCATCACCCCATCACTCCATCACATCTCCATCAGTCCTTCATCACCTCCATCACTCCACCACACCTCCATCACCTCCATCACATCTCCGTCAGTCCTTCATCTCCTCCATCACTCCACCACACCTCCGTCACTTCTCTGGCACCTTCATCACACCTCCATCACATCTTCATCACTCCATCACACCTCCATAACTTTTACTCTGGCACCACCACCACACCCCATCACTCCGTCACATCTCCATCACTCCTTCATCACCTCCATCACTCCATCACACCTCCATCACTTCTACTCTTGCACCCTCTTCACACCTTTATCACCCCATCACACCTCTATCGTATCTCCATCACTCCTCCATTACTTCCTCATCATTCCATCACATCACCCCATCACATCAGTCCTTCATGTTCTGTGGTCTCATGAGACCATCTTGCTCTCTCCCTCTCTCTCTCTGTTTCTCTTTTTTCTCATTCTGCTTTTCTCTGTCTCACCGTTTTCCTGTGTATTTCTCTGTCTTTGCTTCTGTACGCATCTTTCTTGTCACTCTCTCTCTCGCTCTCTCTCGCTCTGAATATTAGACCTAAAGGAGGAACATGAATGAGTGTATACATTGTGTATGTGGGTGTGTGTATTTTTGGTCATTGCAATGAATAGTGAATAGGGTAACTGTGTGTGTGTGTGTGTGTGTTTACTCAGTCCAGCTGTAGGGCAGCTTTAACACAGACGGTCATTGACAACCTCTGGATCTGCACAACAGCTGCTTGTTCCAACAAGGTCTCTCTTTCTTTCTGTCTCTCTCTCTCTGTCTCTCTCTCTCTCTTATTCTTTCAGTCTTCTATTTTTGATTTTCTTTCATTCTTTCAATTTTTTCTTTCTTTCTTTCTTTCTTGCTTACTTCTCTTTCTTTTCTTCTTTCTATCAAGCTCTTCTTTATTTTTCTTTGTCTTTCTCTTTCTATTTTTCTTTATTTTATTCTTTCTATCAATCTTTTTCTTCTTTCTTTTTCTTTGTCTTTTCTGTTTTTCTTTTTCTTTCTTTCTTTCCCTCTTTCTTTCTTTCTTTCTTCCAGTCTTCCAAACCTTCTTTTATTGCCATTTTCTTTCTCTCCACCTCTCATTTTTTTGTATCCTTCTCCTCCTGCTCTCTTTCTTTTTCATTCTTTCTTTTCTTTCCTTCTTTCTTATGTTTAGATTCCTCTTTTTTTCTTTCTTACTCTGTCTTTCTCTTTCTGTTCTTACTTGTTACTCTTTCTTACTTTGATTCACTCTCTTTCTGTATGTCTCTTTCTCATATTTACTGTGTATCTCTCTCACCCACATTACGAGATGTTTGCACGCCTAATGAACATACTGTAACACTTTCCTTCCGCTGTGTGCTTGTGTGTGCGTGTGTGTGCGTGTGTGTGTGTGTGTGTGCGCGTGTGTGTATGTGCGTATGTTAGTGTGTGTGTGTGTGTGTGTGTGTGTGCGCGTGTGTGTGTGTATGTGCGTATGTTTGTGTGTGTGTGTGTGTGTGTGTGTATGAGAATGTGTGTGTGTGTTTTGAACCGCCCCCTCTTCCTGCATGGAGATCTAATCATCAGAAGCTGCTCGGCTACAGAGCTGAAAGTGTTTCTGTTACTCGGACTTGTTTTATAAGCCTAGTTCTCTATCGATTAATGTATTAGTTGTTTTACTGATTAGTTGATGAATCTAAATAATCAAATTTCCTCAAAATATAAACAATTTATGACTTTAATAATGAGTGTATTTAGCAGTAAACTTTGGATATGGAAAACTTTATTAAGCCAAACTTATATGTCTGTTTTATTAAAAGTAATACACACTCACACACTTACACACACACACACACACACACACACACACACACACACACACACACACACACACACACACACAGAGAAGCTTTATTAATAGGCTGCAGAGCTGAATGTGAGAGAAAAGTGAGAAAGGAAAAGAGAGGAGATCCTTCCAGATGTGCAGGATGTGTGAGAGAGAGACAGACAGACAGACAGAGACAGACAGAGAGGGAGAGAGAGAGAGACAGACAGGGACAGGGAGGGAGAGAGATGTGTGTGCGTGTTTGAGAGTTTTGTGTGAGAGTTAAAGTGTCAGTTCTCATGTGGAGGTGCTGTGACACAGAACAGTCAATAATAAATAATATTCTCATTAGGAGTAAATCTGCCTCCTGTGGCTGAACAGAAATATTTCTAACGCTGTGTGCGATTTCCTCTGGTGTCATTTTATCTGATCAGCCCAGTCTGAAGCCGGGTCAGGTTTGTAGGACCTGCTGTTAGTGGAGCAGCAGCTCTCAGGAAGCAAAGGGTCATTAAAGGGGGTGGTATGAAAAAATCTGACCATCACTACACATGCTGTAAATGTTTTACTCACCTCCTGTATTAGTGCCCAGTGGTCTCGAGGGTGAGATTTTAAGGTTTAAAGACAAAACCCAAAAATACAAGTTTTTTTTGCCCAGTGCAGAAGGAAGCCAAATACTGCTAACCGAAATAACATCTGTATTTACTGTCCTTTATATCAGCCTATTGCTTTATTGAAACACTGATGGATGAAAGCTCAAAAAGGATACAATATAATATGACAACAAACATATCACAATTTGAGGTTAAAGGGGCTAAAAAAACAACGTCAAAAACAAGGTCAATAGTCACCCAGATAATGGGTACAAATACATGCTCAAAATTCCCCACATCCAGATCTTTATCTCACATCCAGATCAGACCTGTGTATGTATTTTCAGACACAGTATGACTTACTTTGAGCTGTAAAAATGAACATTACTTCACCCCTTGCCGAACACTGTGACGCCTTTTTTCACAACAGGGTCTGTTTTCACAAACCTATTTATCCTATTGTGTAGAAATGTGTCTGCAGTGTTCAGCAACATGGTGAGATTAAATTCATTTTTACAGCTCACGTTAAGTCATGCTGTGTCCTAAACCACATACACAAGTCTGATCCACCTTAATGAAGAGCTGAATGTGGTTTGAGCAGGTTGAGAGATGAGAGATGATCAGGCGGTGATCAGTATACTGGTGGTGCTGAATGCTGAGTGGCTGGAACTCATTTATCTAGGCTCCTCGTATCTTTAGACACTTTGCTGCCTGTCAGTAAAACATGTGTTCCCATTTCTTTCATTTAATCTACTCAGTATACAAAGATAAGACAGTCTGATGGAAAATAGATTTTTGCACCACAAAAAAGAGATTCAAATGAAGAAATGAGAGGGGATCAAGACACAGCATAGAATCTGGGGATGATTGGAAAACTATCCTGATTACTCATTTAAACATTTTCGATTGTGGTTAATATAAAACATGGAATACTGTCCATTACTACATGGTCTTTTCATCCTTTATTTCAGATGGAAGGAAGACGAATCACTTTCAGGTTTCTTCTTCATCGTCGACATCCACCTCAGCAGCCAGAGCAGATGCAGACCCATCGGTGGAGATGGACTTTACGAGACACACAAACATCACAGTCTCCAAAAAGCAGAACTGGGCCAAACTGTCCTCCACTGGGTCCCGGGACACGTCAGGCCCAGATCAGCTCTCTAGCCTTGCCTCTGTGGCTCCGGACCGGGACGGCTGCTCAGGCAAGATTCAGACTTCAAAGCAGGCCTGGAGCCAGAGGACTTTCAGGGAGGATGGGATGTCGGAGAAATGGAAAGATCTGGACAGGGATTTGGGGTCCTCCAGAGACAGAGAGGATGCATGTTTGTCTGACTTGAGCTCCCCATCTGTGGATTTCTCCATCTCCTCTAACATCGCCAAACTCTCAGGGCAGGGCGCGTATCTCCAGCACCTGGAGAGAAGCAGCCGAGCCTGGGTGCTCTCCACAGGCAAGTCTCAGCCTCCGGACGAGGCCTATCCCACCTGCCTCACAGACTGGAGGCAAGCAGCCGAGGGTGAGAACAACATCTGGTACAACCCCATCCCAGAGGAGGAGGACTTTCGTACCTTCAGAGTCAAGGAACTGGAGGAATCCAGAGATCCGTGGAGGAGGAGAGAGATGGAGGGAGCGCTAGAGGAGAGGAGAGGTGAGAAAGCAATGATAAGCTGATTTTTTATCTGTAATGCCTATTTGAAAATGATTTAAATACAAATAATGATGTTTTCATCAGATTCGGGGAACCCATCAGGTTGGAGATGCGAAATTGCTTTGAGGTGTGTGTGTGTGTGTGTGTGTGTGTGTGTGTGTGTCTGTGTGTGTGTGTCCTGGAATGAACTAACAACCTGTTACCCTGCAACTGCTGGGCTTGGTTCCAAAACCCCCTGCAGCCCTGGTTTCTTCATAATTTTGTTAAAACATGTTTGCATGTTTTCGAACCTCTGGCCTTATTTTTTGTTTCTTTTTGTCTTTTTTTTTTTTTTGTTCCTGGCAGCCCTGCAGGACGGTGGGCGTCTGTTATTTTGTCAGTTAGCTAAGATTCACAGAGCAGGGAAGAAAGAGTTCAGGAAGGCTTTCCTACTTGTAAATGAAGTTGGGAGTTAGGGGAAACTCATTAGTAATCAAGGTATAGGCAAGGTATGCAGGTGTCTCATCCTCACTAACGTGCATTTATTCAGGTCAAAGCAATTCTAGCACATTATTGTACACAAAGGGCATTCAGTGTGCTTTACAGGAATAGAATAAGAAATAAAACAGAATAAAATAAAAGAATAAAAGAACACACATAAAATTGAAAGTGCACTAGAAGTACAAATGTTTAAAAGGGGACATATTATGCAAAACTCAGTTTTTGCATCCATTTGCATTTCCATTTGTGTCTCTAATGCTCCTATAAACACTCCAAGCGTGAAAAAAAAACATCCATCTGTTTTCTGTGAGTCAGTTGAAAGATTTTGGTGTCAGGAATCATGTGCTTCTATGAGCTGTGGGATCCCCTATTGTGACGTCAGGATGAGGAAATTTGCATAGAACTGCCCCTCACCTGTCGAGCCCCACCCACTAGATAAGTTTTGTCTTCCGGTTTTACGAGCACGCATAAGATGCCGAGCACTACGGCTACAGGCAAAGGCAAGTCACTCATGAAGTGTTGTGTTCATATCACTCTGGGTCGGACTAGGGTCCAACATATAGGGCTGGATAATGCCTCTGTTTTCTGTCATTTTCACCTGTGGTAATGGGATGGGTGGGGCATGGCCAGCAACAGCTTATTTGCATAAAGGTGACAGAGCCCTTAAACGGCTCATTTTGAAAGGGACTGAAACTGTCAAGAACAGAGCTGGTGAGATCTCTTTATGTGAGAGTGATTTTGTGCAAAGAACATGTTTTGTATAGCCCATAGACCTATTATAACTTGTTTAAAAAGAGGTATAATTTCCCCTTTAAAGAAGGCAAGGAGAATAGTGCAGTTTTAGCAGCTTTTTAAAGCTTCAGTCAGTGCAGATCTGATACTGATGGTCAGTTGGTTGGACAGCATAGTGGATAAACACCATTTCACCAGGTTTAGTTTCAGATCTTTTGTCCACTAGCTGAGCAGCTCCTGCAGACTTAAGAGACCCACCAGGAATATAAACATCAAACATAGATTTAGAGCCCAAACCACTGGGTGGCTTGTACATGATGAGGAATGATTTAAAATGAGTTCTGTACCAGTGATCCTCAACCTTCCTCCTACATTCCTGTTGTGTTTTGCCCCAGCCTGCATCTCACATGGTGTCCAGCCAATCAGAGAACTTCTGAAGAAGTTTAATATTCAGAGCAGATGTAGATTGTGGCTGGAACTAAACTCTCAAGAAAGTGGATCTACAGGACCAGGGCTGGTGGCCGTGGCTTTATAAATGTAGTGATTTAGTAAATCACTTTCGCACAGGTCATGTGACTTTGCACCTTCTTCTGTTTCTGAAAGGCCATTAAAGTGGGTTCAGATTGGGCTGCTGTACAGAACATAAATAGAACTAAGAAAAATACAAATAAATAAGAATATACCTAGATAGATTGATAGATAGATGGATATCTTTATACACAGCTCTACAATTAAATTTCAATGAGTTTC
Organism: Hydrocynus forskahlii; assembly: GCA_037974365.1. Lineage (NCBI taxonomy): Eukaryota > Metazoa > Chordata > Actinopteri > Characiformes > Alestidae > Hydrocynus > Hydrocynus forskahlii. The sequence goes on along the minus strand of JBBPCX010000114.1, from coordinate 45,739,533 downwards.
ACTGAAAGTGCATATAAATAATGTAGAAGAATTTAAAGGATAAAGATATGTATATACAAACCTACACACATAGGCACATATACACATGCAAATATACACATATACCTATAGATATATAAACACATAGACACGCATTGCATGTTTATGATTGCATAGAAAATCTTAGGAATTAATGTTTAGTGTTATGACTGCTCTGTTGGTTCTGTTTCTGATGCTTCTGTATCTCCTTCCGGGGGGCAGCAGACTAAACAGGTGGTGTCCAGAATGGGGTTGGTTTTAACGCTCAGAACTCAGTGTATCAGTAAACTCTGATTTCAGTAAATATAACCGGTGTAAAACAGTCTAGAACCGATGTTTACTCTCAGAACTCAGAGTGTATCAGTAAACTCTGATTTCAGTAAATATAACCGGTGTAAAACAGTCTAGAACCAGTGTTGGTTGTCCTATACGCTCGACGTTTGCTGCTATTTCTCTCGGCACGCCGCTGCTTGGCAGCTCTCTGGAGCCCCTCCCTCTGCGGGTGTTCCCCACCTACTTGTGGGCGGGGACTATCCTGAAAGTTCTCCGAGTTCAGAGATCTTGTGTTTTTTCTGCTTTTTTCTAAAACCTAAAATAAATTTGTTCATTTTTGTTCTTTATGTGCATTTGTGTGTGACGCGGCTTTTAAAACCCCAGTAGCGGTTATTATTATTGCATCCTCAGACACCTCGAGCAATACACAATGGGCAAACTTCCATAAAAGGGGCTGTTTGGCCGTATGACAACAATTTACCATGTACTGCACTTCGGCACGGATCAATGCTGCTAGCATTCTCAGGGTTCAGTTGGATTGCTATACAGAATACAGCAGAAAAATACTAATAACTAAGAAAAATAATGGAATTCATTACCTAAAATGACCAGTTATGGCCCATTCTGTAGCCTACATACCAAAATCATTGTTTATGCGTATTGTATGTAAACTGTTGTTAATTATTGTCAGATTTTTTGGTTTTTGGTTTCAGTTTCAGGTTTTGGTCCTGTGTGTGAAATATCAGTTACAGTTTCGGCTTAGAATTTAATTTCGATGCCTCACTGAATTCAAGATTACTGATCTTTTGATGTTATTTGAGATGGTTTTAATGGCAGTGATTCACTCATTTTCATCTGTTTACTGTAATAACCTGCTGCAGGTCTGCTGAGGTGAAGCTTGTCTGTTTGAGCTTCATGACATTAGACGAGCCAGGAAAGTGAATTACTGAGCAGTTCTGGCTCATTAACATTCCTTGCCTGTCCAGCTTCCTTCAGCGTTCAGACAGTTTAGGCTCTTCAGAAAACCAGACAGCTCTTTAAGTGTAATGTGAATAGAGAATTCTTCGAATAACAGGCACTAATCTTTCTTAATTTTCTCTGAGTAATCACTAAGGCTGCATAATATATTGTCTACTAATCGTTAGCGCAGTATCAGTCTCTGCAATAATGATATTGCAACAGGCTACAATATGAAAATGAGCCTTTAACTAATCACAGTGTTTCGGACAGGGTGACCAATCACAGCTCCAGGTAAGTAACTGGATGCTCTGATGAACTGGAGGTCTTATTTTTAACCGTTAAAGGTGTTGGGGAATCCGTGCATGAATGGGCGGAGCTAAACTGCTGTCGCCAGAATAAGGATACATATTTAAATGTGTTTAAAAAAACATGATTTGAAAATGGACATGGTTTGTTTTTTCTATATATGGACTGTATGGATTGGGGGAGTAAATGTACAGTTTGAAACAATATTTACAGACTTTAAAGCTTTTCAATGCAAGAAATGTGATGATATGGGCTCTTTAATATTTTCAAAGATATAATGAATGCAGTGTGTAGCAGTAAAATTGCAATATGAACATTTTGTCCATATCTTGCAGAAATCACTTAGACTTTTTGTTTCTGTTTTTGCAGACATTTTTCAGCAGATCTGTCATTCAGAAGCTCTGAGTTTGGCAGGAGCACCAGGTGGCGTCAGCGCCAGTGCTGTCGCTAACATCGTTTGCGAAGGAGCTGTCGGGGCTGCTAGCGGTTCCTCAGGCTCCTCTGGGAGCCCTGGAGCTTTGAAGAAAAGCTCAGGTGGAAGTTCGAGTGTGATGGACAAGATAAAATCCCCCGGCACCGTTCGCCGTCTGTCCATGAAGATGCGGAAGCTTCCAGAGTTACGGCGGAAGCTTAGCCTGCGATCGTCCCGTAACCAGCGGCATGCTGCCCATGGACAGGGGGGTTGTGGAGCAACAGGGAGCGCTGAAGAGGCCTCGCCGCCGCATATGTCCATCAACGTCATCAGCAGGTACCACCTTGACTCCAGCGCCCCCGCCAGGCCGAGACGAAGGTCCTCGCGAGCACGTTCCTCCAACAAGAGTGGCTATCTTAGCGATGGAGACTCACCTGAACTCTTGCCCAAGCAGGGGTCAGTGGAGGGGTCGCAGGGGTCACCCCTACCGCCCACAAACCAGGGGCCGCAGGAATGGGCTAGCGTAGTGGACGCGGGGTCGTTCCGACTTTACTCGCTGGCCGACCAGCCGCGCTGCGCCCAGCGAGTTTCCGGCCTCCTCACCGTCCACCTGATGGGCGTGGAGGAACTGGTCCGTTCACCTCGCAGCGACTCCGGCAAGGATGTGTTCTGCGCCATCCAAGTGGACGGAGTGACCCGCGCCCGCACCGCCCTGCTCACCTGCCGGGGGGCGTGTCTCCCACTAAACCACACCTTCAACCTGGAGCTGGAGCGAGCCCGGCTGCTCAAGCTGGTCGTCCTCACGCCGACTGCTGCCACGGCTAACGACGGGTCGTCCTCTTCCCTCGGGGGTCAGACTCGCAATCGAGTGTGCTGTCTCGGAGCTGTGGCCATCCCACCTCTGTTTAAAGGTGAAATCTCAGTTATGTGCATAATCTTAGCAAAAAAAGAACAAAAATATTTCCACCATTTTTGTGCATTAGGTATTAGGTTAATGTAGCTAACAAGTAATGGAAAACTAAGAGCCCACCATTTAGCATGCAAGCCTAAATCCTAACATACTCTCCTAAAACCTTGTAGTTGTACTCACCTATCATATGTTTTGGAATTGAACTCTTTGGGTTGGTTTCCCGGACAGGAATTAAACCTAGTCCTGGATTGCATAGTGCTGTGAATAGAGATTTTCCATTGAAAAGGAAAGGGTAGTCCAAGACTAGGCTTAATCCCTGTCTGGGAAACTGACCCTTTATGTATTATTTTATTAATCCAGTCCATGTTCAGAATATGTATTTGGGCTTTCTAAATATGTGATAATGAGTCAGAGCACAACAACAAATCTTACTGGTTAATTCATACTGAAGTTTAGTCTTGACAGCGATTAAAGGGATATTCTTGTTTAAATCAATGTGAACAAAGTAATTCAGAGTAGATTTGGTGTGAAATGCTCTAATCTACAGATATTTACCAAATACACTCTATGTCTATATATATATATATATATAATATATATATATATATATATATATACGTACATACATATGTATGTGTATGTGTGTATATATATATATATATGATAAAAAACAAGAATACAGTATATAGCAACCAAAAGCACCGGCGTATAGTGAAAACCGCGTTGTTGTGTTTTGGTCTTAAAATGCCTATTTTTATATTGCAAACCCTAAATATGAATCCAAATATGGTCCCAAAACAATTTTATTTTATTTTAAACTAAATGTATTACACGAAAATGTGAAGATATACCATATTCGTACTGTACAGGTTACACTGATCTCCTGCAGTGCTAGAATGTGAATACTGATTTTTTAATTTAGCGCTAAAGAATTATATATTGCCACCAAAAAAATGTGGAGGATATCTGCGTTTCCACAAATTTTCTAGAGTTTTCACCTGCAATTATTAGTTCATTTCTTAGAAAAAATGACTGAATCTGAAACACTTTAATTTCTTTTTAAACTCAGCTTAATACATTACCCTTAAAATATTAAGGCAAAGCATTATTATTATTATTATTATTATTATTATTATTATTATTATTTATTTTATTATTATTAATTTATTATTATTATTGAACCCGTATAAGTGCTGGACAGTGTACCCTGAACTGTCTTCTCCCACAATTAATTCATGCATGGGCGTTTTCTTTGGTATAAGCAGGGTAAATACAGTAATAATTTATTTGATTTTTAGTAATAATTTAATTGATTTTTAGTGATAAAAATACAGTAAAATGTACGGGTAATCACCAATAATTTTTACAGTTCATTTTCTGTTCACGGCGGCGCGTCTTATTCAGTCTGTCCCGCTCTGAGTACAGCAGTATTTAAGCCTCCAAGGTTGGAGCTCCCTCCTGAGGTTCCAAAAACAATCATCTAAAGCTCCGCCAGTTTTTGTCCTAGAAACATTTAAGTAACACCACTAGAAACTTTGAATCTTCTAGTTTTCAAATATGTGTTTTAATTCAAATATATTGATGGTGCTTTGTAAATAGTGTAAAAAGAACTCTTGAGATTTTCTGTGCCTCAGGCAGCAAGCAGTCTGTTAATGACACGAAAGAGAGCTTACTTTGTGTTCTCTGGACAGTACAAAACCATTAATACAGTTAAAGTTTATATGAAAATGTAGCTGAATTTATGTTAAAAATTATGTTGCAAAATTAGTTAATTATATTTTTCTTAATAATTTAGCAATAAAATGTATGAGGAATTAAATTCTTATTGAAATGGTCCACCTGATCACCGGCTCGTTCTTCTTTATGTAGTGTAGGTGCTCTCTTTGATGCCATAAAGGCGCTACAGCGGCCTAACTTTTTCCTTCCCGGAGCATATCCAGTAGTTCAACCTTCTCCTGGAGTGTCTTACACGTTCTCTTTTGCTTAGGTGCCAGAAAGCCAGGGCGTTTGGGAAGGATTTATGGCTTTCAGAATAACGAAACGAAAACAGAGAACAGGAAGGCAGCAGCCAATAACTCAAGATTCAAGATTCGTCACATGCACAGTCATCCAAGCAGTACACACAGTGAAATGTATACTGAACTGCTCCCTTTGACTGAGCAAACATTATAAACAATAAATAGCTTTAAATTAAAAATCTGGAATTCTCTGAAACACACTGAAGTAGAAATGCAAAACAGTAGCTAAATAAAAAACTAAAAAAGAGCACAGTCTGACCGGAGCGGTATCTGGACGTGGCGTGTCCACATCATCCCATACACTGATTTATATTTAGCCGAATTTATATTCTGATTACTATTTATGATACAAAATTAGTAAATTATACTTTTCTTAATAATTTACAACTAAATGCATAAAAAACATATTGCCACGAAAAAAAAAAAATAATCCGCGTGTGACTGAATCCGCGACTCCTGATCCACGGGGTTACTATATATA
>JBBPCX010000114.1:45690569-45707073 GCA_037974365.1 Hydrocynus forskahlii | reverse complement strand
CAACTGGTCTCACTGTGAGAGGAGAGTGTCGATTACAGCAGTGTTTTTATACTTTTCCTCATTAAATAAGATATGATCACTAATCAGTCCCTCATAAAGCAGAATGAGGCACTGGCATGGAATGGTTTCACACATACCATTCCTTCTTAATAATGAAAAATAATTAGTTTTGCTCTTTCAGTTTAAAACAAATAACACAGAGTTATTTTAATTATTATTCCTTACTTTGTTTAGTGTTATTTTTCACTGTATTGTTTGCATAACTGGAACATTTTCATTCCAAACACACACGCAGGCACACGTGGATGCGGTGTTTTTTTAATATCATTGCTAATTTCCCGAAATGTTAGCCTGGTGTGCGATTCTTCATAACTATGCAAATGTCAGATATTTTACATTCTCTCTGGAGAAAAGAGGCTTAACGTAAAGCCCTATCGGAGCCAGTCCTGCCTCCATTACAGATTTACACTTATTACACGCAGTAATGGAGATTTCTCTCTCTCTCTCTCTCTCTCTCTCTCTCTCGCTCTTTCTCTCTCTCTCTCTCGCTCTTTCTCTTTCTCTCGCTCTTTGTCTCTCTCTCTCTCTGTCTCTCTATCTCTCTCTCTCGCTCTTTCTCTCTCTCTCGCTCTTTCTCTCTCTCTCTCTCTCTCTGTCTATCTCTATCTCTCTCTCTCTCCATTTCTCTCTTCTCTTTCTCTATCTCTCTCTCTCTTTCTGTCTCTGTCTCTCTCTCTCTCTCTCTCTCAGGGGTCTGGACACTCTTAGTAAGAAGGGTAAAACCTCTATGCTGGATTTGCCCATTGAGTCGGTCAGTCTGAGTCTGCAGGACCTGATTGGCTACTTCCAGCCTCCAGACGAGCATCTAGAACATGAGGATAAACAGAACCGCCTCCGAGCCCTGAAGAACCGCCAGAACCTCTTTCAGGAGGAGGTTTGTACAGATCAAACGGATGATTTGGTAAAAAATATAACTGACATAACCCCTCCTCCATATCCTATATACAATTAATCAACAAAGTCTGACCTTAACTGCGCTGAAAACCCTAACAGCTATTTTACCTACTAGGCATACAAGGGATGGACTAAAATATAAAAAAATTTGTCAAATATAGAGAACGATAAGGCGGGACGTGAAATTTTACTGTAAAAATCATGTTTTTATCAGGACAGTTAATGTATTTAATCAAAAAGAGCCTCTAATTTATTTAATGATGTCTAATTTCTTTAATGCTTATAGTTTATAGTTTACAGTCTCGTTCCAACACATTATAAACAATATATATGATATATGCACTGTGAACATGACAGATATTATATATACACTCATTGCATACTTGACATGTATGTATACACTCGCGCACTGTTGGAAGTGGGTGGTGAAAACTGTGCACGTTCACCCAGTGAAAACAATATTATTTTATTACTGAAAGTAATTAAAGATTATTAGCACTAACGGCGCTGTGAAACAATGCATGTTTATTGTACACTGAAGAGAAGGGATAAATAGGGGTAAATAGTGAATAGGGCAAACCTTTGCTGTTCAGATCTGCTAAAGTGGGAATTTCTGAAAAGTATTAAGAAGTGTTTTATCTTGTGCAGGGAATGATAAACCTGGTGCTGGAGTGTATCGACCGCCTGCACGTGTACAGCAGTGCGGCTCATTTTGCAGAGGTGGCGGGACGGGAAGCAGGAGAGGCCTGGAAGTCCATCCTCAACTCCCTCTATGAACTGCTGGGTGAGCGGCCACTCTGCATTCCTCTCTGTCCGTCTCGCACTTTTTATTTATCTAAGCATGGAAATTGTTTTCAATTTTACATGGGCCCTACTGTAGTTCAGACCCTCCTTCTAATGAGAGGGTATTAGGAGTCTTGTCCAAGGCCTAAAGCTGTAGTCAAGACCATCTTTGTCAAGTCCAAGTCAGATCGAGTACAAAGAGATTCGATTCCAAGTCGAGATTAAGTTAAAAAAGGTTCAAGTCCAAGTGTGGACAGGGTCCAAAGAGGCTTGAGTCCAAGTCAAGAATGAGTCCATAAAGATTCGAGTCCAAATGAGAGTTAAGATCAAGATAAGAACCCTCTTTGAGACTTACTGACCTGTTTATAATGTCTGAGAAACAGTATATATTCTTTAGTAAGGTCATAATTTTGTTTTATTATTATCTGTAATGATCGAAAAGCTCGCCCAGAGCGTGTGGAGATGAGTTTTGACAGGCATGTGATTGGTTGCCAGGCAGCGAATGTTAGCGCCTGTTCCAGATTGATTTTGAACAAGCTCACTTGATCTGGGGCTTTGATTTAGTTGATTTTGGACAAGATTGCTTAATCAAGGACTTTTAATTTGTTATTTTTTATTTTTAACCAAAATATTAGCAGATGTTGCTGTGTGTTTGATGTTTGATGAGACCAATGACTGAGACAAGTCTGAGTCCAAATACCAGAAAGTCCAAAATAATTCTGAGGTCTTTGGTTTGGCCCACATGCATCAATATTCAAGATTCAAGATTCTTTATTTGCCTCATACATAGTTATGCAAGTACGAAGTGTGGGAAAATAAACCCAATATAGTTACAATAAATTAAAAAAGTATTTGATTGTTGCTTTCCACACTATTTAGGTACATGAAGTCTCTGTGGTAAAGTTCTCATCCCATAAACAGCCGTCTTTAGCTTTAGCTTTCTCTTATTCAGTTTCAAGCTGTGTCAACAGTGTCCTCCTGCTCAGAGCACTTCATAAGAGTCCTTCAGAGAATTACCACTCATTAATTACTGAAGAACCTGAGTCTTCACTTATCTTTCCCATGTGACTCTCTCTCTCTCTCTCTGTCTCTCTCTCTCTCGCTCTCTCTGTCTCTCTCGTTCTCTCTCTCTCTCTCTTTCTCTCTCTCTCGCTCTCTCTGTCTCTCTCTCTTTCTCTCTCTCTGTGTGTCTCTCTCGCTCTCTCTGTCTCTCTCTCTTTCTCTCTCTCTCTCTCTCTGTCCCTCTCTCTCTGTCTCTCTCCCTCTGTCTCTTTCTCTTTGTCTTTTTCTGTCTCTGTCTCTCTCCCCTTCTCTCTCTCTCTCCCCCTCGTCTCTCTCTCTCTCCTTTCTCTGTCTCTCTCTTCTCTCTGACTCTCTTTCTCTCTCTCTCTCTTCTCTTACTCTCTCTGTCTCTCTCTGTCTCTCTCTTTTTCTCTCTGTCTCTCTCTCTCTCTCTCTTTCTCTCTCTCTCTCTCTGTTTTCTCTCTCTCTTTCTTACTTGAGTTCCTGTTTTAGCTTGTATATGTTCATGATTTCCATGTAAAGAACAGCAGTCATTATGAAGGAACTTCAGGTTTTAAGTGACTTCGCTTTGGTTTTATGTGTAAAGTCACAGACAGTGACAGTGATTGTGGCCAGGGTTGTGTTTTCTTTTTTGACTCCCTCTGAGGTTTTTCCTCCCATAATTTTTTTTTCAATAATACATTTTTATGTACACTGTAGCTGACGTAGTAGTACTCTGGGTGGATATGGACAGAGACACCAAGGGTGAGTTAAAAACCTGTCTGGGTGCATTTATTTACAAGTGGCAACAGTGAAACACATGTGAACGTATGCATTTTTGGGTGAGGAATGGAGGTGCTCAGGTGAGGGAGGTTGTGTGAGAGGGGGAGAAGGCTGTCTACATCCGACTAGCTGTCATTCGGCCCTTCAGCACCCCGGACAGCGCCGGGTCAGGAGCACTTGCTTGCCGCCGGGTCATTACGGACAGACCGCCGACACTATACATGTAAATATGTAATAATTTGCCATTTGCTACTAAATTATATGAATATTGTTCTGTGTGATGATTATGGAACTCAGATAATTAAGGACGTGGTTTGAGAATGACTCACTTGTGTTTTGCTTGTGGTTCTCCAGCAAGAGGAGTGATCAGATCATCACAGGTGTGAGTGTGGTGTGATTCCCTTGGTAGTTTAAATTACAGCAAAGTTAATGATCTTGGATTTGTAAGTGTACTGTTCTACACTGCTCGACTGAAAAACAGTTCAGATTCAGAAAACTTTGTTAACTTAGTGGCTAACATTTCTCTCTCTCTCTCTCTCTCTCTCTCTCTCTCTCTCTCTCTCTAGCTGCTCTGATTAGGGGTAACAGGAAGAACTGTGCCCAGTTTTCCGGCTCACTGGATTGGCTGATCAGTCGCCTGGAGAGACTGGAAGCTTCATCAGGTAAATAAACCTTTACATATACAGCAACATGTGACAGATCTGTAATAGAGCTATAACTCTATACTCAACTCTCTCGTTATCTTATAGAAGTCCAGACTCTGGTCTGATGGACTAGTCCAGTTTAGGGAGCACATTAGACACATTCTACCCACATTTTATGTATGACACCACATATTCAGTTTAATTTACACATATGGCCTAATTTACTAAAGTCCTCCAGCATCAAATCCCAGTTGTAAAGGCGTAGAAAGTAATTCCAGTAATTATGGCACACTTGCAGGAGATAAAGCACTAGTTACAGCTTTAATCCAAAACTGGCTGGAAAACAAACAAAAGAAACACCAGAATCATTCAAAATCATAGTTCATCAAACAGTCACAGGCTTAAAGCTCAGATTCAGAGATGATGTGAGGGTAAATCCTGTAGCATGAAGGGTGTGATGAATACTGTGCTCAGGACAAATAAAGATTCAAAAGATTCAGTACTCTTTATTTGTCACAAACACAGTTATACAAGTAAAATGTGTAGTGAAATGAGTCTCTGAAATGTCTATGAGGTGCAGATGATGATCCAGATGATCAGACGGTGATCAGTATACTGGTGGTGCTGAATGCTGAGTGGTTGGAACTCCTTTATCTAGGCTCCTTGTATCTTTAGGCACTTTGCAGCCTGTCAGTAAAACATTTGTTCCCTTTTCTTTCATTTAATCTTCTCAATGTGACACAGATAAGACAGTCTGACAGGAATAAAATAGTGTTTTTGCACCAACAAGGTGATTCAAAGCAAAGTATAAAGAAATATATAGAATTATATAGTGGATCTGATCCAACTCCCATTCCCAATTTATAAACTACACCACGTATGCCCTGATACTGATACACATTAACACGGTTCTGATGAAATTCAGCCCCAGACACGTGGTAGCTTCACTGGTAGAGGTTAGCTTAGCCCCTGAGACGCAGGGTAGCTTTACTGATAATTGTTAGCTTAGCATCGGTGATATTTATGCACAGCCATGTCATTAAACACCCACAAAATGCGCTGGGACCACCAGTGGCTTGCCACTCATCACCTACATGCCCCAGTACTAAGCATTTGGTTGCTACTTTGGCATCCTTTAAGTGAACTGACAGTTAGCTGTCAGCAGTTCAGAGTTAGCCATTTGTCGCTAGTAGTTAGCCAACACATCTAGCGTGTTCATTCTCGACAGAAACTGTACTCAAAAATACGATTTCTTCAACAGTCTGCGCCAACACTAAGTCAGGGCCTTTTCTACTGCTGACTGGTGTATTTATCTGCAAATAAAGGGACAGAAATTGGGTTTATTGTGTTCACTTCAAGGACGCTAAAATGGCTGCCAAACACTTGCTCCCTCATCTGCGCCTCACAGGAGTGTGTGTGGCCAGTCAAGTTTTTCCACATGGAACTCCTCCAGCCATGTCTTTATGGAGCTCACTTTGTGCACTGGGACACAGGAATAGAAAAGGTTCTTCCCCAAACTGGGTTCACAAAGTTGGAAGCATGGTGGTATTCAAAATGTCTTGCTGAAGCATTAAGATTGTCCCTCACTGGAAGTAAGGGGCCCAAACCCTGAAAAACAGGTGTGTCCCAATACTTTTGTCCATTTATGAATAGGTGGATATATGCAAATGTGACATAACAAAAACAATGAATATATGATATTTGGAACTTTGTCTCCATGTATGGATTGCATGGACTGGGGAGAGAACGAATTTCACTGTTGCAGCCTCGGACTGTCCTGCCTTTGTGTAATTTATTGTATTCCCAGACTCCATGCTCATTAATCCGCAGTGCTGTGATCATGCCAGATTTAGTCTGCATTTCTATGTTTTTGATAAAAGCATAAGAAATGACCAAAATATGTCACGTGGAAAAAACACAAAGCACCTAATATGAGTCATGTGCGCTAAAGCAGGCTCACGGCATTAAAGGATGTCAACTGCAGGCCTAAATATGTGGACAAAGAGACAGCAGGCAAAATCAGACAAATGAACATTATATAACACAAAAAATACCATCCCGGGCATTTAGTAATAACGATGATGGTGTTTTCTTAGGTTCTAAAAAAACACCTATTTTATATCGCTATGGAAATTCGTATTGTTGATTTGTTTAATCAAAGGACGTGACACACGGTGACTGGTAGATATGTACCTTTAAAAAAAACACCTCCATGATAATGGTCATTTTTCTTAGCATCTTTAGCACTGATGATCTGGTTCCAGTGGCTTCAGTCAAGGGATGGGAGATATGAGGCAGCAAGTGAACAGTCAGTTCTTGACAAGGCCCAGACTGTGATGGCTAGTCCACTGGGTCTGAATCTCCAAGATTCCCGTGGGGTGTTCTTGGTATGCAGTGGGTAGGATACTTACCTCTGGACCAAGAGGTCATGGGTTCGAATCCTACCTTCAGCATACCACCACTGGGTTCCTGAGCAACACCTTTAACCCCAAGTTGCTCCAGGGAAACTGCCCTCTGTAGGTAGGGAATGGAAGTCGCTGATAAATGCTGTAAATGTAAATGTGATACTTTGGATAATGTTCCACTGGCAAACCTTGGTTCCTGCATTCACTTTGATGTTACTTTGACAAAAAAAAAACCTATACATTGTTGCAGACCAACTTCATCTGTTCATGGCGACCCTGCCACACGGTTGACTTCTAAATACCTCAGATTGATGGGTTTTGGCAGCACGAGGGAGATCTGAAAATTAAGCAGGTGGTTTTAATGTTATGGCTCTTAGCCCCATTTACAGAGCATAGAAGGTAACATAGAAAGATGTTGTATTTTTGTCACTAAAAATACATGAGTGTGAGTCCTGTCATGTTAAATAGAGTCAGATGCTCAAAAAATGCTGATGTAAATAGACCTCAAGGCTGCGGATCCATTTCTGAGAAGGTTTCTCAGTGACTCAGAGGGAGTGAAAGACATGAATACTGATAGATATCTGCATGCATGCAGATAAAGAGGGAGAGAGAGAGGAGGCTGGGCGGCCTTGGAGAAATGAACGCCACTCTTCTCTTGCATCTTCTCTGTATCACTTCAGACGGGCTTTAGGAAGAGAAGACTCAGCAGATTTTTGGAGTTTTTAGATCCATCAGTCCTACATAACCTTCAACACAGTTTCGCTCCGGCAGGAAATTATGATGCGACGTGATTAAATTATGATTACAGCAAAGTCATCTAAATGTCTGGGCCTGTGATTATGCTGTGTGTCTTTCTTTCTGGAGGAAGAGCAAGACAGGCGTGGACACTGTAAACACAAACATGTGACTGTCTGACAGGAGAAATCTTATTCAGAATCGGTTATAGAAGTTTAATTCTGGGGATAGCTTGAAAAAAAACAACAAAAAAGCAAAGGAGTCCAATAAGCTTCTTTAAATCAAATGTCGTTATGTCTTCTTTAAATCAAATGTCATTATGTCTTCTTTAAATCAAATGCCATTATGTCTTCTTTAAATCAAATGATATTGTCTTCCTTAAATCAAATGCCATTATGTCTTCTTTAAATCAAATGCCATTATGTCTTCTTTAAATCAAATGCCGTTATATCTTCTTTAAATCAAATGATATTGTCTTCCTTAAATCAAATGCCGTTATGTCTTCTTTAAATCAAATGCCGTTATGTCTTCTTTAAATCAAATGCCGTTATGTCTTCTTTAAATCCAATGTCGTTTAGCATAGGGAAATATCAGAAAAGTACAAAAAAAGAACTTCAACAAAGGGTACAATATCAAATCTGTCAGTATTCATTGGATCCTCTCTTTTCAGAATCAGAATCAGATTTAGAATCAGAAAACTTTATTGAAGAAATTGCTTATGTGATGACTGCCACAACACACAGAGAGACACAAGAACAATATAAAATAAGTCTAAATAAAATCTAAATAAAAATCTGTAGAAAGAAAACAACCACAATATGAATAGACTATGCTACATACAGTAATGCTTGGTATAATATCCATCTATAAGTAATGCAGCTGAGTGAAAAACTACTGACACAAATGGTAGTTTGGAATAAGGACACAAAGGATGAAGATGAAGAAGAGAAGAACGATCAGAATGAAAGATAATTAGAATGAGGAATTCCATACAACTCATTTGGATGTAGACTCATTAACTCTGAGTGACTTACACATGCTGGTTCCTCAGATTGTCCACCCTTGGGTGATTTATACTTTTCCAGAGGCTGAGACCATGGCGGGATGATGTTAGTTAGTATTCACAGCCAGCTTTTTAGTTTCTGGGGCCAAACTAATAGCTTAGCCAAATGAAGTCTTGGCTCAGTTTAGATAGTTTAGATGCAGCACTTCATTAGTGTTGGGAGATGATGCAGGCTCTGGACATGCCACTAGTTTTTACCACAGCACTAATAACCCTCAGCAGCTGAACGAAGGATCATGTGTTTCCATGTCTCTGAGTCAACAGTGGAGGCTTCAGATGTCACAGGAAGCTTTGTTCATGTAATTGTACATTGTGTAGAACCAGAGATCTATAAACCGTGTAACTTTAAAAAAGGCAACGATTTAAAAATTGTGTTATTGAAAAGTTAAAATAAATAAATACAGATTTTTATTCATCAAGAGGATGGGTGAAGTGGTGCATGTCAACGTGGGGGTGTGTGGAAGGGGTGTGTTACACAGTACTGTTTGTATGTAGTAATGTATTGTGTGTGCGTTCTGTGTGTGTGTGTGTGTGTGTGATGCAGGAATCCTGGAGGTGCTGCACTGTGTTCTGGTGGAGAGTCCTGAAGCTCTCAACATCATCAAGGAGGGACACATTAAATCCATCATCTCTCTACTGGACAAACACGGGCGCAACCATAAGGTCAGACACACATGTTCGTTGGTCATTGACTGGCCATGTGCCATGAGAACACTTTTCAAAGTGTGTGTGTGTGTGTGTGCGCGCGTGTGTGTGTGTGTATGACAGAGAGAAGGAGTCCCTGGCATTCTCAGTTCAGCTAATGTTCTTCAATGGTTCTTCAGTAAAGGTGATGGTTATACTGTCTACAGAGCAGAAAGGGTTGAATGTTTAAATGGTTCTTTGTATATTTAAATGGTTCTTCTCTGTGGAACCTCATGTATATGTTTCTTTAGAGGAATGTTTAACATATATGGCAACAAAAGAAGTTCCATAATCTTCATTTGCACCCATTAATTGTTACCGCCAATTCCAGTTTGGTTGATTCCAGTTTTACTGGCCCTTTTCTGTACCTGAAGATCTCACTGTGTGGGCTGAATGATCCTATGTAAGTTATTTAATAAAGAGGCTTTCAGAGACTGGACGTGCCTTTTAGGGGATGGGAAAATTAGTTTGACTGACAAGTACGACAAGAGAAAACGCTGTTCTGACAGAAAGAGAAGAGTCACAACCATTTAGACACAGACCTGTGTCGTAGTAAACAGTGAGCTCCGGTTCTTGTCCACACTTTGGTCCTCTGTAACCCGTGAGTTCTCCTTCAGGTCCTGGACGTGCTGTGTTCTCTGTGTGTGTGTCACGGTGTGGCCGTCCGCTCCAACCAGCACCTGATCTGTGATAACCTGCTGCCCGGGAGAGACCTGCTACTGCAGACCCGCCTGGTCAACCACGTCAGCAGGTACACACAGCTGTCACACACTGTTACACATAGGCTGTTACACACACGCTGTTATACACACACCGTTACACACACACACCGCTACAAACACGCTGTTACACACTCCCTGTCAACCACGTCAGCAGGTACACACAGCTCTCACACTGTTACACACACACGGGTACACATACACTGTTACACATACACTGCTACACACATACACTGTTACACACTCCCTGTCAACCACGTCAGCAGGTACACACAGCTCTCACACACTGTTATACACACGCAGTTACACACACACTGTTACACATACACTGCTACACACATACACTGTTACACACTCCCTGTCAACCACGTCAGCAGGTACACACAGCTCTCACACTGTTACACACACACGGGTACACACGCACCGTTACACACGCGCCGTTTTACACATGCTGTTACACACACTGTCACACACATGCTGTTACACACACGCCGTGGGCTCAAGACTTTTGCACAGCATATTCTAAAAAACAAAACAGTCATTCATGACAGATTATACAAAAACACTGGAACTGCACATCCCTGGTCTTTAGTTTGTATGTGTTCACTGTTGGTTGAAATCACACCAAGGTGATCCTGCAGTGACCGGCTACAGCCCAACTGCAGGCTGGTTCAGCTGTTAGTGTTTATAAAGTAATATTGCACTATAACACTATTACAAACAAGCTGCAGCACATACTAGTTTACATGTAGCCTTCTTATGAAATATTCACTCCTTGCCTGGAGCAGCTTGGAAGTCATGTTAAACTCAACTGCAATCAAAAATAAGTCAAGAGTAAAAACAGAAAAAATGCTGCTTTATATTTCTTATATTTTACTTTTGAAATGCACCAAAATGAGAAATTAGATATCCATCAGGCTCTCTATTTTCAAAAAGCAGCAGAAAATATCCTTTTTTACCCCATAGTTAGAGTGACCATCATAACTATGACCATTTTATTATGTGTTTGATGTTGATTAGGATCCAGTTTGACTGACCTAAATCATTCGAAATGGTTTGGCTGCCAATTACTGCATTGAAATCAATTCATTTCTGACATTATAAGGGATGATAAGGAATAACAAATCAACTGAATGTTATCCCTTATTATCTGCTGTTATTTTTTCACATTTATTTTTTATTCGTATTTTTAATTGCCTTATTAATACTAAGTCACTTTCATGAGCCAGTTTGCACTACTGATCTGCTGGTACAGTACTCGAAATCTTACACACAGCAACATCAGAGCGACAGTTATTTTGCTACAAAATATTCTGTAATTTTGTTGCACTATTGTTTATTGTCTATTTTTTTAAACATTTTCTACTGTCTCATTATCTTCTAATCTTCTGTCGCACTGAGCATGCGAATGCCAAAAGAATTTCCCTCGGGATGAATTAAGTTCTTTCTTATCTTTCTTGTCTTACCTTATATTAAAAAACAAAAAAGAAAGTATTTTAGCACTAAAGCATCACATATGTTGCATTTCTACAGTGACTCCTTCAGTTAAGGGTCCTGATACAGAGCTCCTGCTCCTAAAAGCCCAACAGTTAGTAGCTGAGTATATTTATAGTCAGTGATGTATCTAGAACTTCCAGAAGAACTAGAGTGATGTTTTCTGTCATTAAATTGATCCCATCTATTTGAAATCAAAATGATTTATTGATCCTCACTTCCTGAAGTCATAGGAGGTTAATGTAGGACTTCAGTACATTATCTAATGGCTTAATTACTGTAATTACTGGCTAAATGTACTTCGATATCACAGTTAAAAACAATTCTGATTGGACTGGGATTTTAAGAATTAGCCCCTTTGCTTCCAACTTGCACTTAACAATGAATAACAAAAGTGCTGCAGAATTTACGGCCTCTATTGTACGGCCTTAATTCTGTTGAACAAAGTGAACTAAAAATGACAGGTATTTTACTTCCCAGAAGTCATTAAGCTTTACATCTTACCTAAATTTAGCTGTAATGAATATGAAAATACAAAGACTGCACTGGATCGAGATCAGATTTTCTCTAACATTTAAGTGTACTGGTCAAACTGGGGGCAAAACACTGGAACCTTTTAGGTCTGACGCTTCCGGAGAATCCTCTCTTGAGATCAGGATGACCTGAGTACTAGGCCTAAGAGGGTATATATAGACGTAAGAGACATTCTCTCAGCGCAAAGCATACTAAGTCCTGCCTAGATACCAAGCCTTTTCCTGTTTTCTTGTCTGTATTGCCTTCTATTGTCTTGGAATAAATCTACTCTGTGTTTTCTGCATTCGGGTCCATATCTGAGTATCAGTACAGAATCAAACATCCCCAGTTACACTCTCTGGCTTCTAGGTGTTCACTATTGTTTCAAATCACACTACAGGGATTCCTCTCAACTCTGTGGCATGACAATGACAGATATGCATTATTTAGTTCACAGAAGTAATTAAGCTTTTCAGAACAACTAGACGGCCCTGAGGGGTTTCAATCTGGTATAATGGTTAAGCCAGGCTTAGAGTGACCCACCATCCAGAAATATCCAGCCAAACCATCAAAAATTGGCTCTGTGGTCAGACACGAGAGAACTCCATCAATAGATGGGATACAGACTCTAATTGTGTACCAGCAAGGTGCTTCCAGTAAAGTGGAGTGTGTGTGTGTATCCAAACTTTCCCATTCTTTTTTTTCCTTTTTTTCCGGCAGCATGAGGCCAAATATCTTCCTGGGGGTGAGTGAAGGCTCTGCCCAGTATAAGAAGTGGTATTACGAGCTGATTGTGGACCGTGTGGAGCCGTTTGTGACGGCGGAGGCGACGCACCTGAGGGTGGGCTGGGCCTCCACGCCCGGATACTCGCCCTACCCGGGCGGAGGTGAGGGCTGGGGAGGCAACGGTGTCGGGGATGACCTCTACTCCTATGGCTTCGATGGACTACACCTGTGGTCAGGTAACACCAAACATCAACTCCTTCACTCCACTGTGGAAAATAAAGCAAAACTAATTAACAAAAGACATTTGTTTGTAATTCCGAATATCACATTTATACAATAGCAGTGCTAACATTCCTCCTGAGTGTAAAAATAAGTGTAGCGTGAACATGATTAGTTGAAATATGTGCACTCTGTGGAAAAATAGGCACTAAAGCTTTCTAGGTTTAGCTTTATATGTAACACAAATAAACATGAACACCTGTGTGTTTGCGCGTGTGTACGCATGTGTGTGTGTGTGTGTGTGTGTGTGTATGCGTATATGTGCGTGTATGTGTGTGTGTGTGTGTGTGTGTGTGTTTGTGTACATGTGTGTATGTGTGTGTGTTTGTGTATGTGTATATGTGTGTGGGTGTGTGTGTGTGTATGTGTATGAGTTTGTGTGTGTGTGTGTGTGTGTGTGTGTGTGTGTGTTTGTGTGTGTGTGTGTGTGTGTATGTGTGTGTGTGTTTGTGTGTGTGTGTGTGTGTGTGTATGTGTTTGTGTGTATGTGTTTTTGTGTGTGTGTGTGTGTGTGTGTGTGTGTGTTTGTGTATGTATGTGTTTTTGTGTGTGTGTGTGTGTGTGTGTGTGTGTGTGTGTTGATGGTCAGGCTGTATTGCTCGGACCGTGAACTCCCCCAATCAGCACCTGCTGTGTGCGGACGACGTGGTGAGCTGCTGTCTGGACCTGAGCGCCCCCAGCATCTCCTTCCGCATCAACGGCCAGCCGGTCCAGGGCATGTTCGAGAACTTCAACTCCGACGGCCTGTTCTTCCCTGTGGTCAGCTGCTCTGCCGGCGTCAAGTGAGTGCAGCCTGCAGGCATGTAATAATGGGCAGCTGGGGCCCTAGTGGTTAGGGAGTTCGCCCTGAGATCAGAAGGCAGTGGGTTTGAATCCCAGGACTGCTAGTGTCATCCCTGTGGTTCCCTTGAGTAAGGTACCGTCTCCACACACTGCTCCCAGGGTGCCCCTCGTTGGTGGCAGGCCTCTGCTTCACTTGGTGAATGGGTTAAATACAGAGAAAGAATTTCACACGGTGTCGTGTGTTAGCGCCTGACTATCAAAATCAGTGAATTTTATTGAGCCCGGAGGAAATTGCCTATGTGATGACTGCCGCAACATACAAAGACAGAGAGAAACAAGAACAATATAAAATAAAATAAGTCTAAATAAAATTCTGTAGAAAGAAAACAACCACAATATGAATAGAAGATACTACATACAGAAATGCTTGGTATAATATCTATCTATAAGTAAAGCAGCTGAGTGAAAAACTATTGACACTAATGGTAATTTGGAATAAGTTCCACTTTTAGTTCCACTATTAGAAAGTACTATAATGTAATATTAAGTGATATTAAATAATTTAACTTTTAGCTGTGGTGCTAAGGAGTAGCAGTGTTGCAGATTATTTATTGAAGAAAAGGTTGCTTATTTATGCCAATAAAGCCAAAGAAATAATTTGTTAAGTTAAAGTGGTGTTTGTGGAAAACTATATTTTCAAAAGATCTAATCACTTTTACCACTTATGAAATTTGTTTATTGAAATTAGCCCATTTTTTAATTCTGTCAAAGCCAGTTCAGGGTCCTGAGCTTCACCTGGGGGGCCCCTGTGCACCTTCTAGTTTTATTTTACTGATGTTTCAATTACACTGGCAAATTAAAACAGTTACGACACATTCAGTAAAAATATGCACCCAAAATACGTATAAAATTATTAAATAAGTAAATACATGCATACATACACACTTTTATAATACTCTAAATGCAATCTAAATATTAGTCATATTCTCCAGCACTCCAAAAGTACAAGTCCTGATCCTATGTGAAACGATGTGAGAGTATCAGTCCACTGTTCTGCCCTACAAAGCCAAAGTGCAGTAACTACATATTTGGTCAAAATTGACTTTAGACTACAAATGGGGTTTAGGACATCTCCTTTGTCTTGTGAGAGAATATCCTGGTTCAAAGTTGTCCCGTTTCAGAGAAATTATGGTGTCAAAATTGCAGTAACTACAAAATCCATACTAATACTAACACTTTAAAGCCATTTTTCTCAGTTTCAGCTTTGGCCCTACTCAGTTTGTAGGGCAGTGTTGTGGAGTGATGAGTGTGGATAAGGTGTTTATAGTTGCGGTACGAGTGTTAGGCTTGGACCTGGGTGTTGGGGGGTTGGCTGTTCAGAACAGGACATTCTCCAAGGCTCCAAAAAACCCCAGTACAATGCTCTGCAATAGAGTCTAATCTTTTCTGTTTTTGTCTTTATTATTAGTTAAAAAAGCTTTGAGAACCCTGCAGCTAGCAGGGACCCAAATTTTACAGGTTTTATTTAGTGTGTCTCTCTGATCACGCCTCTACAGTCGAGTCTTCCTCAGTAATGGACAGTTTGTCATAATTCAATCACCCAATTACTGGAGTTTCCCACCAGGTGCCAGAGTAATTGTTTTACTATTGATTGTAATTATGCTGCACTGCTGATCTGGGAGAAATACAGGTCAGTCCTGACCTGAGAGAAAACGATGGTGTTAAATTAGACCACTGGTCCTGTGGGAGGATGTCTGGAATCTAATGACTAATCTCTCTGGTGATGCACTTCTACAACAGATTGATGAATTGTAATCATTAGTAAATATACATGTTTTAATAAATTATACATTTGATGTAATTTACCTTTCATGAGCTATAACAGCACACGTCTTTCATAAGTCGCATTGGTTTAATGAATAGTTTGGCAAAACATAGTTTGTGTAGTTTTACAAAGATGTAGTCGATCTGCCAAGACCAAATCTGCTTCTTCAGATAGTTGGACCTATGAGGCCAACATTTCCAACAAACGCTAGAAATCAATCGTCGCATGAAACTTTTAAAACAAAAACCCACTCAGACTACAGTCAGCTCTTTGTTAAGGTGGAGTTGACTTGTGAATGTGGTTTAGGACACAATATGACTCTCTGTGAGCTATAAAAATGAACTTAACTTTACCATGGAGGCGAATGCTTTGGGGCACATTTTTAGACAACAGAGTCTGTTTTTACAAACCACCTCAGTATCAGGATTGCAGACCTGCAATAATAGAAAAGTATTTAAGTAGCGGAATCTGTCTAAACTATGTGCAGCCTCATGGAGCTTAAACACTGTAGAACATATTGCATGAGGTTTATGTACAATATTGAGTAAAGGTCTTGAGCCACCACTCATTTCTTTACATTTTGCTTCAAATTAACTAGTTGGTGTCATGTCCGCTAGGGAAACAGGACGCACACACAGACTGGTTGCAAGTGCAAATACCAATTTAATCGTAACTTAAAGTTCCTTGCGGTGAGCGGGCTCACACAATATGACACAGTCAGTTCAGGAGTTCATGAAATGCCGGAAGACCTTTTCCTCCGGTTGATCTGAACGCAGATTCTCGAACACGCTGATAGAAACTGAAACTCTGAACAAAGGATTCCCGCTCAGCTCCTTTTTAACTCCTGCAGTCCTCAGAGAATGAGACTCGTCCCGCACCGGGGTCTAGGGCTGTTAAGACAGAGGGAGAGAGAGAGAGAGACACACAGGGAAGTAACACACACTCTGGTTACCCAGTGCCCCGCACTCCTTCTGTCCTTGACTACAGGAGCGATACGTTTTCGTGGCTTTCTTGAGTCTTGAGAAGCTCTCTCGACACGGCCCGTCTGTAGGTAGTGCTTCAGTGATCCCGCACAGATTCCGTGGCCCGACCAGCTTTTAACCCCACACACT
>JBBPCX010000114.1:45624480-45638318 GCA_037974365.1 Hydrocynus forskahlii | reverse complement strand
GTCCCTCATAAAGCAGAATGAGGTGCTTGTGTAGGAATTTAACAGACACTGGCATGGAATGGTTTCACACTCAGAGATGCTGATAATTCGCTCATTGAATGTAAACATACTGAGAGGTAGAGGGAGAAGGGATGTGACTGAAATAACTGAAATACATTTCACATTTTGATGTCCCATGATGGACCAAAGCCTACTGGTGTATTTTTATTTTTTTTTTGCCATTCGTTTTTTACCGTCGCAGTCAGGGTGAATCAGCCACTAGAAACTGTCGATGTTTTTGACACACGGTGGGGAGATGGTATAGGTTTATGAGTGTGTGTGTGTGTGTGTGTAAAAGTGTTTCTAGAGTGCGCACTGACACCAGAGCTACTCTCTCTCTCTCTCTACTTTAATCCTGCTAGAGTCAGCCATCCATGGCTTTCTATTTCTCTCTTTCTTTCTCTCTCTCTCACCCTCCCTTTCTCTCTCTCTCTCTCTCTCTCTCCGTCTCTCTCCTGTTAAGGGCAGGCCTTGTCTGGTTCTATGCTACAGTGGAGCAGATTGTCATCCTCTAGGAAAGGTGACACAAGGCTTAGTTACGATGAGGACCACTGCCCTCATCTCCAGAAATCCCTCACACTGCCGCCTGGAAGTTGTGTCTGTCTGTCTGTGTGTGTGTGTGTGTGTGTGTGTGTGTGTGAACTGTATCAATTTTGAGTCCAACACTAACCAGACTGACAGAATTCACTCTGAAACTGCCCTGAACCAGCCCATCACAAAACCTGATAGGACAGTGGCAGTTATTCTTCAGTGACAATAATAGAAGTCATTGGAGATCAATAAAATATAAACCAATTTAAAACATTGATAGGATAGGAATATAATCAACTGTCCAACATTTGTATTTCTTTTTTAAAAATGTATTCATCAGACTGTATTTTCAAACAACACCTCCAACGTTTTTGTCTGGGTGAGCATCAGTCGAGGAAATCGTCCTGAAACTGACCTCCCAGATGGACTGCTGGAAAAGCTACACAGTCTTGGCTTGCTACAGGGACCAGACCTTGGTGTTGCCTGATGCCGCTGGCTGGGGGAGGAAGCACTGCAAGCAGTGCACAAGGAAGCCGAAGTGCGGCAAGCGGGCTCTGGTCCATGCCAAGCTAAAAGCTATCTCTGGCCAGTCAGTGCTCTCGTCCATCCTGCTCTCCAATGACAGCGAAAAAAAGATAATCAGGGTCTCTGACCCCTCCGTCATGGACATCAACACGCCATACTATTCCCCTTATTTATATACTGTTAGATTTTTTGTTATTTGTGTTGCATCCTTTAGCTGCTATTTTGATGGCAGTCTTCTATTTAGTATTGCCATAAATCTTTGCATCTTAGTCATATTTAACTACTCTGCTGTCAGAATACAGTAACTAGTCACTCTCACTGAAAGCTGCTTGCTGTCCTGTTCATTTCACTGTACTTTGTGGATGATTGAAATGACAATAAAGGCCTGCTTGACAAGATTTCTCTTGCTGTGTGCTGCTCTTAGTCTGCTGCAAGATGTTAGCCTTCAGGTCAATCCTAAAACTTAGAATGTGTGAGAAGTAAGAGAAAATATGCTTGTTCGATCCAAGGAGGCCCATCTCACATCGTACTGGACTTAAAGAATCTGCTGCTAACTTTAGAGGTCGTGTGGAGTCCATGCCCTGGCAGGTCAGAGTTGTTTCTGGTGGCATGATGATCTCCTACACATCCAGAATATTCTAAGAACCACAGATGGGAAACACTGATCTTGTGAATTTATGGCAAAACCCTGCACACCATTTGTTCTAACCTTGACATTGTACAGTGTTTATTAGTCATGAACCTTGTGCCATGATCTAAAAAAAAACATATTGCTGTTACATATGTTATATGTCTGTTCTCTCTATTTCTGGATCCTGGAATGTGATGGACATTTTCCAGTTGTCTCCATCCCTCTTATTTTGAGTAACTTAATTTAAGACTCCAGGTAGATTCCTCTGTCCGAGAGCTCAGTGCTGCCCCAGGTCACACCTGTTCACTTCTGGAGGTCTAAGAACCTCATTCCCCAGAAGCTCCTGAGATATTTTTGTTTCTGAATTCTCTCATCAGTTTTGTCATTTTTGTGTGTGTGTGTGTCTGCATTTTCTCCACAGTGCTATATGTTCCATATGTACGTGGGCGTACGTGCTGGCGGGGGCATTGGTGACCAGATTGAGGATCCTGCAGGCGATGAGTATGAAATTTACCGCATCATCTTCGACATCACCTTCTTCTTCTTCGTCATCGTCATCCTCCTCGCCATCATTCAGGGTGAGTGTGGTGCTGCTTAACAATTTGAGAAGGGGAACATGCAACAATTTCATGAGAAAAATAGTAAATATAATAATAATAATAATAATAATAATAATAATAATAAGCAGCATCTGCATAGACATTTATTGATATTATCTTACCAACTAACCCAGAGTATTGTGCATAACACAATGTTATTTATATCTTTGGCCTCAAACCATGTTAAGTTGTTTAATACTCTGTAAAAAAAAACCTGCTTATGTGGTTCCTAATATCATATAACACATGGTTATCTATAAAGACAGTTAAAGACAGTTGATGCCATTAATTTGTCCAATTTTACAGATAAAAGTGTGAAAAAGGTACAGTACATGTGCATCATCAAGATACAAACAATGCAAATGTACATCATAGTCCTTAAGGTCTACCCTCAAATTCCTATATAGGTCTATTTTTTTGTAAGAAAAACTAAATTAGACAATCTAAACCCAACTATCTTCTTTATTTCTACACTGTTTTGTGTTTTTGGCCCAACATGTATTATACCTGCACTGACTCCCAGGACTTAAGGCCCTCTCTGTTTTTTTTTACAGAGTGCTCTGGTTTTAATGTGTGTGTGTGTGTGTGTGTGTGTGTGTGTGTGTGTGTGTGTGTCTATCAGGTCTGATCATTGATGCATTTGGTGAGCTTAGAGATCAGCAGGAGCAGGTGAAGGAGGACATGGAGGTGAGTCCACCCACTCATGTTCACACACTTGGCATGTATCTAATGGAACTGTCTGGGAACACGGTCAGCACAGGCCTGAAAGCTGTACATCACCTATTGGGATGTTTCCTAATTGCTTATTCAGTGGACGTTGGGTCACTGTGACCTGAGGCTAATGGGCTCCGACTGCTTCAGTGAAGAGTTGCAGCTCAGTAGAGATTTTTTTTACAAAGAGAGTGTTTGATTTTCCTCTGAGAGGCCCATTCTCTCTGTAATGACCATAATGACTGGCTGTGCCGGTGAAATCACTGCGTTGAAATTTGGTGTTTTTGGTTACTATGACACCAAATTACTTCCAGACGCCAACTGAGACAGACATTTAGTTTTAGTCTGGACATTTTAAGACAATGAGAATATTTCCTTTTTTAATTTAGCACCATCTATAAAAAGCTAAGTGCGAGTGTTCGACCTGTTTCTTTGTAGCTCAGAAAAGACCAAAAGCAATCAGACAGTCAGCCGAACAGAGAGACTGCAGCATTTGAAATGCTTAATTAGAGAGAAATTGTAGAGATTACTTTATAATGGTGGTGAATGGAACCAGGGGTCACAATGTCAGTGGCACAATTATAGCCGTTTTATTTACCATCCAAACCCACCAGTGCATATATATGTCTTCTGATTTGTGTATGTAATGCCAGTGAGGGCAAAATAGTGTGAAATCTGAAAATTATTATTGTTCTTCACACACTCTGCTTATGTGTAACTCTCTAAACATTTTAGGCCAAAAGATTCTCTCAAAATGATCATAAAACAGCGTAAACACTTTATTTTATCGTAACATTGACATAATGAAGCCATGACTTCTTCCTTAAAGTCATGACATCAAACTGTAGCATCTAAAAAGTGAATGAAAGTTGCGGTGACATGGTTATGGTATTCTGAACCATTCCATATAATAACTTTCTTAGATGGAACTTTTAGAGGCTCTTCAGACGTCTGGTTCCATTCGCCACCACTGTGAACAACTCTGACTTGGCGAGTTTCTCAAGAACCGGCCATTTCACATCCAATTTTCCACGTTTAACTATGGAGAAAATGT
The DNA here is from genome assembly GCA_037974365.1 of Hydrocynus forskahlii. Taxonomy (NCBI): domain Eukaryota; kingdom Metazoa; phylum Chordata; class Actinopteri; order Characiformes; family Alestidae; genus Hydrocynus; species Hydrocynus forskahlii. The sequence continues at coordinate 45,634,228 of JBBPCX010000114.1, read as the reverse complement.
GATTTATATATGAAATTTAATTCCTCTTTAAAAGCCTTTTTTTGCAATTTCTGCACCCAACCTCTGTGTAACCCTGTTTAAAAACTCTGTTGTGCAGAAACAGGTCTGCTGTGTGTTGTAGATTTTGAAATGCCACTAGCGCAGAGCTCAAATAATCCTTTTACAGAAGCATCTGCCTTCAAACGCACCAACGTTCTGTTGTCCTGTCTCGCTTACAGACCAAGTGCTTCATCTGCGGGATTGGAAATGACTATTTTGACACAGTTCCTCACGGCTTCGAGACGCACACCTTACAGGAGCACAACCTGGCAAACTATCTGTAAGTGGAGAGTTGTGTGTGTTTGTGTTTGTGAGTAAGGGAGAGATGAAGATAGACGATACATGTGATGAAATTGGTCGCCCAGCAGCTGGAAACATCAGGCGAAGATGACTCTGTGTGAATGAGGAGCGGGAGACTGTGTGTGTGTGTGTGTGTGTGTGTGTGTGTGTGTGTGTAGACAGAATATTAGCATAACTCTTCACCAAATGGCTCTATGGTGAGAGTCACGACGCACCGTGTGTCAGTCTGGGGTCTCTCTAAAGACTAAGAAAGACAGCGTGAGGAAGAGTGTGCTGATTGCCTCATTCCTCCAGTGAGTGTATGTGTGTCACTGCCAAACACACACACAGACACACCAGAGGTGGAAAGTAAAGGGCTCAGCTTCCCGACCAAGCACTTAATGTTCCATTGGTTTTATTTTTCTCATTTCGTTTTTATTTTTGCCAGGAGAATATGAGGCAGGTTAAAAACCACTGAATATCCAAACCAGGGTCTGTTGAAATGAGGACGTTCAGTAATGGACCAGGTGCTAAAGTAGTCGACACGTTGCGCTAGATGTCGAGCTCATTAATACCCCAAACACACGAGCAATCTAAAAAAATGCAATCACATAAAAATCTGATTTTGGGAGCCCAATTATAACTGTGGAAAGAAAGAACGTCTACAGACATGTTTGGATCTTTGGTCCATGTTGGATTCATGCGGCTGCACTGGAGTTCATTTGGAGGGGGTCCACGGGGGGTTGTGGTTTGTGTGTTTGGAACACAGTCCTGCGCATTCAACAGCTGCTGCTTCAGTTTCATGGCCAGGTGAGAAGGGAGAAGTCTAGCCAATCACTAACCACACAAACCAGCTAGAAAGTTAGAACTATTACTAGATAGTATCGCTATTCTCAGTGTCTGTTATTATAGTGAGATGTAGACATAGATACAAATATTCTGATACAAAATAGTGATGTATATCACACCTGAAGAAGAACTTTGTTGTTTTTGAGTTCAGAATATTATTCACTTAAAACTGAGTCTTAAAATTGAGTATTGTAATAACATTATTATTAGTCGTAATTATATATATATGATTAATATAATCAATCACCATAACAATAACTACTTTTTCTTAGATTATTATTTTGTTATTATTCATGTCATTATTTGTTATTCCTCATCATTAGTGATAACTGAAGGATTTAGAACACTGTGTAACAGAATGAAAGATGACAGATGCCTTTCTTCACCATTCTGAGTGAAAATAAGAAAGCAGGATTACCTTTAGAAAATGTTCAGAAAGAATGATTTGATTTTAGAGGTCAGTGGTCTGGCATAACACAGTGGCACCAACTGAAACGGTTTTCTTTCTTTTATAGGTTTTTTGTGATGTATCTCATTAATAAGGATGAAACGGAGCACACGGGCCAGGTAATCTCCCAGTTCATCATCCCTCAGTCAAACTCTTTCTGAGTCTCTCTTTCTCTCTGTCTTTCTTCTTTTTGTTTGTGTCTCATTTAATCTTCCACTCTCCTCTAGAAACATGGTACAATGCCCATCAGTAGTTTGGTGACTGTTATTTTGTGCAATGTTTTAAATGAGATTTTATCATATGAAACAGAACTGTGATAATGGAATATATTAAATGGTTGGGGGTTCAGAGCTGCATGTTTTTCTTTTCAAAACCTGCAAAGCTGAAGTAAATGATAGAAGTTCTACAGGGTCTGAGGCCTTTATCCCTCAAACCTCAGGTGTTCAAACCGACTCTGGGCCAAAGAGTTTCAATGTGAACCTTTTGAGGAATATTAAGATGAACTAGATGTATTTCCAGAAGAAAATACAAGGTGATTACGTGGTTGCTATAAAACCAATGTTTGGAGACACTAGTGAGGCGTGAACGCTCTGCTCCTGCCACACCATTTATGATTAAGGATAGCTGAAGGTGTTCATGGGCTTATTTTTATTTGAAGCACAACAAACAGTTATACATGTCTTTTTTTATTTCTGACCTGAGCTTTAGTGTGTTGAAGTCTGTTCGAGTCTGCTGTGTGTTTTGCTTCTTTTTGAAAGGGACCATTCTGTCATACATGAACACACCATAGCACACAGTGTGAACAGCACAAAATTCTGCCTCTGTATTTAACCCATTCCACCCATTCACCAAGTAAAGCCATGGGCAGCCAGGAACACAGCACTCGGGGAGCAGAGTGTGGGGACGGTACCTTACTCAAGTGAACCTCAGAGGTGCTTAGCAGTCTTGGGAATCGAACCCACGACTTCCTGATCGCAGGGAACACCCTAACCACTAGACCACCAGCTGTGATTTTCCAAGCTCCATGACATCACAAACTCTTCCAACACACTTTAAAGGCGACTCGGCCCTATATTCTGCAGAGCCGACTCGACCACAAAAATCAATTATTTAAACTATCAACACTCTGATCAACTAATCACAAACTCTCAGAGAGTCACAGACGGTGATACAAGGAGTAATGTGAGATTTTATTAAAGAAGAAGGGAACCAAATGGAAGCTTGGAAGCAACAATACCATAAACAGAATCCAATAGTTGAGTACACAAAAGACGAGCAGACAGAATGGCAGCCCAAACACACAAAATGCCGTATTCCAGAGTTCGTATTCCAGAAAATGGGCAGAGCAAACAAGTAATCCAGAAAATGCAAGAGGCAGGTCCATGAGCAAATGAGGACAGTGTGTTTCGTCCGGGTGTAAAGAGTGAATGTGAAGACTGGTTCCAGGTGTGTGCATGTGGGGTGTGACCGAGGGGTGTGGCTAAAAATCAGGAGACCGCGATCGATTGGACAGTTGCCGAGGCCAGGATGGGGGGGGTGGAGGGTTGGGGCTGTTGTGGTGGCACTGCAGGGACATTTTGACATCAGACACGTTTTGTGAACAGCTGCACTATATGAACACAGTAGGAGATGATTTACTGTGTTTGTGTCTGCAGGAATCATACGTTTGGAAAATGTACCAGGAGCGCTGCTGGGAGTTCTTTCCGGCCGGAGACTGCTTCCGCAAACAATACGAGGACCAGCTCAACTAACACAACTGTCCCCACACGCGCTCGCACACACACACACACACACACACACACACACACACACACACAGACTCCAGTCCCTTGGACTTTGTTTCTCCGTGACGATGGAGGCGGAGGAGGGCCCAGGAATGCTTCTGAGATTCTGTACATACTGCTCCACTGTCTACCTGTACCCAGAATACACTGGGGCAGAGAGAGAGGGGGGGGGGTATGAGTCCTTAAAGCTTCTCCATTTTACATTTGCTTTATTAAACACACTGAGACAAGCAAAAAAAAAAGAAGGGGAGCAAGAACAAGGGATGCGTGATGGAGAAGGGAACGGAGAAGGGGCCACATCCTGGTGAGAAAACAAACACTGTACATGAACGAATGTGATCATCTCACTCGTCCCAGGCCTTTGTGTGGTTGTCAGGATGAAGTGATGATAGTGGAGGATGGATGAATGGATACACAAAAAAAGGAAGGCAGGCACCCTAATAAACCTGGGGCAACAGAGGGGACACAGTGCCTTACCAAGCAAAGGGTGAGCTATGCAAGGTGGGAGGGAGGGAGCGGGGGAGAGAGAGAGAGAGAGAGAGAGATGAATAGACAGAGAGACGAATAGACAGAGAGACAAGAGGGCTAAACTGGGTACAGGTCCAGTATCCTGCTAGTGCGGGTTTGTGTTTAGGAATGTGTGTCTATGTGTCCATGCGTCTAAAGAGATAGGAAATGAAAGTGTGACTTTGAAAGAGTTTATAAAGCCAATTTTACACCAGAAAGTTGTGCAATACACGCCTGTGTTAAAAGGGGAACTGCACCAACTTTTCAGAATTTCTGCATAATTCCATTGTAGACTCCATTACAGTGGTTGTGAATGGAACCAGATGTCGCAATGTTTTATTTACTCTCCAAACCCACACGCGTCTTCTGAGTGTTTATGTGTTGGACAAAACAGCAGATCAATATAATCAAGTTTTCTTTGGAGACTATTTAACACCCTGCATGTATCCTTCCACTATGAACACATTTTTAAAAATCCAGTTAGGCCTAAAGTATGGCAAACCAATGTCTCAGGCATTGGCCAGTATATTTATAAACATATTATGTAATTACTTTCTGAAGGAGCTTTTGGTAGCATTAACCTTGCCAGACATCTGGTTCCATTCACTACCATGATGAGCAAGTTTCTTTAGACCAGTATTTCACGTCAGACCACTCTGAATGACAGTCTACATCATAACCATTCGTTATGAGGAAAGTTCTTGTTTAATCAGTGCAATGTTTTACACATAACTAAATTGAGAAGGGAAATATTTGAGGAATCAGTATCTTTTCTTTAGACAGTTACAGTTGCGTTAGAATGACATTTTCATAAAGCTTATTTAACAAAAAATAATGAAACAAACATCTGCAGGTTATCTCACCCATACTGGCCAATAAATTTGCTTCCTAATAAGCAGGAAATTTAAGCTTGTTTAGGCCTGAACATTGTAGGTATTCATCACTTCTGGTGTAAAACCGGCTTGAGTGTCTATAAAGTGCTGCTTTAAGAGATACAAAGATAAGAGGCTTGGGTGGGGTGTGATGGAGCGAGTTTGAAAATCTGTACCCCTCAGGTCTTCTGTTGGGTTTTTTTTTGTTTTTTTTGTTTTGTTCTTATGTTTGTTTTTTTAATATCAGCTGCACCTCACCCTGTCTTGTTTTTGTTATTTATTTTTTTGGTAATGCATTTATGTAACAGCAAAGTTAACTGTTTATATTCCAAGTTCTAGAAAATTATCTCTGGAAAAAAAAGAAAAAAATATTCTTTTTTTGCATGTTTATTATGCAAGTTTAAGAGAGAACGTTTGAAAAATTAAAGACGCAAGACGTGTTGCCCTATGTCGCACCGAAACAGTTTTATAGGTTTAAGGTCATTTAAGGTATCTCTAATGCTATCCAAGTGTTGTGGGCTTTCTTGTATATTTACGAAACCAACCCTCCCAGTGTCATTGGCCAAGAACGCATTCTCAGCCCATGAGCGCAGTCCAGGCTTTCTCCCATCCTTCTTCGAGACACTGTAGAAACCACGCATCTCCGTCTGGACGAGGTTCGACCCATGCTGAAGCAATATCCATTCAGGGAAGCCGTACAGACTGCCCTTCGGAATCGGTGATGTGAAGCTCAGAAATCTTTTGAGTCTTTTTTTTTCTGCTCGCTTCCAAACAGGAGGACCAAGGAAAAAGAAAGACCTGACATTATATTTCATGCTTTGAGACCTGATACCACCACCCTAGCACCGGATACGTGCATCACAAAGCAAAGTATTCCTGCATTATGGTAGATGATTGCTTATTATAACCTCCCTCGTCCATAAACTAACCATTGCACTACTTTTTGTTTGTCCGTTTCCGTGCCCCCGCCATCGACGACGAATAAGTGCTTTTCATACTTGTCTCACACGGAATAATGTGAAAACCATTGCAATAACAACGACTTCGGCTCAAGCCAATCTATACGATTTAAGTGGAATTTTACTCATGTAAAGAATTTTGATAACTGAGGTCATGGATTCAAAAAAACAAAAAAGAAAAAAAAGGAAAAACACTGTCACAATAGGAAAATAACCTGTCACAATTACGTGTGGTGTTCAGAGTTGTGAATACATAACTATGTGTTAAACCTGTAAAGGAAACTCGAAAAACAACAATGGACTTGCATGATTTTGAAAAATAAATGCTTATTTATTAAAAGTTGTAGGGCGGATGTGTTCTTGGAGTGCTCAGAATGCTATGCTAGCTGTATTACATTAAATTCTGTGCTAGCTATATTTCTAAACCAAATTATATGCTCACTGTATTTCCACACAAAATTGCTATTTCAACACGTTATGCTAGCTGTATTTCCACACTGGTTGCCATGCTAGCTCTAAACAGGTAATGGAATGGTTCAGACCAGTCAAGATATTTTTGTACCTGAAGTTTGGTTCTACACTGGAGCTACAAAGCTAATGTAGGTTCTTAAAATGTGTTATAGCTATAAACAGTAGCAGACAGCTTTAAGGGTCCATTTTCATAGAGAAGTTGTACAGTGTCAAAGTACAAGTAAGTTAAAGCTCAGTGTGATTTGCGGAAGGAGTGGGAGGGTAGCTTCAGTTAGATGCTCTTTGTTCTGCTTGAATGATTCATACGTAGGTCACTGTGTGTCTTAACCAACAGAAACATTCCTCTGAAACTGGTCAGGTTCAGGGACTGGACTGGAAAAGAGAGCCTTTGAAAGTCCTTCAGGAAGCCTGGAGAACTGTTCCTCAAGACCACATTAAAATACAAGAAGGTCTGGATCTTGAGGTAAAATATAAAGAAATGAGGGGTGGCCTAAGACATTTGCACAGTACTGTACATCAGAGGGTGGTCATAGATGAATATGAGCCATGTAAATGACTTTCTTAGGTGCATTCGACAACCTAAAATCCCTCCCAGTATCATCACTTGCTTTTCTGCTTATGGAAAAGATTGCGCTTTTGTTCCTTATATACAAGCTGATTTGCAGTTTCACCAGAGATGCATTTGACTACCAAGTGTGGCTGAAATCTGATCAAGGTACAGTCCAGATTCTCATCACATAAACTGACCAGGGAAAAATGGTGTCTTTGTGAAGGTGTGTTCTCCAATTGCATCAGAACATAATACCAAATGTGGACTGGTTCAACTCCAAATTGCTGTCCTTTGTCCAGAGGGGGTTCTCCAGTCAGCCGCGTTCATGAGTCAGTTCAACACTGTCAGTGTGTTATGTCATGCTGTTTCTTTATCTCAGGACGTGGACTGCGTTTGCTCTCCTCTTCGAGTTCTCTGATGCTTCCATTAACCTCGAGGGCAGGTCCAGTGCCGGCTTGACAGGTAAATTAATGGCAAATCCAAGATAATTACTGATGTAAAGTAAGGGTAAGTATGAAATGCTCTTAACCCGTTAGGTGGGTAGATTGTTATTTAAGGGCCAGAGGCAAGAATATCACAATTGGAGCTCTGATCTAGGATTAGCTGTTGTTCTATACCACTTTACACCCTGTTTCTGAGTTATTCTCAGAGAAACAATACTGTGCAAGAGTAATGTTTAACAACATTAAAGATAAGTGTTTTTCACATTAATATTACAAAATATACTAAAATAAAGGATAAACACAAATATTCTACAGTTAACAGTAATGTTACGTTCAGTATATCAGTGTGTTGTTGTGGAGGTCCAGTATTTCTGTAGTTTCATCAGAAACCTGGTTTGACTCGATCAGTCCTTCATTAAAATTAAATCAGGAGCTGCTGATGGAGTTTCACAATCCAAACAACGGCTGGAGGAACCGAGGCGGAATCTGGAACCGAACCTGTGTTCTCCTCACCAGCTCACACAATATCAACTACTTCTACATACAGAACAAATCTTGATACTTTTTACTGCTTTTCTTGTTAGTTTGTATTTATTCTAATGTTCACTTTCCTGCAGAAAGACACTATCACACGCTGAGAAAAATGGATTTAAACAATTTCCATAGGTGGTTTAGACTTTTGCACAGCACTGCACAATCCTACAGCCAAAGCCTTTTCTATTGACCTTCATTCCTTTATGTAATGGTGGGTTGATATTCTGAAAAGTGACTTAATTGATCACAATAAAAAATATCTCCACATTGCTACTTTGATGGAATTGTGTTTTACCTGAGCTCCCTGTTGCCTGTTGGGTGTCTTTCTTGTTGTTCCTTGGTGAATATGGGAGGATGTGCGGCTGGTGATGTCCTTGCTTTCCAGTCTCTAAGACGATGACCATTCATTATTCCAGCTGCTATGGACCAGTAACTCCCACGGGACTGAAATGATGGTGATCAAGGTCATGAGAGGGTTAATTGGAGAAGTTAGCACTATTGACGTAGTCTAACCGCACTGCTCCCTGGGGATCGCTTTGTATTCACTGTGGTGCAGAAACAATTAGCATGCAGTGAAAAACCTTGATGCACGGTAATCTAAGAGGACCATTGTTGTCCACATAATGGGCTTTCCATTAGACATGCAATCAAAGCAATCTTGTGGTGTGTTTATTATCTGAATTTGTGTTAGCCATTCTCTAGACCTTTACCCTTCGTTAGTGGACGCCACAAGTATGTTCTTAGCTGTATGATTTTTGTGGTGGATCCTTTTCACTCATATCAGGTGCGTTTGAGCTGAAAAATCACAAAGCTGTCTTTCCAGGGACGCAGTTCCCCAACAGAGTCTGTTCTATTAGCACTCCTGCAATGTTAGACTGGTCCACTACGAAACACAATATACTTAAAATGTGTTTAACCCCTCCTTAATTTACTCCTTAAAATACGCCAAACCCCTTCCACTGAATTATGTGTCCGTTAATTTGTGAAACCGACATTAATCTTAAATTTGTGAAACCCCTTAATCTTAAATTTAAGGCCTTAATTCAGGATGTTCTATTATTTAAGGGACGAATTTGAAAAAGTGAGGGGGAAATTCAGTTTTACCCCTTAATCAGCCTTTAATCTGTGCACTTTTCCCCTTACTTTTCCTTCATTTCCTGTTTGGGAGATAAAGATCAAAATTCTGGTCATTTTAAGAGATAAAATTAAGGTGTTTGGTTTTGTAGTGTTCTCTGTTGCACATATTGCATTTAAGACAGGAGTTTGCTCAATGACATAGGTTAAGCTCATCCATGGGCTTAGGGATGGGGTGGTGTCTGCTGATGTTTGTTTTTGAAAGTACCAGACATAGAATGGGACAAGAATTCTGTTTTGACCTTTGAATGTCTGTATGTAACCCCTTTTGACAACAGGCAGTGCTCCGACCAGCAGAGTAAAGCAACAGGACCTAGGATATGTTAACTTCAAGGCTTGATTTTAAGAGATCTACAATTTTCTCAAAGCATAAAATTAAAACAGAAAAAAACAGGATAAAACACGATATTGGGTTCCCAGCTGTTGGTGTTGAGCTGACTGGATTCTCGTTTAGCCAAACCTATATTTTATTAAGTAAATTGGTGCGGTGCCTCCACTGTGAAAGTAATCTACTGCAAACAATGCAGTACGTTAGATATTTCCCCCGAATATGAATTTCTATATTACAAAACCCCTTTGTTTTTCTAAGTGAAATATACAAAGAAACTGAATATGTTTGGAAACTTCCGACAACCTCACATTTATGTCTCTTTTACCCTTGCGAAGAATGAAAAATAATAAAAACAATAACACAACCAAAAGGTTCAAATGCAATTACTAAGCACGTCCCCTCGCTTCTGTATCAATCGTGCAATCACGTCTGCCACAGCCCATAGTTTTTTTTGCCAAAATATCAATCCCACTTAGCACACCTTGTCCAGCAGACTTAGATAACCTTACCGAATTCTTTGAAAACTCTCTCCGATCCACACTCAACTA
>JBBPCX010000114.1:45578424-45594867 GCA_037974365.1 Hydrocynus forskahlii | reverse complement strand
GTGTGTGAGAGAGAGAGAGAGAGAGAGAGTTTGTGTGTGTGTGAGAGAGAGAGAGTTTGTGTGAGAGAGAGAGAGAGAGAGAGTCTGTGTGAGAGAGAGAGAGAGAGTCTGTGTGAGAGAGAGAGAGTGAGTCTGTGTGTGTGTGAGAGAGAGAGTGAGTCTGTGTGTGTGAGAGAGAGAGAGAGAGTTTGTGTGAGAGAGAGAGAGTGAATCTGTGTGTGAGAGAGAGAGAGAGAGAGAGAGTCTGTATGTGAGAGCTTTAGATGAAGTGCTGGTCTCTGATAGCTTTAATCTACTGCCCCCAGATCAAAGGAGCTGCTGCTGTCATTTTCTTTACTCTGTTTCCCTGGAAGTGCCGTTCATTTCTCCCCGCTGTTAGTAGTAGAGTGATCTATTCTCTTATTCAGGTCCGGAGCTGCAGCAGCTTTACCTAAATGTTTAGCTTCAACACTGCTGAGCTGCACCGGTGTTGGAACTGAGGGGATCTACTCTACCGGTGCCATCCGCCTGGCCCGCTCTCCCACTGCGTTCACCATGTGTTTGATATTAGATTATATCTCCTGTATTTAATATTCGTCGAAAAGGGGAGCGCTTGGGCAGTGAACCCTGACTATTTTTCTAACCCCAATAATGAAAAGAATACTTGATTGGGCACAGTTAGCTTCCAGTGGTTTCTGATGAGGTTTCGCGATAATGTTGAGAGTCAACAAACACAAATTAGGCCGGTCTGTGGAATACGCAGAGGAGCGGGAAGGGCTTTCCATTATTCATCAGAAACCGCCATTGAGGAACGGCCGTATCGGACTCCATCTGTCCCGAAACGTACAATTCAGATTGTTTCTTTAACCTTGACTCTCAGACCCTCAGAAGCCCCCCCGCCCCCTCATCTGACATGCATTTACCAGACTGTACACTCGGGCTTCCGACCCGCTCCGTGGACGCGGCTTCGGATAAGTGGGGATCAGATTTATGTTAAGATTTCAGGTTCCTGGCAATTTGTTTGCTTTTCATCCGGCTCTGCTCTTTCTTTTCCTCTACCCTCTGCTTTCTTTGGGCTCTGTTTACTGCTGTTAAATCGCGAGGGCTGATTTAACTCTCTGGATACAGTTTACAGTTTATACTGGAGCCACAAGCAGCATCCTAATCATTGTGTAAGATATTTAGGTGGAAAATGACAAACTTGACTGGAAGTTTAGGGGTTTTATGATCGACAGCCAATCAAGGCATATAATAATGAATCAGGGTTTACTGTATTAAGTTCAGTCAAGTTCTGATCAGTTAGGAGGGTGACCTAAACGTACACTATCCACAACCTCCACATTCTCAAAGGCTACACGTTTTATAATGGTCTGCTTTTTAAAGGTTTTTGGACGTTTTATTTATTTATTAAACTGGCTGCCATTCGTCAAAACTGAGATAGTTATCCAGATTTTAATTGGATTGTGCTGCTATTACACACTGAACAGTTCAAACGACATGGGTTTCAATAACATGGAACCATTTTATATGAACAAATTAATTTTAACATGCTGTTTGACTTTTCACCTATCTGTTCATTAGGAACCTAGAAATGTTTGTGTTTTAGAGTCTCGGAGAGAGAAAGCTGCATAGCATCAAGAAATTGTTACAATAAAACAGACAGAATTATGTTATTCTTTTATTCTTTACTGAGTACTTTTCATACAGGTAGAAGCCCAAAGTGCTTTAGACAGGGGATTAAATTTAAGAAATAAAAGTTAATAAATTCATGTTTTCAAAGTGAATTTCAAATAAGAAAAATTTTTAAATAGGATATTACTGTGCATTGTTTGTTTGTTTATTAGGTTTCATTACTAACATGATGTTATAAGTGCTCGTTCATCGAATTCTTGAAATATTGAGTACTGTTATGTGTACGTAAAATAGAACTGTGACATGTGTTAGACCCATAAAATGAATGTTTGTCTTTTTATGAGTACCAATTCATGATATAACGAAAACATATGAGTTCAGAGTATCACATGATACACATGTTTTAGTGCAGCGTTTTAATATACCTTTCTGTTTATCTTTGTTTCTAACATTTATTCTGGATTTGGTTTAAGAGTAGGAGGAGTTGTGTTCTAGGTGTCATCAAATAATATTTTATTATTGTGTTTTGTTGTAGTTTGGCTTAAACATTCTGTTCTCACTGTCTGATGGACTAAAATCACCACACATTTCAGAATCGCCATGTTTCTGTGCACAATTTTGTGAACAATTGTGTATCACCCTCAGCACTAGTTGTGAGAACAGTAGAGCGCACTGAGCTAGAAACAGTTGCTGGTATGAAAACGTTCACATTATTGTTTTAAAAATGGATTAATTAATTGAACAAGCTGTTAGTAATCAGTACACAAGATTTTCCGATTGGTATGTCATGCAGATTTTTTTGGTCAGGCTAAACACTCTCTGAATGGCACTAAAGCTATCTGAACCCTACATTTTGTTTCAGGCGACACTGGTTTTGTGGAATTGAGTGAATTTCACAAAGCATTCAATCCCTGCTAATAAAGTACTATTTTGTTTTGGGCTTTTATTTACTTTTTATTTTTATTTACATGTTTAAGGCATTGTCCTTGACTAGTCAACTACTGCCCACAGCGCCAACTAGTGGACGTATTAGTCAACCATGCAACTGTATCCTGAACAAAAATCCAGAATTGGGTTGAACTGTGTATCACAACTACAGTGTGATGTCCATATCTTTCTATCTTTTCACCCATATATTTTATTTTTTAATTTGATCTATTCTATGTTACCTTCTATTCTAATTTGTACTTTGCGCCGCATCCATTACAAGCTTCTGATTCTGTCTCTGATAAGAACATCCTTATCTTTAACAGCCTTTTAGCGTGATGTCATAACTTGAGTCCGTCGTTGCTATTGTTCTGAGCGTTTACTGAACGGAGCCCCTCGGTTGAGGTGAATGTCTGAAATGTCTTCGTGAATGATTTATGAGACATCACTGACGAATCCCTGTTTGAATAAAAGCCTGTCTTTGGCTGTGTTCGGCGACAATGCGGCCCTTTCCTGAACAGAGTGCCTCTTTATCTGGCAGGGCAAAATGACAGCTTTTGACTCCTTAAGTGCGTCTCTCTCTCTCTCTCTCTCTCCCCCAACCCCCCCCCCCCAAGAGCTCTGAGACATCAGATAGATTAGTTCCCACCGGCTGGCCGGTGGGGGTGTTGCGTTTCTCCTGACATTTGCTTGCCCCCCTTAATCAGTAGATCAGTCTCTAAAGTGTTTGTCTTCCTTCTCCAATGGCACCCAAACCCCCGAAGAATTTCCCCCCTCGGTGTCGCTCGGCCTCAATTTGTCATGAATCGTTGTCGTTTGTGCGTTTGAATAGGAGAGTGGTGTTAGGAGCTTTCTGACAGACACACACACACGGAGCCAGCCGAGGCAGATCTGTCTGACACTGATCCTTTCAATCTCTTCGCCTCCCTTTTTCTCTTCCACTCGTTCTCACACTCTCTTACCTTTAGCTCCCCTTCTCTTCTCTAATCTCTCTCTCTCTCTGATTCACATTTACATGGCTTTATTGACGTGAATGGTAATTGTACTGATTCATCATATCAGCATATATGCGACAGATAAAGATCAAGCAGAGCATCCGGAGTTTTCACTCGTGTACACACGTGTACACACTCCTCATAAATCCTGATAAACTGTGAGAAAACTGCAGACTGAACAACGTAAACATCACGGTTCGCATCAAAACGTGAAAAGTGCATTCACACTTGACTTCTGGCATGAAAAGGTGACGTTACAACACAAGAACTTATGACAAATTAGTAAAATAAGAATTAACAGGAACCAATTAAACTGCAGAGGGCTACCGCTGGTATTAGTACTGCTACTAATTTTAATATCTATTATTTTTATGTAGAAGCACCTTTCAATGTACTTTTTTACCGCTATACAAAGACAAACAAAGGTCATTCATTCATTCGTTTGTTTTCTAAGCACTTAATCCTTACTAGGGTCACGGGTTATACAGTAAAAAACAAAAAAAAAAACCCAAGGAGGTACGTAACTGAGAAAGAGGCTGGAAGAGGCGTGTTTTTAGAAAGAAGAGTTGATTTTCTGATGCACATGCAGCTACGTTCATGAAACACGTTACATTTGTACTTGAATGCTGAGTTACTGTAAATGTGGATTATTCATTTATATTATAAACTATTTAATTATATTGAACTGCTGCTGGTCACATGCACGTTTGTTTTCCATTTGTCCGCTTATGCAACATTTGCACAGTTTCTAGATGTTAATGTCCTAAATTGCACATTATGCTTCTAATTTGTAGTTTATTTATATATGTTATTCTACGTGTCTGTTAGTGCTCTGTAAAACCTGGAACCGCACGTCTCGTCTTACTGTATACATTTATAGAGTTGAGATGACTTTTGACTGCGAGTCTGCCTCAAGGACAATGAATGGCTGTCAGAAGTTGAATATGAATTAAGGAGTGAAAAGTGTTCATACCAATCACAAGATGAAACACATACGTGAGAGATTTATACACACGTGATTACACACACACACACACACACACACACTCTGTATGTCACACGCACCTATGATACTGGAGTACCTTCATCTCTCACTCTCCTCTATTCTGTCCTTTTCTCTTATCATCTATTTTTGTTATATAGCTCTTACTACTTTTCCTACACCAGTCTTTCTTTCTCTCTCTCTCTCTCTCTCTCTCTCTCCTTCTCTCTCTTGTCTCTCTCTATCTCTCTATCTCTATCTCTCTCTGTCCTCTCTCTCCTTCTCTCTCTGTCTGTCTGTCTGTCTGTCTGTCTGTCTGTCTGTCTCTCTCTGTCTCTGTCTCCCCCCCCCGGCGTGTACAGGAGGTTGACCCCGGTCTCTGGAGAGAGATTATATGTTTATTTGTTTTTCTAACCCTCCTTCTGCTTAAAGGCTTGACTTAGCTAAACAGAGGCTTAAGTGGAACAGCCTCAAGCAGAGTGATACTCAACTTTCCCTTCAAAACAGCACTCACCCGGAGAGGACATCACTCGCCGGAGTCGTTAAAGATTCGAGTTTCACCGCTGAGACTCCTTCTGCCGCGCTTTTACCTAGAGGACAGGGAGAACTAATGAAGTGGACTGAAGGACCTTTCCGAGATTGTGTAAATGCTAAATCATCAGAGTCCATTTCCCCTTCCTAACAGCACTTAGAAAAACATGAGTTTTGTAATATTTGTTTTTGGTGACAGCACTGCAGGGCTTCTGTACGAGTATCTAGTGAAATCATCCACAGACTGGTGATCATTGGGGTGGGTGTCACAGAAGAATCATGATTGGTTCCCTAAAGAACCTTCCTTAAAGAGCAGTTGTATGAGAGAGATTTGAGTAAAGAACCTTTTTAAAATTTAAAGAATCATGCAGAGTTATTCAAGGATCCCTTAAATTGGTAAATAATCTTGAAAAACTGAAGTGGTTCCACAAAGAACCTTTCATCACAGTTTTGTAACTGCTTAATTGCAAGACTGTGTAGCCAGTTACTAGGCTAGGTATACATTACGATAAAAATTTCTTAGACACCTAATTTAAAGCCCATTTGGCTGAGCAGTTTGCATTTACTGTAATGCTGACTGGTGTATTTGCTGGCAGAGAGTTGTTTACTGCTCAGATAAAACTAAAACCTTGGCAGAGAACTGTAGTTATCACCCTATATATATCTGACCTTCCTGGGCTTAGATTAACACTAGTCTGGAAGTAAACTGATGTGCTGTTGGTTGCACTAAAGTTTGCTTCACACTGCCTGGTCCATAATGTCTGTGGAGAAATAAGGATCTGTATCTGCACTCTTTAAAACAAACAAAAAATGAACGTCCTACAGAAGAACTTTTCAGTTTATTTGGTTTATTTTTGGTTGGTGCCACAATTAATGATTTTTAGTTCCACAGTAATCTCTGAAGGTTCTTCACAGGACCTTTACTGAAACCAAAGGTTCTAAATTCAGGTAGTACTAGTTTTCATTCTAATTATCTAGCTGGTTGACAGAATGTAAAGATTCAATTGCAGTAGGAACCAGTCGCCTACTTTCAAGATTGTGTGGGAGACTGAGGCATAAAACTAACCCATGCTGGGCATCCTATGTAGCAAATAGGTTCTGGAAAAATATACTTGTCATGTTCTTGTACACTCATTATAATGTTGTCTGTGAATTGTCACCTCAGTTATGCAGGTATTTCCCAAAAGTAGCTTTTTTTCACACTCAGTTGTGTTTAGGGGACAGGATTCACACGTGTAGTATTTTGATCACTCAGGTGTAGTAAAATAGCTCTATTTTGGAGCATGTAAGCAATTCACAGTCAGGACTATTCACAACAGTGTTATCTGTAACTTGGTGTTTCTCACGGTCATCAATGAGCGAAGTCTATATCCTCTAAGAAATATTCAAAACAAGGCAAAACATAGTTATACACATCAACTTGGCATCATTTTTTTCATGCAAATATGAATGCAGTTCTGATAATAGATGAATGTTAACAGGCCAAAGTATGTCTGAAATTTGCTTTTCCCCCCTTAAAATCTGCCAAATATCAGTTACTTCCCTCTGGTTGCAAGTCCTTCTACTTTATGGTCTAAAATATATTTTCCAGGTTTGACACACTTTCACTAATCACATTTTTTATATAAATAAATCTGGTCCAAACAACAAAAATTATTGTAATTAATTGTGTTTAGGATCATTATACCAGCCTTTTAGTGACTTATCACTGGCCCCAGTTGCAGTGTTTGCGGTCAGACCTCTTTCAGCTGAATCGTTTGTAGATGAGGTGTTGAAAACAAATGTTTTTTTTTTCAGAGCTGTTACAGAGTTGTGTGGGTTGTATTCTATCAAAATTGGTTTATTTTGCTCAAGTGTGTTCTATGTTATTGAGCAAAAAGCCAAAATGTGTCCAGTTGCGCCCCTCTCTTCTGGTTCTAGATCAGACAATCAGGAGAGGTTGTGAAGCAAGTAAATCTAATTGAAGGTTGTGACAGATAAGCCCTGAGAGTCTTCTTCCTGCTCTGTTTTGGTTTGTACTCTCTGTATGCTCTGTACTGTGAACTCTTCCAGCCAAGCGTTTCAGGCTCTCTTCCTTTCTCTATTGCTCTACCCCCCACCCCCACCCCCTTTACCAATCCTGGTAAGTGTCAGCATTAGCCCCTGCTGCTTCCTTAATCATCGGCGAGAGAAAGTTCTGGAGCGGATCGCGTCCCTGTGAAGGAGAAACACCATATTTGGATCTGCACGACTACGAGGCCTTGGGGCCTTCTGATCTTAAGGCCCTCAAACCAACACCTTCCAGGCCCACCATGCAGGGGCTGGGGAATCCGAGCGAGGTGGATGGATGTGGCTTTGTGCTTTGTGGCTCTTTGCGGTCGTATAGAGGTGCGTTTGAAGGGTATGGTGTTTAAAGTAGCTGGCTACCGCCGAGACAGGCCGTGGAGCCCTGCAGCTCGTGCTGCCTTTTACAGGCCGCCCATAACTCTCGCAGGCGTAAACACTTCAGCATGCAAGCGTGGTCCACGCACAGAGAGCTCTCTCAGCAGCCAAATTCATCTTCCCCCGAAATGATCTGTTTGCTCTTTGCTGCTTTTTCCAAACCCCTTCCAAAGCCACCTTCCACCCAGTGAGGGAACCGGGTCTCAAGCGCTGACTGGGTTATGGCCCTCTTTCACTCCTCGGAATACGTCTTGCTTTATGAGATTCAACCCTCTGAGGTCTCGCAACATATTTCTGCTTTGTGATATCTTTTCTTCTCTTTTTTTTTCTTTTCCCCTCCTTCGTTCCTCTGTCTCTCTGCCACTCAGCCCATGATGATAGATCCTGGTAAAGGCTGCCAGCTGCAAGTCAAAGGCTGTGAGCCGGTGCCAAACATTAATGATTTTAATGGGTTTGACTGTAAAGGAAATGAGTGGGGATTTTTGCAGCCGGAGCACAAGGACAGAGGTTTTTGTCATTTTTAATCCCGACACTTCAGGTTCTTGATGATGCCAAAGCCTTCCCGTGACACTAATTCGAATCTTCCTCTTTTCTGACAGGCTCGAACACATTTGCAGACACACCTCACGCTTCCCTTATCAGAATGTTATGCGTGCAGACAGCTGAGCTTTTTCT
Organism: Hydrocynus forskahlii; assembly: GCA_037974365.1. Taxonomy (NCBI): domain Eukaryota; kingdom Metazoa; phylum Chordata; class Actinopteri; order Characiformes; family Alestidae; genus Hydrocynus; species Hydrocynus forskahlii. The sequence goes on along the minus strand of JBBPCX010000114.1, from coordinate 45,586,725 downwards.
TCATTTTCGTCTTCTGGCATCAAAGCCTGCTTCCCATAAAGCAAGGCAATGTGTTAGTTACTTGCTCCCATTACTGCTGCGGTTTCCCAACATATCTCCAATTATGGTGCTGTTCAGGCTCTTTTGGCTCTTTTGAAGGTTTGGAGGTCAAGGAAATGAGAGCTGAAATGCTTGGCATACACCCCCACCACTGCCGTTGCCGCCGCCGCCACCGCCACCCAATCCCTCCTCCACCCCTGTTAGCGAGAGGCAGAGAGGGTGTCGGGAGTAAAGAGCGTCTGCAAATAAATCTGTTGTACGGCTGGTTAGGCATCCGCGTGGGTCCGCGGAGGGCTTTCTAGCGGAAGCGCTGCGGGAAGTGAGCGTGTCAGATTTAATAAGTGCAGACCACACAGATTAAGCGATTGCGCTACATGGAGATCAGTCACGTCCAGTTAGTGCCAGCATGGAAAGGACCGCCCTGAGTCGGAGAGAGCAAAGGTGGTGGCCTGCACTGGGAACTCGCAGTACTGTATATCACAATACTGTGGATCACAGTTCTTGCAGAACTGTGTTGAGTATTTCACACAGCAGGATTTAAATCTTAGGTTTACTGCATAACTTATAAAAATATTCACTCTGCTGAAGGATCTGCACCCAAGTGCAATTTTTGTCGTTTTTCCTACCTTGAGGATGCATCATTAGTAATTATACCAGACAATCCCACTTTCTGATCTACAGCACTGTGCAAAAATCTCGAGCCACCCCTCATCTCTTTATATGTTGCTTCTAATCACTTTGTGTAACAATACTATTTTCTGTCTTATCCCAGTCATACTGAGTAGATTAAATTAAAGAAATGTGAACAAATGTTTTACTGACAGGCTGCGAAGTGTCTAAAGATACAAGGAACCTAGATAAAGGAGTTCCAACCACTCAGCATTCAGCACCACCAGTATACTGATCACCGCCTGATCTTCTTAGTGGGACATCTTAAAGTAGCTGATCTTGTGAATTAATAGTGTCTGGATACTTTTGGACATATAGTGTATGTTCTAGTGATCTTTGAAACATTTTTCCAGATAAAATACACACAAGGTCTTGGGACTTGCACATGCTTGGTTGCTCCAGTTTTGGCTCTTTTGTGCGTGACGTTTGTGGGAGAGTATGATCTGTAAAGTCCCCGGTAGCTGGTACGGTGGGACTTCTGGAGGATTAGGCTTTTTAGCAGAGCAGGGTGTATCATGGCGTCCCGTCTGTGGCACCTGGGTACTCTGGTGCCAGGGTCCTCTGGTTCTCTGGGGCCAGAGCCCCACACAGTGATCAGCCTGGCACCACTATCCCTGTGTGTGTGTGTGTGTGTGTGTGTGTGTGTGTGTGTGAGAGAGAGAGAGAGCGAATAAATAATGCTGGACCAAAGCTAATGTTTAAAATTTCCTGCCATTGAAAAAGCTCAAACTGACTCTCAGCTTCACCTTTAATGAAACTTGATTCAGTTTATTAATTGTACCATCATGGTGCTCCGTTTAATTGCTTTTCCATTTACTGTCTTCTGCAATAGTTTACATACATGCAGTTCTGTTCTGATTAGTGCTGATTCTGATTTATTATTCTTATTCTTATTGTTATTGTGATCATTATTGCTGCTGCTGCTCCTATAACATTCTTGTTATTGTTTATTATTATTAGTAATAGCAGCAGTAGTAGTATTAGTAGTGTTATTAGTATTATTATTTTGTTATTGTTATTACAAGAAGAACTGTTATTCTGATCACATTTTACATGTGAGAATTTTGTGTGTTTGTGTGGTGCTCAGGTTAAAGGCAGCAGAAGAATGCTTTAGACAGGCGAAGGAAAAAGCGACCTACAGTGTCAAACCCAAACACGCCACTGGAATCGTAAGTCTGGGACTTCTCTGTCTCTGCATCGTGAAGCTTTTTTATGTTGTCAACGAGACCATAGAGAACTTGTGTTCACTGTGTACAGGTTGTTTTTAGTCACTCTTTATTTTAATGGTCCCTTAGTGTGAATTTACAAATGTTTAAACTGCCTCATGCGTGAAAGATTGTTGGGGTCTTAAGGGTTAGAGTGAGTATTCGGTTTAGATTTGGGGCTATAGTTTAGAGAGACAGTAGAATTTAGTCTTTGGGGATCCCTACGAGCCTTCTAGGGCCTGAGATGGCCTTATTAATTCAATAAAATAAAGTCTAATATTTAGTTCATTTTTAATGAACATCATCCTGTTTTGTATTTAAACTCTACAAGTATTAAAGTACGAAAGTACTAAACTGTTATTCCATTGTTTTGGCTGGAAGCAAAATGGATGATCTGGAAACGACAACCAAAATGATCAAATCAGGTTTTTCCTCTGTAGGTGTAGCTAAGTGAGGTTCATCATCTAGATCTTCTGGTGCTGGATTGAATTCCACATTCTCTACCAACATAATTAGGAAAAGGAATTAACCAATCATATTTCCAAAGTGTGGGACCAATTTTGAGACCTAGGTCTTGCATTCTCTAGGTCTTGTAGACGTCCTAGATGCATCACTGACTATGAATATGAGCAGAAACTAGAAATGGAGGCAGCATTTGTGGCTCTATGCCAGATCTCTCTGCTGGTAGAGTCCCTGTAAAACTGCAGCATGCAAGATAAAATGAGGACGGATAAGAAGGTGAACATACCAGTGGCTTGTCAGTGTATAAGATAAACCTGTATTAGTCCCACAATTTGCATGACTGAAAATAAAACATATTGCATTATGGCAAATAAAACTTGCAATGTCTTTTGTAGGTCTTATGTAATCTAAAATGGCCAAAATGTTTGAGAATCGTCATTAGCTCAGTGAGAACATACCACTACAATACCTTAGGGGTACCAGCAGAAATGAACGTCATGGTAAAGGTCTAATAGCTAGCTCTAATATTAATGGTCCTTACTGCATTCAGTCAGTTTTCCCTATTTATCCACATTACTGATCACATATGGTGCATAATGAAGGGTGCAGAGCTGCTCCATTATGTACGAGTTTGCCAAATGAACTGCATTGAGAATATGAGGTTTTAATAGACATAGTACGTATTTAAATAAAATTACTTCATTTCTTTGCCAACATAAATTTATCTGGACTATTTTCAGATATAAAATCCCCCCCAAAAATGTTTTTTTTTTAAATTGTGTATATTCCACTGCTGTATTCACAGCTTTTATGAAAATATCAGTTGAGATTTCATTATGCACTTTTATATTTATTTTCCCTGAAGACTGTTAATGAAATCTGAGATGTACATCCTTAATAATGAGGAAACTTTTTGTCTTCCACAGAAAGCGAAGCTGGGCATGAAAATCTAGCCCTGGATGAGCTGGACTTCTGAACCTGCAGGAACATCTCAAATGTAGAAAGACTAAAAAATAAAAACCAGACGAAGCAGGCCTGAAGTGGAGTGCATGGACTGCAGACATGGGCTCGTTTTAAATGTTCGTACTTCTGTATCCACCACCTGCACACACAGGATTGTGAATTAGTCTCGCAGTCCTGAAAACTCCATCTGCTAAGTGCACACGGGAACCGAGCCTGGATTTGTGAGCATTTCGGAATGTCGTACACAAATAATGATTTGAACTACAGCCTGTTGGCATCGGGGCCGTTGGCTGAACAGTATCGGTGAGTATGAGCGGTCCAACCTCAACTGGAACGAATGGTGTAAATGACTGGACAGTGCTTCAAGAGACAGAAACGAGAAAGGAGGACAAACTGCAAAAGAAATGAAGCTTGACGAAAGGCGGTGAGGTGTTCTCAGTGTGTGCCGTTTAACCCAGGCTTGTTTGAATCTGCAGTGGTTTGTCTGAATGCAGCACATCACCAGCAGTGTGACGATGGAGAAGCTCCAGTGTTTGTTTTTGGGCCGGTCGGTCAGATGGTAGCAATGAGGGCAGCGCCGCCATTCCCTCGCCATCAGGATAACGCTAAGCCACAGCTTTTAAAAGTAAGACCCCAGTCTCCACTGTCCTTTCTCACTGTTCTTCCCTAATTTTTTCCCCTGCCTCTTCTTTTTAAACCCAAAAGCAGGAGTTGGCGGAGGTTTCTCATCATGCTGAGTTAGATTGTCTCTGCAGGCTTTTTTGTAAATTCCTGATTTAAAGCTGACATTGATTGTGGGAAGATTTTGATTTCAGTCACTTATGTAAGCACTTCCAAACCCTTCTGTAAGCACACGGGGGGAGGAGCATCATGCAGGATGAAACACGACACAGCAATAGAGTTCCCACTGAGAATTTAATTACCAGTCCAGTGGAAGCCCTCTCGCATGGCGGGGGCTGGTAGAGCCCCTGTTGAATGTTGCTGTGGAAGACAGTGATATGAGTTTGTTCTTCCATCTCCAGCAAACTGAGATTAGTATTACAACCCAACCCTTCGGTGTCTGCTTAACCGCTACCACAACAGAAAAAAACATTTTTTCTTTTTCTTTTTCTTTTTTTAAATCACAACGTACTATACTTGAATCGACTGCTTAAAATGTATTTAAAGATGCCATTATTTTATCTAATGTAAAGTAGTATTAACATTTTTCTGTAAGATATTCATGTTTTTTTTTTCCCCCCCATGTCTCAGCATGTATGTGTTGAAAGTGTCCATCACTGTGGAGCAAGAAGGTTCTGCCCACGTGCAATAATTGTTCGTATCTTTTTGGTTTTGGAAATAGTTTAATTTATGTAAAATAAAGGAATAAATAAATTATGAAATTGTTTTTGGTCATTCAGAGCCATCGAGATGAGAAAATGTAGTCGTGTGCAAAAGTTTTTGCGGCCTTGGTCAAATTTCATTGACTTGATTTTGTAAGTGAAAAGAACGTGCCTTGCTATGAATTTTAAAGCATTATTACCATCAGTGTAGAATGCTAGTATCCTTTCAGTTGATTCCAGAGCATACATTTTGTGTGATCCTTTAAACCTTTCAGGGTTTTTGGCTTACTATCAGCAGCCAGGTGGCTTCATGAAGGTCTGGAACTACAGATAACACTCACAAAGCAAGAGCAGACCAAAAATAATCTTAATTACCAAAACATACACTTCATGCTTGTAATATTCGCTATCCGAAATATAACAAAAGTCGAGGCAAAGTGAAAGTGATCATTCTTTCATACGTGGGTTGGCGTATTTTCAGGGGTAAGTTAAGGTAGAGCTAAGCACATTGTGTTTCATCATGGCAGCAACACCATAGCAAAAAGACCTGTTGTAGTCAGTTGGCTTTTTCAGAAGTCCTTGATTGGTTAGTGTTAGCATTAGTGGATAGTTTGAGGTTTCGGTTTTATACCTGTGCAGACCATTTGTACCAGTTAATAATGTGGCTCTGAATCTGTATGGGTGTTTGCCATAATCAGAAAGATGTAGCCAAGCCCCCATACTGTTGATTTCCTATAATCTTGTAAGACAACAAAGAAACAATGGTTCTATTTGAAATAGATTTAATAGAGTTCCTTTCTTTTTCTAGATATATACATTGTAGTGTACCATAGTTTTATATTTATATATAAAATTATACTCAGTCTAGTAATACATGTCATATTCATTGAATAAGGCATAATTGGAAGTCATTGCAAGCAGCATGTTTGGCCAGTTCAAGTCTCGGTCCCCACGTGTTCTAGGATTGACAGTCCTCCAGCAAAACGATCATCTCTTCCCTCAGAATACTGATGAGGAAAACACCCAAGCGATGCGGCTGGTGTTGGACCAGGTTGGATGGGGGAACTGAGATGCCTCTCCAAGACCAGCTTCCCCATTCAAGTCTGCTGCCACCCATTCAGACCCATTCTCATGCTGCTCCTCTCTTTCTGGCAGCTTTTGTACCCACAGGTGGCACTTTGCTCCATGTGGTTAATGGCAGTGTGGGCGAAATGCATCGTTCTGCTGTCCTTCAGAAAATGTCTCTTAAAAAAAAAAAACTTTTGGAGAGTTTGTTCTATGTCCTTTCAGAAAGTCTCAGCCGTTGCACTACCCTCTTAGCACCCAAACAAGAATTACGGGGGGATAAAAAGCTGTTCTATGACATGGGCAGCTCTAGACATCTCAAAAAAAGATTAGCAGCTTCAGTCTCACTGCCTATATAAAGTATCAAAACCTATAAATCAAAGACTTTGCTGTAAATGTTGTGTACTTGTCCCAGGCAGGCTCTCTCAGTCTGTCAGTCTTATTGTTTCCCAGACTCGGCCACGCTGACGGAGATACATCGGCACTGCTTGACGCGCTGGATCTTCCGGTGCCTGAAGGGGGGCTGCAGGTCGGGGCAGTCCAGCTCCACGGTGAGCGTGGTGAACCGGTGCGGCCGGCAGAAGGCGCAGGACTGGAAGCTCTCCTGCTCCTTCTTGACGTGGCGAGGGATGTAGAAGGAGTTGCACTGGCCGTAGCAGAAGCGGTTGATGATGGTGCGGCTCTGGCATCCCTCCTGGCTCACGGTCTGCCGCAGCGGCTGAGTCTTGCACCAGTCGCTCTTCAGGTATTTCCTTTCCGTGACCACCAGCGCTTCCTGACTGGAGGCCAGCACTTCTTGTTTGCGCCCACGGCGGTCCGAAGTGTTGGAGCTGGTCTTGTATGGTGATGGAATGGAGCCCTGAGGGCGGGTCTTGCGGGACTCCGACAAGGCACACAGTGCTGCAGCCAGCAGGAACCACAGTAGCAGCTTGTAACACATCCTGAGAAAGAGAAGGAAAAGAACAGATCGACATTAGCATAGCACTTTCCAGCTCCTGGTCCTGGAGTATCCCTCTCCTGTGTAGTGTAGGGTTTTTCCACGCGACTAATCAGGGCCTGAATGGGTTTAAGTAAGTGTGCTAGAGGACGGGAAGAAATATCAAGGTTCAAGGTTACTTTGTCATCAGCAGCTGTAAATGTGTACATAGTGCGATGAGACGTTTTTCCATGCAGCATCATTCAACAAAGTGCAAGTTACGACAGAAATAATACTATTAACAGACAGTACAACAGTGCGACAGTATAGTGTGAACGGGATGTAAACCTTCCAGAATGACTACTTTACATTATATAACATTCATTCAGCAGATCCTTTTATCCAAAACGACTTAAATTTTCAGGAAACACTCAAGAGAACAGAAAACAAGTTTCAGGACAGTATGAGAAGCAGAGGAGAGTTTCAAGAGCTAAAATCTTTGTGGGGAGTGGTGCATCAGTTGAGGGGATTCTCTGATGCGTCTCCTCTCCTGACTAGAATTACACTGAGATATTGTACAGGAGGCAGTATTGAAACATATTGAGTGAGGGTAAATCACAAGCTTATCAAATCAAATAACAAGCGCCTGCTGTGGCACTAAAAAGAACTTTGTGTAGGTGGTACAGAAAGTCCAGAGTCTAAACTGTCACATAAGAGCCACCACAGCATTATCACTCAATAACTGAGATTTCCAACTCAGCCCTTGGAAAATGTAGGATTTCCTTCAGATCCCACCCAGTCCACGTTTTCTCACTTATGTAGGTCCTAACATGCTTAAACCAGGTAGTCGAGGTCTGTGGTTGTCTTGATAACCTTGCACATGTGAATCAGGAGCTGGAACAGAACAGTTATGTGGATTGGCTGGTAGCCTCTATGGATCGGAATTAGAACTGCCACTTCCAAAAGTCACATAACAGAACCATAAGAGCATAACTGGATTCCTTTCAAAGGGAGAAGAAACACCAGACAGAAAAGATTCGAGGGATATATATATGTTTTCCATTGTTGTACATCAGAGTCCAGCCATGCTCCTCAAAGGGAACACTCGAGCCAAAATGTACATCTGTTGTAAACATGCCTGCTCACGTCCTACAGCAGCGCTACAGTCATCACTCTGCTAAGATTTTCCAGTGTAAAGACTAGGAAAAACATCTGATGATGATGAGGGGAAATTCTGAAAAACTGCAACTGCTCTGATGCTGTTTTAAATATAATCTATGTCCATTAGATGCTGATCGATAAGAAGGCTGTCAGTCATGACTGGTTGACACAGATGCTTTCATCCAAAGCGACTTACAACTTGAGGAAACACTCAAGTTTCAGGACAGCGTGAGAACCATGCAAATATATCATAAGTATGGCTGTAAGAAAATGTTTATGAATGGAAAAAAAGACATTTATGATTGAAAACCAAGGATACACAACAGCTCTGGAAAAAAATAAGAGAACAATGCATTTTTTTTTAAATCAGCATCTCTGAGTGTGACAACCATTCCATGCCAGTGTCTGTTAAATTCCCACATAAGCACCTCATTCTGCTTTATGAGGGACTGATTACTGATCACCTGAATCACATCTTATTTAATGAGGAAAAGTATAA
>JBBPCX010000114.1:45543494-45556764 GCA_037974365.1 Hydrocynus forskahlii | reverse complement strand
CTCTCTCTCTCTCTCTCTCTCTCTCTCTCTCTCTCTCTCTCACACACACACACACACACACACACACACATACACACTCACACACACATAGTGTGGTGTCCGCATTCCTCAGTCACTCGATTAAGCCCACACATTAACCGCCGCCCTCCCAACTCGGCCCTGTCAACCCTCTGGATATTAATACCTGTTCGATTGCACCAGTACTTAAGTACTTGTGACATACAGTGCTAGTTTTTTTTTAGTATACTTCCTCACCATACACTCAGAAATTAGCTTAAGGGGGAGTTTTGACTTGCAAATAAAACCGTGTCAACATGTTGACTCTACCTTGTTTAAATGAATGTAAGTGTATAACATAAATTGAAGGTTATGCAATTACGTTTTTGCAATGTGAGAGAGAACACACATATTAACCCACTACCATCCATATCTGAAATGGATTATGCCTTTTGTAAGAATAAAGTATTCAATTTACTAATGTACAGTACAAGTATTCTTGTATAATGTATACTGGTAAGGTATTTTGTGCCAAGAATGAAGACTGTGATAAGAATAGATGGCTACAATGTAATTTTTTCCTGAATTTTTAAGAATTTCAGTCTTGTGGTCGCATAGGGAAACTCTTTTAACATAATCATAACATTTCCTAATTTAATTAAGAATAAATATATGAAAATGATGTTTGTCAAAAGCTTTAAATGGATACTGATAGAAGCTCATCCAGCATATAACTCTAAACAAATGTACTAAATTCACTAAATTTACTAAAACTTGCTATGTGACAATTTCAATTTCTCAGAAGCTTCTAATATATATCAAACATTTACCTTTTTTCTAAATTTATCTAACACAACGTTTTTTTTTATAAATTTTGCTACATTTATCAAACATTTACCTTTGTTCATTTTTTTTTCTGACATTTACCACTTTTTTCTAAAGATGTACCAAATATCTACCATTTATTTTCTAACATTTGCTGAATTTATCTAACTTTTACCATTCTTTGTTAAATTTTTCTAACAGTCACTACTTTTTTCTCCTAAAGTTTGCTAATTTTATCTATCATTTATCGTCCTTTTCTAAAGCTTGATATAGTCATCAAACATTTCCCTTTGCAAAACTGATCTAAATTAGACAATTTCTTTTTCGTAAAAGTGCTAATTTGACCTCACATTTGCAATTTCTACAATTTGCTACACTGATCTAACTTTCCTCATTATTTTCTAAGGTTTGCCACATTTATCTAACATCAACCATTTTTTCCCCACAATTTACTAACATTCACTAACATTTCCTGAATTTGTAGATGAAACTGAGACATGACGGTCTTTGTATTAGAGAACACCTTTGCTCTCTATGAAAGTAGCCAGAACGACAAACGCAATGCCTTGACAGTTGTTGTAGTGCTTTCACTGTAAACACAAACCAGTCTGGTGCTGCTGTTGACTCGACTTTTGACATATAAGCAGAGCAAACACTGGTCTATGGATGTGTAATCCAAAATATCTCAATGAAAAACAAAGTTCAAAGCACATAAATCATCTAAGCCAAAATCTTCTAAGCCCACAGATCACAGTCAGATAGCAGGGTGGGTCTTAATCTGAATATCAAATCCAAACCTCTTCACTACATTGAAACAATAATCAATAATAATTTGATTCAAACGTGTGCATCATTTACACATTAGTACACTTCTATTGCGGTATCCCAAGACTGCTAATGGCACCTCTGAGGTTCCCCCGATTAAGGTACCGTCCCCACACTCTGCTCCCTGGGCGCTGTGTTCCTGGCTGCCTGCTGCTTCACTGGGTGAATGGGTTGAATGGGTTTAAAGACAGAAGAAGAATGTTGTGCCGTTCACACTGTGCTGTGGTGTGTTCACGTATGACAGAATGGTCACTTTACACTTTACTTTACTTTTTAGATCATTTTGTACACATTTGAGTCCATTCAGTGCATCTTGTTTTTAGCGTATGAGGCGACAGGGTTTCAGATCAATAAGGCAAAATGCTTATCTTTAATTCAAAACTTCATGAAGGTTGGGCAGGACTACTGTGGGACCATGAACAGACTGGTCAGGAGAGACAGAAAACAAGGAGAGAAAGGGGGGAGAGAGAGAGAGAGAGAGAGAGAGAGAGAGCGAGAGAGAGAGAGAGACAGAGAAAGACAGAGAAAGAGAGAGATAAAGACTAGTAATTGTGTACTAGTGAGAGTATAGAAAGGGAGAGAGAGAAAAGAGTAAGAGATAAAAACTAGAAACTAGAGAGAGAGAGAGAGAGAGAGAGAGAAAGACTAGTAATTGTGTACCAGTGAGAGAGAGAGAGAACGATAAAGACAAGTAATTGGGGAGAGAGAGAGAGATAAAGACAAGTAATTGTTTACAAGTGAGAGAGAGTATAGAAGGAGAAAGAGAACAGAGAAAGAGATAAAGACTAGTAACTACAGAGAGAGAGAGAGAGAGAGAGAGAGAGAGAGAGAGAGAGAGATAGATTACTAATTGTGTACTAGTGAGAGAGTGGAAGAAAAGAGGGAAATAGAACGGCTGGTAATTTTATGAACTAATAGAGAAAGACAGAGGGGGGGTGAGAGAGAGAGGAAGTCAGACAAAGCCATACCTGTCAAACTCTTCATACTCCTAAAGAGTTTGACGCCAAACGAGCGGCCTTGTACAAACCATAAATATCCCCTTTAAAACCTCATTCATTTATCAGCCTCTGCACACAAAGAGCACATTGTAGCGACGTGCGGGACAGACAGGGCGAGCAGCGATGGAATTTAACGAGTGGGATCAAGGCAGCGATTAGAACCTTATCTCCACCACCCAGTCTGTATACAGTAGTCGACCATTAGCCATAAAGGCCCGTTCTTATTGCAGTAATAACAGACTGCACACAGCAGGCTTATCGGCCCGGGCGGGCAGCATGTTGGGCCCGACTGGGAGCCGTATTGATCGGCAGCAGTTTTATGAGAGGTCCTCGGGGTTGTTGTGACGGGTCTGGTAAACAGAGAGGCTTGTAAAAGTGACCCGGTGGTGATGAGTGACTCGCCGTGCACTGATCCGCATGGTCACCAAAGCACACCATTTATTTGCCTTTCCCCCCTTTCTCCTCTGTTGGTGTGTGTGTGTGTGTGTGTGTGTGTGTGTGTGTTTGTGAGAAAGAGAGAGATGAAGAATCAATAACAGACACTGTCCACACAGTTTCTGGCTCAAAAGTGGGGTTACAGCTTAAAAAACAACACGATAAGGACAAAAGTACTGGGACAGACCTATTTTTCAGGGCCCCTTACTTCCAGTGAAGGACAATCTTAATACTTCAGCAGACCAAAACATTCTGGACAGCGCCATGCCTCCAACTTTGTAGACACTTAGAGGAAGAATCCCAGTGCACAAAGCGAGCTCCATAAAGACGTGGCTGGAGAGTCCTGACCTCAACCCCATCCAGCACCTTTGGGATGAACTGGAACGGAGATTGTGAGCCAGACCTTCTCGTCCAACATCAGTGTCTGACCTCATAAATGCTCTACAGAATGAATGGGCACAAATTTCCTCCACAGTGGAAAGTCTTCCAAGAAGAGTGAAAGCTGTTATAGCTGCAAATGGGGATCAACTCCGTATTAAAATCTACGTATTTTACCGTAATGTCATTAAAGTCCCCGTTGGTGTGTGGGTCAGGCATTCCAATAATATTGTCCATATAATGTATATCTAAGAAAAGAAGCAAGCTTTTATGAGGAACCATGAGAACACTGTGGTATAGACATCCGTCAAAGTTGACATGGTAATTGACAGCTTTTCCTTTTGTTGTTTGAAGACAAAACTATTCCTGGAACAGTTAGAATTGTCCTGACAAGCACTCTGATCCATTTTACACACACTCAAACTTGTTGAAGATGCAGTTGTTCTTACACAGTGAGCAGAGTTTCCTCCTCATGCACCCGGAGGACACAGGTGCAAACAGACATAGCATTAGGAAAAGAAAACACACAGAGGGGAAAGAATGATTGAAAAGATGATGTACTTACTTGCTTTTGGGCAGCTGGTGGCCGAAGAGCTGCCCCTGCGATCAGACGGCTGTGAATACATACAAATATTACAGGGTGAAAGGGTTTATATGCTGTGTTTTTCACACTTTGACATTGCTATGGTTTTATGCACCCAAACAGTCATCTTTAGAATTAAAAAGCCTGATTTTTGTAAACATATGTTATAACTGGCTTCCCTGTATTTTCCCCCCCAAAAACATATATATACATCACATATATACACACACACGCGTTAACACGTTATTTACTCAGTGCTGACAATTATTTTATCGCACGTTAACACAGTTTTTTATCCTTTTATTTTGAAAGTTAGTTGGTTTTTTGGGCTCGTGAGTGCGCAGAGCACTCAGCGTCATACATTTCACGGAGGTAAGGCGTCCCATTACTTTTGTCCATATAATATGACCATTACACCAACAGGGACTTTAATGACACTGTATTCAGATCCATAGACTTTCATATGGAGTTGGTCCCCTTTACAGCTGCTGTAATGCTCTGGACTCTGAGGGGAACTTGTTTTTCTATAACAATTTAGATAAGACGTGAATGCCCTGCAGTGGTAGATAGCTTTGTTTTTATATTTGATTTGATTACATTACTGTTTAAGTTGAGATTTAGAAATATTTGAACTGCAGCTGTGTTCATATAGCAGTACTTTAAAAATAAAAGTGTGCCATACACCACTTTTGAATGAATAATTTAATTTTGCATATAACAATCAATCGTGATTAATCGCAGAAAACCATAAGATTAATAGCAATTAAAAATTGTAATCATTGCCCAGCATTTATATATATATATATGTGTGTGTGTGTGTGTGTGTGTGACCCATAACTAATTTCTTTATATTTTATGCATTTCAGGTAGATTAAATGAAAGAAATGTCGACAAATGTTTTACTGCGGCAGACTGCAAAGATCCAAGTTTCCTAGATAAAGGAGTTCCAACTACTCAGCATTCAGCACCACCAGTATACTGATCACCGCCTGATCATCTGGAATCATCTGCTCCTGGTTCTTCACTGGTTCAGGACTTCAGTTAGATGCTCTTTGTTCTGCTTGAATGATTCATACGTAGGTGGTCACTGTGTGTCTTAACAAACAAAAACATTCCTCTGAAACTGGTCAGGTTCAGGGACTGGATTGGAAATGAGAGTCTTTGAAATTCCTTCAGGAAGCCTGGAGAACTGTTCCTCAAGAACACATTAAAAATACTAGAAAGACTGGATCTCTGGATGCAAATTGTGAAGAAATTATACTTTTGCATTGTATATGGACTGGGGAGTGAATGGTACATTTAGCAGTGTTTAAATATCACATTTAAATCAGAATCAAATCAGAAAACTTTTTTTTATGCATTTTATTTTGCAAAACATTTTTAACGTATCACATATCACTATAAAAAAATTAACAAACTAGAAATATGTTTCTAAATCAAAGGAGAACTTTGACAATAGAAAGAGAAAATACATTTAAGAGACTTACCCTCTAAAGCTTGTTGTGATGTTTCCATGGTACCAGGAAACTTCTTGAAAGTGTACGTTGCTTTTTTTTATTGGGTGCAAACACACATTAATAAAAGAATAACTTATAGGTTAATTCAAATGTACATTGTTAACAATGAATAGAAGCTAGTAATCTGTTGGCATAATTTGAAAAATGCTAATCAGTGACTATTGGATTTCATTCATTGTTATCAACATTAGCATTACTGGCTGAACCATCCCTTTCAAAGGCCAGTGGTTGGCCCCCTGTATGATAATGTCACGTGAACTTCACATGGATCTGGATGTGCAGAATTAGGTGCCAGACTTAGCCGTTTAGCTAGATTATCACTCATACCACAGTAAAGGATGTAATGCTAAAACAGAACAGGCCAATTAAAGCTACTTGGTTAATGTTTACACCATGACAGTGCAACATTACACATACAAAGTCCTGGCCACCATCATTTCCACACTCATCTTTACTTTTAACTTCACTAAAGCTCTCTTTAGTGACCAGGACCAACAGAACATGATGGCCAAGAAATAACTGAACTAAGTATTGTCCAGTTTCTTGTGGTACACTGAATCAGCCCTGAAATTAGCCCTGACAGTTTTCTTATTATCTTTCTTTCTTTCTTTCTTTTTTCGGCCTACGATTCCTATATGGCACATACATATACAATTCCTTGGGCACCCTTGTTCAAATGACAATTTGTTGACTTTCTAAGTGTAAATTAATACACAGTTCCTTTACAGAAAATGCAGTTCCACACATTATAATTCACAATTACTCGTTAGTCGCTGAATTTAACAAACTGGGGGAAAAACACAAAGAATTAAATACAACCTGTGTAAAACATATGCCTAATGTAATATTTTATGGTTCATGATCAATATTTAAAATAGGAATTAAGCACTAAAGAAGTGAGCAGAAAGTACCATATGGAGGATAACTATAAAGGATGTGTTAAAGTCTTTTCATTTAGAAAATCAACAAATAAGGAAAAAGTAAGTATTAGGAAAGTATATAATTAAGTGAGTGATTTTATTATATGTCATTATATGTTTCATAGTAGTTAGTATTTTGTACTTAATAAGTGTTCTTTTGTAATGTTGTACTGTCTGTCTAAATATACTTAGTACTTATTGTAATGTGATTCTGTCTAATGTCTAAAATACTTAGTATTGTACTGTAATGTTGTCATGTTTAATGTCTAAATGTATTTAGTGTTTATGTATTTTATTTTTTATTTTACCATTGTTTAACCAGGAAAGGTCCCATTGAGATCACAGATCTCTTTTACAAGGGAGTCCTGGCCAAGTGGCAACATCACAACCCAGATAAACAAACTTAAAAATGACTAGAAGCATACAACACAATTATATAAACAGAATAAAATCATTTAAAACAATTACAAGTTAGCAGCTTCATCACCATGCCCTTCAGAATAAATTTGAAATGATTCCAAGAAACAAGATTTGTAAGTTTTAAAGTGCTTTGCAAATTATTTCAGTCAGAAGGAGCACAATACTGGAGTGCCTTTTTCCCACTCTTTGTGCGAACACTGGCGACATTCAGAATATAAAAGTCCTGCGAACGTAAACCATAAGGTCCTTCTGCTGAAGATGTGAACAGAGATAGGGAGGAAGTCGGCCTAGTGTTTATTGTACTGTAAAGTTGCACTAATATCTAAATGTACTTAGTATTTATTGAATTATGTATTTATTGTACTTTATACTTTGTATGCTGTTCACTGTCCCTTGAATTTGAAACCTCTAGTCCCTTGAATCTTAAACCTTTAGTCATGATCTATCAAGCAACAAAATGTTTCTCATCCACACACTTTCTGTTTTAACTTCTCATTTATTTCCCTTGCACTTTTATAGGTCATCATGAAGTGTGTCTTCAAGTTGTTCCTCTGTGGTGAAAATGTTTTGTTATCTGGTACACTACTACTTAAAAGTTTTGGTACACACTGGGATTTTCTGTATTTGCATGTTACTCACTTAACATTCAATTAAAACACACTCAATATTCTTTTACAACAAATACATTTACAGTATTTTCACCATTTGAGTATGTTTATTAGCCAGAAAAGGTCATATTTTTATTAATCACTACTGACCTACTTAAGCCATCTAATATAACTACAATTCTAATGGGGATCATCAGACAAGTGTTAGATATTTAACAAGTTATTAAGAGGCTGTCTGTGCGATGAAACAGTGAACAAGTGCATTTAAAGTTAAAGGACAGTCTAGAATTTGACTCTGCATCACCACACAACCAGTTAATAGGAGTCAGACATGCACCTTTACAGACTCTTTCATCTTATATATGTCACATATTTTCATTTATAGTTGTTCACACAACAACTTTCTAGTGTTTAACAAGAATAAAAATCTGCAGTTTATGAAATGGTAAAAACCTGAAGCTGAAGGTTGCCACTCTTGCACCACAGCATATGTTAGAAGCCAGGATTGGAGCCTCACATTGAAATAACAAATTGGCTGTTTTATTCATCAACATCAAGGTTCAACTTTTATTTTGTTTAGGTCGATGCTTTTATTTCATGAACTGTTCACACAGAGGGGCAGAGGGAGGTCACAGGTTTGGGAGGTGTTTTGGCTGGCGAATGTGGTGTGCAAAAACATTTGACTGGTCTCAAACCAGCACATTAGGCCAAACAGCCACCCCAGTGTAACGTCCCCAATTCTTTTTAGCAAATGCTTTCGGTAAATGCTTCTGTTAAGGTTATGCTGCCACTGAGTGCTCATATCCTGTTTTCAGCATTGTGCACTGTCAACGAAGGGTCTCTCTCTCTCTCTCTCTCTCTCTCTGTTTCTGTTGCTTTCTCTCTCTAAAGCAATTTCCCTGCCTCCTTGAGCTAAGACAGGATGTGGCACAGCAGAAGTGGTGAAAGGGATGAGAGAGAGAGAGAGGGAGCGGTCGAGAGACACCGGGAGAGAGCAGGAGAGCCTGGACTTCAAGGCCTCCAGTAGGACGCTGGCGAGCTGCGAGCGGCCGGTTTCCTCACGCCACAGACAATTAATCTGCATGACTCAGGAAGTTATTCTTGCATGTATGTTTCCACAAATAATGTTATTGGGAGAGCTGGGGGCCCTGAACAATGGCGGCTAATTTGTTTTGCTTCCCCCTTGGCCCGCGGCAGGCTGTGAAAACAAAGATGAAAATGTGAGGAAACTCCCTTAAATTAGCACGGAGGAATGCAGGCCGGGCGGCCAGGGCCGAGATTTGACTGGACAGAGCCGCAGGAGCGCAGGGAGGACATTTTAAACGCTTCCCCCTGCCTTTCCGATGCTTGTTTCATGAAGGGAGCCAGCGTCGAATGCATGACGCCATCCTGAAAGGGAGCTTGTTGTAAAGCTAATCTGAAGTGAATTACTTCTGTACCATTTCCTCTAAACAGTGGCTGTACATGAAAGGCCGGGCCTGTGCTCCTGACATATGGTGAGGTGGATAAGGCTATTTTAAAAGGCCTGCTTCTAAGGTCAGGCTGGTCTTGGAGCTGGATCTCAGCTATTCTTAAGAAGAGAATGCCACCAACTTTTCAGAATTTCAGAATTTCTTCACTGTAAAGGACTAAATCAGAATCAAAACACTTTATTTATCCCGGATGAAATTTTTATGTTTCAACTGCACAGAGAGCCAGAGACAGGAACAATATCAAATATAAAGTCTAAATAAATCCACGAAAAAAACTCTATTTGAAATACATTATGCCATTTACAAAATTGTGATCGGTTGATCAGGGGCCAAGTATTGATTGTTAAAAAAATATATTTTTGTGGTTGAGTGGGCTCTGTAATGTTTGGGGAGAGAGAACCGATGGTCGAGTTGCCTTCAAAATGTGTGTCAGAGAGAGAGTCTGTGATATCACGGCTAAGGCATCCAGAGAGGGACAAAATGCAGAGAAACAAACATGGAGAAAAACACATGCCAGACTCATAAACAGACTTCAAAACACTAGAGCTCAGGTCAGTCATAGAAAAAGACGTGTGTCACTGTATGTTATGGTTTAATTAAAAATAATCAGCCCGTGAACACAGCTATGCACTCATCCCTCCGTACCCATAAATGGCTTGGTAAGAGACGGCAAATTGATGCTCCCACTGTGGTTTAGTAGTAAGATTCGAAACCATGGTGCGAGAAGATGGTTTTTATAACAGACTTTTTTTTTTTCCGTAAAATCAATGTTTAGGTGTTTCAAAAGCTGTTTAAATAGCAACCATGCAATCTCACTTCACATTTGTTCACCAAAATGCATCCAGTTTACATTGGTTTCATTTGTGAAGTGGTGCTTTGTAGGAACTAATCAACCAAGGTTCATGATATCTGATTCATAAATATAGTCATTTTATTTACTGTTCAAACCTGATAGTGAATCTACATGTATCATCTGGGACGATGATGATGATGATGATGGTCAAATAGTGGTAAATCTCGAATCTAAAAATATTTCTGGGTGCTGTTTTCCTTTAGAAAGCCCCACATGAATCTCTCAGCCTTATTTAAGGCCAAGATTGTATGCTAAACTACTGTAAAATGTTGTCTCAAGCATCAACCAGCATGTTCCATTTGAAGAAGCTTTTAGAAGCAGTAAGTGCTTCAGATGTCTGGTTCCCATCACACCAAACTACTTTGACCTGATGTTGTTCAAATGTTAACCATTTAATTATGTGGGAATTTGGAACATTTGTTGGGATTCACCATTAATTCATATTGTATTGAAAAAGTCTATACTCAATAAAGATGAAAATAAGTTTGAATATGAATTTGTTTTGGTGTGATCTAAAACAACCATCTATTAGAAGGTTCCTTACCTTTTGTTACTTATAATGTAGGACATGATCATGCGATTATCATTTCTTATTTGATCAAGTTAATCAAAGCATTTCTACAAGAATAAACAGTTCCTCACATCATCACCTTAAAGGGTCAGTATGTAGGTCCTCACTTCAGATAACTTGGTTAGTTCAGAGATTTCGTCAAGATCTTGGGACTCTTAATCTGGGGGTCAGTTTGTTTTGACAAACAGTTTTTGTTGGACGTAGAGACGTAACCATTTTGATGGAGGGGCTTTTTGTTTTACATTTACCAATCAGTGAATGTCAGAATTACACAAGAACAGGCACTTCATGACCCCCTGGATAAATTTACAGCAGTTAGAGACTAATTCATAATAGTTACAGAATGATAACAGCTGTAGTTAATAACTGATTAATAAATGGTTACTGAACTAGGAATGAGACTTTGAATTGTGCCATATATACATGAAAGTATTTTCAAAAGTGCACATAAGCTACAAGCATATAGTCCATCAAATCAACCAAACATATTTGTAGTGATTAAACTGATCACTGATAGAAAATATAACGTAATATAAAAGATTTCCGATACTGCAAAATAAAGCTACAAGTATATTTTTAGTCTGTTAAGTCACCCGAGCATATGTGAGGTATGTGTGAGATACATGTGAGTTATTTTTATTCATTTTTATTTAATTAAGGACATTTATCACTTTATTACTCAGAATTAAACAAGCTGTTTTCATTACTAAGCCTTTAAGAATGACATATGCAAATGAGCACCGTTATGATTGGCTTTATGTTGCACCTCATTCCAAAAGCACACTAAAACATCCCCTATAACTCCATTGTGAGAGGATGGAGCTAAACTGCTACAGGTTTAACAGTATTGTATATAAATTATATATTATATTTTAATATTATACATAAATGCATTGTTTTTTGTGAAATCACCACAACTGTGAGTTCAAAAGGGATTGCTTAATTTCCATATGGCTTGGCAGGGTGGGGTGGTCAATACATTTGGAAATCTTTTTAGTGACAAAAGCATGGAACAATTGAATTCCGTGATTAGGGCCCTTCAAAAGGGCTTCAAATTTCCGTGTGAACAAATGAACAAGATAAAGTCATCCTGAGTGGTTGTTCACAGTGGTGGTGAATGGAACCGAACATCTGAAGAGTTCAAGGCCACAAAAAGTTCCCTCACAGGCACTTATTACATAAAATAGCAATGAATACACTGTTGGATTCCTGATCCATTATTTTATTTTCATTTTGGGAAGACTGTGGTTTAAAAGCTTTTTTTATTTTTTATTTTATGGCAGAGAGGTAAATGCAGACCGTCACTGTAATGAAATCGGTCGTTTCTCTTTAATGCAACATTTCACATCAAATCATGGTTTACTGATGATGCAGAAATTTTGAATAGTGATAAAAATTCTCACTAAGAATTTCCATGATAAGCGCCCTTCAAAGGGCCTTTTAGCATAAAAGTCTATTGCAAAAAAAAGAGCTTTCAACATGTTGTTCTTCACTTTCTGGATGAGAGCGTCAGCTGAATGCCCCTTTACTTTAGTGAGTGAAGAACAAAAGAAGACGTGGTGCGTAGTGAAACTACATGTGTGCACAGAAAAGAAAGGCAGTTGTTCTTTTTTTTACGCAGCGCGGAGAGGAAATTTGTCTGGGGTGGTATGTTTTCAGTGTGAAAAAACAGATTCTAATCTCTGGATCTGAGAAAAAGGGTGTTTGAGAGAGACAGAGAGAGAGAGAGAGAGAGAAAGGATGTGCGTATGTAGATCCTTTAAATCGCGTATGTCAGCTCCGAGTGTTAAATAAGCCCGGTGAAGCTGCACTGCTATCATGAGAAAGTGACTGTTATTTAGCTAAGTGTTACCATCGTTATCATTATCATTACACTTCCAGTTCACGGCTGTGTGACCTGTTGCACAATCTATGAGTTGCCACGTCTGTTTCAGCTTCCTCTAAACACACACACACACACACACACACACACACACACACACACACACACACAATCTAACTACACACAGCATGGTCATTTGTGCAAATGCAAATGAATACACACATTCACAAATGAATACTCACAATCACATAAACACACACTATACATCCAAAAGTATTCGTGAACACACGTACACACACACACACACACACACACACAGATGGAACAAAACACAGCATGGCCATTTGTGCGAACGCAAATGAATACACACATTATGAGTGATACGCACAATCACATGAACACACACGCAATACATCCAAAAGTATTCATGAACACACACACACACACACACACACACACAGATGAAACAACACACATGGTCATTTGTGTGAATGCAAATGGATATACAGCCAGACAGATACACACAGTCACACAAGACACACACTAAGTCCTTGTGAACTCTAATGGTGCTTTTCCACCGGCACAAGGAACCACACCGTACCACGAACAACTGTTTTTCCATTACAAATAAAGCAGAGTTGACTACATCACCGCTCTCTGATCGGTCAAAACGTCGTCACAACTTGGAAAGAAGCCACTGTTTATTTACAGTCTGCACAAAAAAACAACAATGGAGGTACAAACTACCAACTGAGAAGCTGATTAAGAACAAGCTCTACTGTCTGCTTGGGCTGAAGATACATTTCAGTGGGAGTTTTCTATCACACTAACAGATTTATCTTTATCGCTGTGAGAAACGTGAAGGTGACCCAGGAAATCAGTAACAAGTTAAATGGGTTCGGTTTTCATCACTTGGATAAAGAATGCAGAGAAAAAAATAAAACTTAAAGGGGACCTATTATGCAAAACGCTATACAAAACATGTTCATGAAGTTCTTTGCACAAAATCACTCTCACATAAAGAGATATCACCAGCTCTATTCTTG
>JBBPCX010000114.1:45494249-45505195 GCA_037974365.1 Hydrocynus forskahlii | reverse complement strand
CATATATATACACACACACACACATATATATACACACACACATATATACATATATATATAATATATATATATACACATATATATATATATATACACATATATACACATATATACATATATATATATATATATATATATAGCCAAGAGGTTTTTTTTTTTTTTTTACCAAGAGTGGAAAAAGATGTGTACGTTTGATTTTCACCAAACCATTGCTTGAAAATTCCAAAAGGTAAAAAAAAAAAAAGGAGAATAGTTTGGTGCAAAATCTAATTTATACAGACATGGTTTGCTTCTTTAGTTTTGCCCTGGAGCTGATGAATTGGGATCCACCTGTATGGGAATTGTGGACTGCTGAAGATTAGGGATGGGTATGATTTGGATTTTACTTTTATTATTGATACCGATACTGCTTATCAGTACCGATCCTTAGTGATACTCTTATTGATGCTTCTCTCCATCATACAAAAAAGCACATAACATGAAAATATGTGGAAGGATTCTAGTTATTTTGTTATAACTTACTTTTTTGGGGAAATAACAAGCTAAACTGCTTTCTGAGTTTCTTTTATTTATGAGGGAAGAGCAATTGCTGCTCCTAAACAAGTGTCTGATGGCACATCACTCCTGTCCCTCCCACTGATCTAGTGAATCATCAACCTTTTGAAAAGCTCAGCTGTGTTAGTGTGCGTCAACACTGCTAAAACACTGATGACTGCACCGCTTGTCCCGGAGCTCATCTATATTTCAGTATTGACCAGTCAGGAACTGGTGCAAATACAGTACCGGTTCTCGATACCCATCACTGATACATAAACATTTACTGAGAAATGGAAATTGATACTTCTATCTGGATTAGCATTACAGAACAGTAAAATGAACAAAATAGACATTTTAGCAAAGGAGCCCAGTGCTGAAACATTCTGCTCTTCTGGAGTCCAAAGAATTGATCATGAGATATCGATTTTATCATCAAGAGCTAAGTATTTGTCCGAAGACCAATTGTTTTCATTTTTTTAAGCAATTTTCTGCAGATACAGATATGACTTGTGGATCCTTGCTAACAAGTAAAGGAAGCTTATAGGAACTGCAGGGTCTTGGCACATTAAGTTTAAGCTGGAAAACCAGCTCCCTGCCAGGGCCGAGAGAAGATCACCACGATGCTAATGCCTCAACTTGTCTGTATTTTTGTCCATTTTTCCTAATGGTATTCATCATATAGGGTTCAAAACTAGGGAGGCAGGTCTGTTTGAGATAACTTAATACAGCACTACTCGGTGGGGTGCACGCTTCCAGTTCTTGCCCTGTTGCTGTTGTGTAAAGTGGCCTTTTTAATCATGCGTGAACACAGCACAGCACACAGTGTGAATGTGAAATTCTTTCTCTGCATTTAACCCATTCACCAAGTGAAGCCGCCACCAACGGGGGCGCCCGGAGAGCAGCATGTGGGGGCTGTATCTTGCTCAAGGGTTCCTCAGTGATGACACTAGCAGGTGTTGGGATTCAAACCCACAACCTTCTGATTGCAGAGGCAACTCCCTAACCACTAGGCCACCAGCTGCCCCTAAAAAAAAAAACTAAAGAACTAAAGAAAAACTAAAGAAGCAAACCATCTTGGCTGACGGTACACTGGTGCTGATTGGAAAACTCCAAGCCATCGTAACTTCTTTTTGTTTCATTTAGAGTGTACATTGGAAGGCGCATCCCTACCTCCCATGGCACGATCTGAGGGAGAACAAGCCCGAATCTGCACCTTCACCATCTCTGCTGCTTCGTCCTGAATCTGTGTTTCAGTAGATACAAATAGGTCAGGGTCACGTGACCTGTTTCCTCTTACCGGTTGCGTGCCGCACTGCCGTCGTTGCCCCTCGTGTATTCCACTGGCTCTTTCCCCACAGTTCCTCTCCGAGCACATTTTAAAGCAAAGACTGCGCCTTCGTTCTACGAGGGAAGTCATTCTGGCTATGAAGGCAGTGGCTTAGTCGTATTCATCTAATCCTCTTTCTTCCTTTTGTCTTTTCTTGCACAGATATATAGAATCTATAAAAAAAAAAAGTAAAGTGACCAGGAAGGATGTGGAACAGAGATGTAAGCAAGGAGCTGGATTTGAAAACACTATGGGATATTTCAAACAGGCCAAAAGTGATGTGTCCATTACCTTGTCTACTATTGGACAGGCTGGAATATTGGCCGAAAGGAACACTCTCTATTTGCCAAATCTGTAACGCTGATTATCCGACATCTAAAAACTTCATGGTGGAAGGCAGTGGGCAGTTGCTGAACTCCATAAATAAAAGTAGTGACTTTTAGGAGTGTTATGATACACTGACAGTTTAATTTGATAGATACTGGGTTCGATATTCCCAATATTTTTGGAAAAAACTGATTGCTAAAAAAATGTCATGTAACACAACTTACTACTGACTCTAGAACCTGAATCGTTGGTGTTGGTTGTTTGCAAAACTTTGGTGTTCAAACAATGCATGTCCCATTAGAACATGTCTCGCTGCATTGTAACACCACCAGTAACTATAAACTCAGGACAAACTCAAGACAAAATATGGAAACAAGTCGATAGTAACAAGAAAATCTAAAGTCTTGAGACTCGTCTATATTGACTCAAGTTCTGAACTGAATGTTAACCAAGTGAGTTCACATTCTTAAAGTTAATGCACCTTCGACACGCAACACCAAAATGTTGGCAATGATAGTACAACCTATCTAAAGCATAACATGGTAGTATGTGGCCGAATATTAAATAAAGAGCATTACCTTCAAAATCACAAAATTCATATACTTACATATATGACCACCACAATGGTAAAAGCAAAACACACTCGACAAGAAGTAATGTTCAAAGAACTTAATTAAAAAAAAATACTTAATTATCTATGTAATAGTAAGTAGATGTTAATAGTAAGTAGAGTAGGTGTTTGAGGAGTCCTCCACTATGGGTCAATTTCAAATATACCTCTGATGTATTTCTGGCATGCCCACAGTAGGAAATAAATCTATTTACATGAACAGACATCCTGAAGCCAGATGCCACAGTGAGTCTCAAGAGTCAAAAGTCTGGTGTTTGTGTTAAAATCAAGTGTCATTTTTTTATTATTCATTTATATTAATCAAATTTGTGACTCGAGTCCACACCTTTTTTTTTTTTAACTACAGCAGTTAAATGCTGTACAGGTTGTCTAGGGGTGCAGATGTCCTTTGTTTTATTTTAATTTCACTTGAAATAATGAACAAAAAAACAGTTGTAGTTCCTTATACTTTCTGTAAGTTTTTCTGATATCTGTGTCAATCAGGCCAAACGTGGGAAAACGTACCACAAAAACTCGTCCCATTTATTCTTAAGATCTATCTTAACACCACCTTTACTTGAGCAATGCATGAAAGTGTTCCAGAAAAATACATTCTGCATAAAAGAATTGTGACTGAATTCAGCAACTGCCCACTGGCTTCCATTATAAGTGTGTTTGAGTAAACTGGTCATCCGTTCTTTCGCCAATCTTTACGTAAACCTCAAAATTTGTATGTATTGACTGCTCATAAGAGATGTGGCAGATAGAGAGAAAGCTGAGAAACAATGAGTGTTCCTCTCAAATGGTACCACAGGTATGATATAGATCCTTCTGTGGATATGAAGAGTGTGGGTTCGTAAATAAGACCCTTGAGGATCATCCATCAGAACCATCTGCATCAGAAGAGAGAGTAAGCTCGCTGATCTAGGGACAGTTTTTAACCGTCCATATGGAAGTAAACGATACGCACAGGCTGTTCCTGCGTCAGCGCACTCACAAGAGCAATCAAGCAGGGAGACAACAGTGTAAAATATACAGAATGATAAAGTCGCAAGGGGAATCAATCACAGAGGATGTATAGAGCTGTAGGTTCTTCAGTATCAATATCTATTCAAATAGAGTAGTTTCAAAAAATGTCTACCAAATACATTTGACATGTGATTGTGACAATACAAAGAAAGACTTTTTTTTTCATTGTGATATTAAACTCAGGTACGCATCTTAGAGGTAAAAGTGTATCATTAACTGGCCAGAAGCAAGGCATTATTGCACAGGTACTGAAACACAAAGGGAAAACCCGTTTTTCAGTGACAAAGCTACATACAGAATGTAATCCATGTTGTCCAAAATATAGTTTCCCTTTTTTCTGTTGAAAGAAAAACAAAACACGAAACCAATGGCCCGGTTTTCTTTGCACAAGGGTTGACACCAGAGCAGCCCGCTTTCCTTTCTATAAGGTTGACTGCTTCCTCTATTGAGATTTGCCTTATATTGTACTCAGTGGAAATCTAGAACCTCCTCTGGATCTCCTGAAGCTAGTCAGTGTCAGTAAAAACAAACTAGTCACTGTTAGATCGTCCTAGCTGCTGTGATGACTGTTCACTGGAATAAGGCAAGGAGACAAAGGGAAACAAAAAAAACATTTGTGCATGTTTTGTAGTGTGTAGGACTTTTTAGTGTACGTGGCAGTTCCTCTGGTTTTGTATTAAAAGTGGGAATCAATAAATAAATGTGATCACACCTCTTGTGCTCTTGTTCTTTGGCAAATCGTAGCTTTAGCACCGGTTTCCCGGACATGGAATAGGCCTAAATTTCAGCATCAAGGGAGAATTACTATTGGACATCCTATTGTTGGGAAACCATGTTGAACCGACTGCAAGAAAAAGGCCTCAAGAGGGAAAAATAGCATCGAGCAGCGTCCCAAACTCAGGTAAACACAATTAAAATTTATTTAACTTTGGTCAAAAATAATCAAACAAGTGTACACTTCCACAAGGTTAGCATCATTATTTAACAAGGAACGAGGCCAGGCCGAGTACGTCCTTTGACCCGTACTGTTCCCAGATTTATAGAGCGTCACAATCAGCTATACAACTTTGTACTTTTTCAACCGTTAAAAGTTACTCTCGGGATTTTATTTATGTAATATTTGGTTTGTTGCTGCCTGTCTAAATCTAGCAGCACACAATTCGTGCGTCTTGTCTCTGATGGACCTAACCATTATTTTTCACAAATATATCACAGTCTCGCTGCTTTACTAAGCAATTTATGCAGTAACCGCCTCCAGTGGGCACACGGGCCGCTCCAAACTGGACTCGGATTTGACTGGAGAGAAGCCAGTTTGTTTTCAGAAGAGGCACTCGGCTTTGCTTCGTCGGATCTGAATTTCGAGAAGTGTTCTACGTGTCCCATCGCTGAGCACGACACGTCTAATAGTGTCCAAAAACGAAGACCCACACACACTGTAGCAGCAAGTATACGTGACGATGGCCTGAAGTAATGCAGTGTGGAAAAGGGAGATGTGGGGGATAAGGATTCCAGGTAAAGGCTTTAAGAGGGTTGGGGGGCTTTAACGATACAATTGAGTAATTATGGTTACTATGGAGAAACATTATGGGGATTCTCCACTATAGTCATACAGAGATTTAAGGCTGCAGTATCCCTTCTTAAAATTAGTTATGAGCCCAAAGCTTCGACTTTGGAGAGACAACGGCAATACTGACACTTAAATTGGCCAAATGTCCTCGATCGTACAGTGCAACTGCAGCTTCAAGTAGTTCTAGACTGAGAATCGTGTCGACAGCTCTGTAAGCACAGAGGAGTTTTCACCTAAAGATCAGCTTTTTCCTCGTCTTCCTCAGCTGTCTAGCGTCATATCCCAGGTAAAGCATTCTCGATTAGAGCTTTCTGCCTCTCCAGACTGTGCCACCCCCCCCCCGCTAGCAGGTTAGTGACCGCAAACCCCAGAGGCTCTACCAAGGATTAGAACACGGCTGTGAAGAACAAGCTTCGTTTTAGCACAAAGGATGCAGGCGACCGAAGATGACGGAGGTAAACTGGCACGTAGGTGGGTTTTTTTTTTTTCTTCCTTGAAGTAGCTGGCAAGAGATCAGCAGGATGACTTCACATTTCATTACTGGCGCTCCGAATCCACACAAATGCAGATTACATGCAAATACAGGACACAAACAAAAAAACAAAACAAAACACAAACAGAAAAACACCCCCCCCATACATACCTGCCCGTAATGTAAAAAACGCTTTCTCTTTGTAGTTTTGTTACTTTTATTAAGTGGTTTGACACCAAGACGGTGTGGTTATATATAGACACAGTCAGTGAGTAGATGTTACTATGCATGAGAAATAAACAAAACGAGAGAGAGAGAAAAAGAAAAGAAAAATCTGTATTCTGTCCACTGACCCAACTGGAGACCTGTATTAAGTGCTTAAAAGGTAAAACACAGAGGCCTGCGAATGAGGCCAGGGGGAGGAATGTTGACAGGCATCGACAAGCCAAAAAAATAGTATCCAAAAGGCCTGGGCTTTCATGCGACTCGGACTAGCTACGGTTCTTGTGGCGAGCAGATGAGTACGCTCTTCCTCGGGTGTGTTCCGTGATTTTGGTCGTCAAACTCAAAAAAAAAGAAAAAAAGAAAAAAAAAACCCTAAGGCTCAAACTGAAAATATAAGAAAAAAAAGACGTTACTGCTGAAAAGCTCATTTGGCCTCTTGGTTGAGTGCTATTATTGATTCTGCTCAGAGGTGGTTGTGGTGGTGGGGCATGGGGACGGGTGGCGCTCTCCTGGTTTTTGCTGGGGGTTTTTAGTCTTGACTACGCCCTCGTGACAAGGCGTTAGTAAAAGAAACACTGGTCGTATCCCTCGGCTACGTGTGAAAGAAAAAAAAAAATACGAGTGCATTAATTCTTCCGTTAGGAGAACAACAAGGCTGCGGCTTCTCGTTACTGACTAGGCTATGGAAGGTACAAGAATTTTTTTTTTCGTGTGTCCTCTGTCCTGTGCCGGGGGGGATAAGGTGGGGATATTTCTTTATTTCGATTTTCTCTGTTGTTTTTCCCCATACTTTTCCTTTGCTTAGTTAATTTTGTCCTGGAATATATACAGGTTGTTGGTGGCGGCCACTGCTATGACGTTCTCTTTCGGGTGCCAGGCGGTGTGGAGGATCTTCTTGTTGAAGTCCAGGCTGTCCACGCTGATCTCGTCCTTCTTCCTCTTGCCCCCGGTGCACACTTTGCGGGGTTTGAGCATGGCACGCGGTTTGCTGTTCTCCCGGGACGCCTCCAGTGTGATATCCCGGCGCGTGTTCCGGTCGAACATCCTGAAGAAGTTGTTGTAAGAGCCAGTCATGATGGCACTATAGGAGAGGAGAGAGTGGTCAGGAGTCGTTTACAGGACTGTGCAAAAGTCAGCATGTGAATGTTTTTCTGCTATACTGCATTTCCGTAAGAAAATGCGAAGAGTGACTGCATGGTTGATATAAAACCAGACACAAACATTGTTTTTTTGGCCAAAAAAAAGTGATACAAAAATAAATTCTGCTCACAGAGGCATGTTGCACCAGCACCTTTTCTGCCTCCCTTCATTCAGCATGGCTGAACCGTAGTTACCGCTGAACCATAGACGGCCGAGTTAACGTGCCATTTGTTACCAAGGCATTTATGGTTAGGGATGGCAGGAAATGAGTGGAGCTAACTGCTCTTGTCTTGAAAACAGGTGGGGGGTGGGGGAGCACACATAGCTGCATTCATAGACCGATTATTATTAATTAAACCACAAACAGTGACACGTCTTTTTTTCTGAAAATTGACCTGAGCTTTAGTGTCTGTCCTGAAGTCTGTTTATAAGTCTGCTGTGTGTCTAGCTCTGCAAGACTGATTTGTTGCTCCACATTTTTGTTGCTCTGCTTTCCAGCAGTCACCCCTTTACCCTCTCTCCACATTTGTGTGGTGGAGGTGACAACCACAAAAATCTAATTTTTAAACGATCAAGCCCCTGATTAATTAATAAAAAATCTAAATAAACGCACACTGCACCAGATACTAATGGGGGTTTTGGTGTTGTAACAATGCCAATATTTTAAAAAATTGTAGTAGAGTGGGCACCAAATTCCAGCTCTAAAAATTATTAACGCAATCACACTAACTAGAATAAATGCAAACATACAAGAAAGTAGTAAAATGATCAAGGCTTGTTTAGTGAGAAAAAAAAGTTAATATTTTGTTATCTGGTGAGGAGAACACGTTTTACTTGGCACAGTGGCAAGTAAAAATGCACTCAATCAGAATATTCTCCATTTATAATCTAGGTTTAAAAATCAAACATGCACATATTTTTGGCCATGAGCAGTTAAACCCGTACCTGTCTGATCCATTCCAGCAGCACTCGAACTTGTCGAAAATGCAATCGTTCTCATACAGTGAGCACAGCTTGCTACGTAGGTATTCATGTACCTACAAACACAATGTTAATGACTTTAAGATGTTGCAAACAGAACAGAACAGAATTTCCAGCCAATGGTTGGTCGTATTGGACAGGTTTCTTCAGTCCAGTGTTCTCCCCGGTGTATTCTTTACCAAATATCACTCACTAGGTAGGTCGACCCACCACACAATCCCACCAAGCCTCCTCCAAGTCACCTGAAATGCCACTTATCGGCCTCTAATGAAATATCACTGGTTAGATCAACGCACTTAGACGAGAATGCCTATGAGGAGTGCATTAGTTGAGACAACTGCATTGGTATCACACTGAAAGCTATAGAGAGCAAATGATGCTCTTCTGTACTCCCAGCAAAGAACTAAGCAGATTTAAAGTAGGCCATTGCAGGACATTTTGTAGTTTTGAATTAGTAGTTTCATTTATCATTGAGAAAAACAAAAACTCCAATGAATATTGCATTCATGGTTAAAAATCATGAACAAGTCAAAAATATTATGTGAAATTATGTGCAATATCTTATGTCTTACCATGTGCAGTATCACTACTTTTGTCAATGTTACTGAGCTATTACCGATCTCTATTACATACAATAACAGACTCCTAACCACTATTACGGTTATTAGTAATTCACTTAACTGTAAGTGTGTGTAGAGTGTTTCTGCACCGTTTTTACTGGATTTATTTAGACTTTATATGTGATATTGTTCTCGTCTCTGTCTCATTGTGTGACCGTGCAGTCGTTACATAAGCAATTTCTTCCGGGATCAATAATTCGGATTCTGAAAATACCACACTGTTACTTTGAGACTCTTGACCACATGCTGTTTGCATTAAAGAACCTACTTCACGTCTCTTTAAAAATACTTGGTACTTAAACCAATGATCTGGTCCGTCAGATTGGTCAGAATGTGTTTAGCATTAATGCATAAAGTTTATAGTGGAGTACCTGGTAGGTCTCTACAGGCCGGTTCTCCATGTTGAGGTCCCACACCTTCACAGAAAGGTAATCTCGGGTCATCATGTATCGGCCGCTGTGGCTGAACTTGACGTCAGATATGGAGGAGATGATTTCTGAGAAGAACGATCGGCTGCTCGGATCTTCAGGTTCTTCGAAAACTTTGGTAGTAGGAGAAAAAAAAACATCAAATCAAATGCTTTCATTTATGATAAAGGGTTCCAGAACATCAGCCACTTTCTGAAACACTGAAGAAAAAAAACTGGAGGTTGGGCTGTGCAATATTATCATCAAAGTACTAGCCGTCACAAGACTGATATTGCAGAAAGAGGGAAGATACAAATTAGTCTTCTTATTCAATACATTTTCCACTGTGTGCATCTTCAGCAACTGCAGCTGGTCCAGAGTCACTCAATCAAAAAAATCAACAAAGGCTGTAAATTATTCAGGCCAATCTTCAACTGGACCAAGCGTTCACTGGGCTTTTTAACATGGCTCATTAAAATATTTAGTAATATAAGTCACAATAAGCATTTTGTACATATTTTGCAGCCTTATGTGAGGTCCATGCAACAGTCTTCCTATTGTCTACTGTATTTTCTGTATTTGCATGGTCTGTTAGTTTTGTACAGTATAAATAATTCATCTTACAGAAGAAATTAACATGTATAATGTTAATACTCAGCATTGAAAAAATAAAACATTCCAGTATACACTGTAAGGCCAGGTTAATAATAAAAACTCAAAAAAAGAGAGAAAAACCCATAACATGTTTACTATTGATTTAAAAAGCATGAACTTTCAGCTGTTTATGCATTTTCATTGATCGTGAGACCGCAGAAATGACCGACTGTGTTTGTTTTCTTGACCCACAGCAATGTACCAGATTAATTACATAATCCAGTGATTACGCAACAGAGACTTGTTGACATTAAACAGACAAAAAGAAGAAGAAAAAAAAAAAGGCATTTAAAAACTCCTCTAAAGGGGCCAGAGCTTTCTCTTTCAGCAAGGTCCGGGTCTCATGATCCAAACAGAGCAGACAGTATCTGAGGAAGATATTTGCTCTTTTTTCTTATGTCCTTAAGGACTTTGGATGGAAAGTTGTCTCTCTGTTCCAGAAATAACATCTCAAATGGGCACAACGTTTTGTCCCACTAAACACTGCAAAAATAACCCGCACCCCTGACCACGACCGCTTTAAAAATACAGCATTAAAACAAGCCACCTGGCATTCTCGAGTACTGCATCGTTTCCCACTGGACACGAGAGAGAATGAATGAAGGAGAACGTGTTTGTTTTACTCACATTTGCTATGTCTATCGCAGAGGGCTGCCGCCCGCATGTCGCAGAGGCGGATGGTGCCCTTGCTGCTGCTGTATACGAACACGTTGCACTGGTGAGGGTGGCACTCCGCAGCCGTGATCACCTCCGTCAGCTCCTCCATATTGGCAGGCTTAATATCTACAATGTCTGGGAGAGGGGGAGCAGTAAAGGAAAGCAACGGCAACAAGGGCCAGTATTGGATAACCAAGAGAGAGGAAAAATAACATGAGGAAATTACTGAGGTAGCACTAACTGAAAAGACTGGGAATGGTTACATTCATCTTACTGGTTATCAAAAGCACTGGTTACGCTAAAACAGTGAT
Source organism: Hydrocynus forskahlii (assembly GCA_037974365.1). Classification (NCBI taxonomy): domain Eukaryota; kingdom Metazoa; phylum Chordata; class Actinopteri; order Characiformes; family Alestidae; genus Hydrocynus; species Hydrocynus forskahlii. Next base: position 45,494,331 of record JBBPCX010000114.1, on the reverse strand, counting down.
GTGTGTGTATGTACACACACACACACACACACACACACACACACACACACACACACACACACACACACACACACACACACAC
>JBBPCX010000114.1:45467601-45483993 GCA_037974365.1 Hydrocynus forskahlii | reverse complement strand
AATCTAATTCACACAGTGAGGGAGAGGGAGAGAGAGAGAGAGAGAGATAAAGAGAGAGAGAGAGAGAGAGAGAGAGAGAGCCTCAGAGAGGCACAGAAAAAGAAAGCGGGAGAAAGAACAAGAAAGGCAGAGATAGAGAAAGAGAGTATGACAGAGGGAGAGACAGGTACAGTGATAATGAGAATGAAAGAGGTACAGAAAGACTGGGGGGCAGAAAGAGATAGAGAGAGAGAAGGCGTGAGAGATAAAGAGAGAGACAGAGATAAAAAGAGAGACACAGTGAGGAGAGAGAGAGAGAGAGAGAGATACTTACAAAAATATAGCATGTGAGAGGCACTAAGACAGAGTGTAAAAGAACAAGGCAAAAACAGAGAGAGGGGTACAGTGAAAGAGAGAGAAAGGAAGAAAAAATAATTAAAAACGAGAGCACGGGGGAGTTAGAGAGAGAGAAGCAGAGACAGAGATAGAGAGTGCAACAGAGAGACAAGGAGAGAGACTGTTGGGATTAAGGGAAAGAGAGCATGAGAGAGACACAGAAAGAGAGGAGGAGGAAGAAAGAACGAGAGATGCAAAGTTAGAGAGAAGGAGCGTGAGAAAGCGACATGGAGAGACTGAGGGAGAGACACAGCGTGTGTGTGAGAAAGAGAGCACGAGTGTGGTACTGAGAGAGACAGAGAGAGAGAGAGAGAGAGAGAGAGAGAGAGAGAGAGAGATAAAGAGAATTAGAAAGACAAAGAGAAAAAGAAAGCGAGTTCAACAGAGAGGCACAGAGAGAAGGAGAGAGAGAGAGACAGAGAGAAAGACATAGAGAGAGAGAAAGAGAGAAACAGAGACAGAGAAAGAAAAAATAGAGAATGAGAGAAGCAGAGAGAAAATGAGAACGAGAGACAAAGACAGTGAGGATGAGAGAGAGAAGCAGAGTGAGGGAGAGACAGAGAGAGAGAAAGCAGAGAGAGAACGAGAGACAGACAGGAAGGAAGATAGGAGAGTGAGAGAGAGAGAATGAGAGACAGAGAGAGAGTCAGTCATCAGTCAGACAGAGAGAGAGAGAGAGAGGGAGAGAGAGAGAGAAAGACACCATGCCATGATGTCAGGCATTAAGCTGTATAATGTTTGAGAACAGAGCATTAGAAAGGAAGCAAACACTGCGCCCATGCGCGAGAGAGGAGGCAGAGATTGATGTTAGTAATTAAATAGCATTTTCGATGTGCGGCGTGAAGGCACTTTTCGCTCCGAGTCGGAGAGCGAGCGGAGGGGGTCGTGAGTCGTCCCGTCAAGAGTCGCCATGACAAACAGCTGCCATCACCTTCCACTCAAAGCCTGTGGCACCACTGGATATTATTAACCGGGGATAATCAGGTGCTTAGCAGTCATAACACACTCGATTACAGCGGAAACGACAGCGACAGAACCTCTGGCTCCTCTGTGGGTGCACTCGGAGGCATTTTTTCAGGGAAAAAAAAATCTCCTACAGGCTACAGGGACAGATTAGGAACACAAAAAGGTTGGCTTCCTAAATGGTTCTGAGTCCCACCAGATTTGCATTGACCTTTCCTGGGCTGTGAGAAATACAGGCCAATGGCCTCGGTGGGATTTAGATCTTAAGACTAAAACAGGAATGAAAGAGAAATACAGGTTAATACAACTGGCCTTTTTCTACAGGATGAAACTCCACAATGATTTAAAATACGTCTCCTGAAAGCCCGCGGCACTAATAACTACCTGCGGCCCTGAATCTCGAACCAGACCAGCTGGAAGGTTATCTCCAAGTGACATGCGTGATTGCTCAGTGTGTGTGTGTGTGTGTGTGTGTGTGTGTGTGTGTATTGATTGACCTAAAAGAAGTAAATGTCACAGACTATACTGTCCCCTCGAAACACTGAGTGTTTAAGCCACTATGAAGATGATATAGTCCTCTACAATGACACATGTAATTCTACAATAAAACATGTGTTATGACAATAGACTGCATGCCAAGTCACGGCTGGTAAAAAAAAAGAGAAGAAAAAGGAGGGGGAAAAAAGCCAGGATAGTGTTGCTGAATTATTCAAGACGTAAAAAAAATGCTTGTGCTCTATAGTCGGCCCCGCGGCACCTTTTCCAGGGATCCAAACCAGCCGAGTCAACACAAACCTGACCAAAGAAAGCCTGTTCAGTATGCAGCGAGAGTCGGCTAGTAAATCTGAACTGATTACTTTGCATCCCAAAACAGCTAATTAGAGACTTGTTTGAATTTTGCAGACAGTTTCTTTTTTTTAATAACCGGGCGTATTCCAGCAGATTAATTGTTTGTCTTTCCAGTTGAGTGTGTCGAGTGCTGCGCGAGGAACATGGACGAGTCGTATCGGATGAAATGACCTCCAGTGTGATCCACTGAAGAGTGTAATCATTACCCTGAGAATGCAGCAAAACTCTCTACCGAGAGCCATCTGGGCTGGATTATTTAAACATGCTAGTGAGGCTGCACTAAACTGGGCTCCTCTCAAGCAAGCCTCCAAGCCTCCTGGAGATGAGCCTCGCTATGCTTTCCAGCGCCAGCTTTTTAACACCACAGCTAACCATGTTCTCCAGAAAAACCTGAGCCATGGGCTGAATAACCCTGACTGCTGGTGCGGAGATGTGCAACGTGATATGTGATCAGTTTACAGAACCCGTATTATGGAAATAGAATCAAGCATGTAAACACTCTAAGTTCCAGAACATACCGTTTAGCACATACAATCCATTCAAGTAAATGAAGCCTACTTTGAAGTCACTGCTTTTGTGATGTCACTCAAAATTTGTTTTGTTTAATTGTCATGTTGACTGTCAATGTCACAGAGAACTTTAATAAAAGTTGCTCAGTGTAGGACACCTGTGTTCCTCCGCTGCATCTGTGTGACATCATCAAATGACTAGTCGACTCGACATCGACTTTGTTGACGGATAAGTCGGCCTGAAAAAGTCTGGAGTCTTTAACGCCCTAATACTTACCCATTGTCTTTATTATGGGAAATATAATGAATCTGTAAACGTTGTTTTCATTGAAAACAAGTGGTATATAGTACGATGAAAGGTCTATGGGGCAAAAAAAACCTTTAAGAGTGTTTACACTGATATGAATACATACTATGTTAGCTAGGAGGTGAAAAACAATATTGGATGATAACTATTGTTTTTTTATTGTTTATTTTGGGCTGAGTTCAATCACGGGGCAAATTTGACCCACTAATGCTAAAGATGCATTCATCTTTCTATCACGTTACAAGGGTTAAGTAGTGTGTCAGGTCAGACAATGAAGCACAAAATCAGTCTTAAAGGAACAGCTACAAAAACAGCTTAATTCTAAGGCATCTTAATTCAAAAACAGCTTGTTGAGTTCTAAGGGTTTGAAAATTGTCATGTAAAAATGAACTATGTGACTAATTTTGGTACATAAAACCACATAAATGCTAGAAAGAGAATTCAGGTTAAAAAAAATCTTCAAAAAGTAAGATATGTTCCCTTTAATAATCTTTATTAACAAGAGTGCATGGAAAACACAGATGAGACTCCTTTTATTATAAGAACAAATCCTTAAATGAATGGGCAGTGTTCATTATGTAGTATGCATTCATTCTTTTAATTTAATGTGGTTATGTTTAACTACTGAAAGTAAATGAAAACAGTACAGTTTAACAGATTGAAGTCTATGAAACCAGGTCATTTGTTCCTCTAGTTAGTAATATTGAGGCTACACAGTTAACCAACAAACAGAAGGGAGACGAACACACACATGGAAAGGTATGGCAGAGATACAGACAGCACACAGGGTGGGAAAAAACAAAGAGAATAAACATGCCCAGTATGAAAATAGCTGGTGCCAGGAGCCAGAGGGCATGAGCCTCATTCAACATTCTTGCAATGAGCAGACAAACGTTTGTTAAATAAAGGTGACAAGTCAACACAGCCAAGTTTCTGAATTAAGTAAAATGCATTTATTAATTAACACTAGTTAGAGAGTGAGGACTCCTTCTCTTTTATAAAGTAACTCTAATAAATCACTACTAGTCAAGTCTACTTGCTTTGACCCAAGATTTGTACAGGAGGACTGCGGTAGTGAATACTAATTACTGTATTATGCCAACCCACAATAACACATACACACCAATCAGGTTATATAGAAAAATCCTGTATTGTTAAATGTGACTTCAGGTCAACATATATACATAATCCCTGTGTATTGGGTACTGCCAAAAAATAATAATAATAACTTAAACAGTTCTGAGGTAATATGAACTCCAGTTCAGATCATCACAGTTCACTTCAGACCAGATAGAGCAGGTACAGTATGATTTGAGATATCAGTGTAAACCATTAGTAGAGTAGAACACAGTATGATATGAAATATCAATATAAATAATTAAAAGAGGAGAACATGGTATGATATGGAATATCAATATAAATCATTAATAGAGCAGAACACAGTATGATATGGAATATCAATATAAATCATTAATAGAGCAGAACACAGTATGATATGGAATATCAATATAAATCATTAATAGAGTAGAACACAGTAGGATATGGAATATCAACGTAAATCGTTAAACCTGAGTAAGCCTATGTTGGATCCAACAACCCTTAAAGGGAAAATATATCAGTCCCTGAAGTTTTGAGATCTCAAAAAAGTATGTGTTAAAACAGCTGAGTCAAAAAAACAAAACAAATGCGTTATGGTAAAAAGTAGTTCTGCGTTCTGATTCAAAAGCGCATTTCGCAGTGCTCTAGTCCCACCACTCCCTTGTTGATAATCTATTGGTCCATGGAAGACAGAGGATAGCGTGGCAGCGACAGTGGAATCCACGATGATGCACAGCCCTCTTACTATATACCACTTGTTTTCAATGAAAAAAATGTTTACAGACTCATTATATTTCCCATAATAAAGACAATGTGTAAGTATTAGGGCGTTAACGACTCCAGATTTATTCAGGCCAAGTTGGCGATGTATTTCCATATGATAGCTGATTCATTTACAACACACCAGGATATATTCCAAAAAAAAAAAAAAAAACAATCTTCAAAAGAAATCTTGAAATCTTGAGGTAAAACCTTCGTAGTGTCAGTGCATGAGGCTGTGTTGTGATGTTCAGTGTGTAATCTAAAGTTAACGTCTCATCATCTCTCTATCTCCATGTCGGGGTGAATGGAGCATGTGGGAAAAAAGAAAAAAAAAGTTTCGTCTCCTTGGGGGAGGTCATTAGGGATTTAGGGGTTACTATCAATTACATTAGAAACTCGTAGACAGAACACCTGATAGGCCAATGACCTGAAAAACCTTAATTGTCAAACTTTAGGAGCCCCCCCAACTCTCCCAAAAAGTCACTAAGCGAGGATTCCTGTCGCCACCTCTTGATCAGGGTAGTAGAGGTTTGCTACCCGACTCCAGTTATTCTGGGGGCAGACTGTTCTGTATTTACACTTTTCCTCTGGCACAAGGAACCGTGCCGTACCATGAACAAATGTTTTGAAAAAAAGTGATCTGTACCCAAGCCAAACCTGTGAAGGCAGGGCTGAAAGTGGGCTAAAGCCAAGCTGACTTTCTGATTGGTCGAAATGTTGTCACAACATGGAAAGAGGCCACTGTATTTTTTTGCTGTCCCCACAAAAAAACAACAATGGAGACACAAACTAACAGCTGGGAAGTCGACGCAGTACAAGCACGACTGTCTGTTTGGGCTGAAGATACATTGCAAAGGGAGTTTTCTAACAAATTCAGGGGGAGTTTTCTAACAAATTAATCTTTAACACTGTGAGAGGCCATCAGTAACTTAGCTGGGTTAGGTATTCTTTGCACAGTTAAGGAATGAAAAAAAAATAGAAAAAACTCCAACAAGACTATAATTAATAAAGAACAAAAGCAGACCTGATGGCAAAACTTTCCACTGGTTCGACTTCATGGACAGAATTGGGCCTCAGAAACATCATAACCGGTCTGAGACACACTGGAAAATCAAAGTGTGCTGCAAGTACTGTGCCATCACAGGACGGTTTAGGTACAGCCCGGTTCCTGTGTGAGCTGCAGTGTTTCACAGTATTACTCCAACACATCTGACTCTGCTCATCAACTAATTATCAAGTACTTCATTAGCTGAATCAGGTATGTTCAGGCGGGGTATAAAATAACATGGCGTGCAATTACGTGGTCCATGGGGACGACACTAAAAGAACACGGCATATAATATGTATACTGACTGCGACTGGTGTTCCACAAAGAAGAATTGCTACGGGTTACAGCGAGAGTGCTGGCAGTTAGCATGTGTATATCGAGCTCCTGGGGGATATAATGCCTGAGTGCTACTTTTTAAGACAAATGTCCAAGGAAGGAGCAGAAGAATGAGACACTCAGTGGAAGTTTGATATTGAGGACATTGCCCTCAGTTTCTGACAGTGTTTTTAGATGGCCAGCTTTTCCAGTTGCCCGGGGAAGGTACTCTGAAGTGGACATGATTAAACGCACCCTTCATGCTGGAATCGAGTTGAACCGCAATTCCCTTTATTGTTACAATCTAGCTCTCATAAGCATACATTCCCCATATTGCTCAGGGCTATGGCGCTGCGTAATGGTTTTGGTAATAGGCCCAGCACTCTAAGGCAGGTGGCACCGGCGCAAGACCTTGGTATTTTCTTTCCGTGCCCTTTGGTGTATTATATCTAAATTGCTTCGGCAGGTAAGAAGAGGAATTGCATTGCGAAATAAATCTTCACTTTGATTTAGGTACGCGCTCGTGGTGGCCAGGAACTGTGGAAGTGACTCTCATTAATACATCAGCAAAAGTGGTATTTCTTTCAACTCCAGTTTGAGAGTTGAGGTCTCCCAGCATAGTAGCCTCATCAGCCAAAATGCCAATAATGCTGGACTCCTAAGGCATTATTAGGGCCACTGTTTGTCTGAGGCCACTCGGTGACCTGCAGGAATATGTTGGTAATGTTAATAATATCCTAAAACTGAAAGGAAAACGCTTATTAGAATAAACGGAATCAAGTGGGTTTCCATTTACTGCATCCTCAGCAGAAACCTGATGCGTGCATATGGTCTTCGATTAACACGTCCGTTTCGATTAACACAAACTTATGCAATTAGCAGTGCAGAGATGTTCTGGGCCGTCTGTGCGGGATTGGATTGGCTGCCTGAGCTGCTATCAGGAGCCGGCAGGTCCCAGCGTGGGAGGCACAGACTGATGCTATCAGAAGTTAGAGCCGTGGCAGCTTTCAGCCTGTAATAGCGGATGACAGAGCTGGTTTAACTCAGTGGGTCTTCGGTCACATTCCCCTCACTGAGACCTGACAAGAGCTTGGGGCTCTCTCAGTCCTCAGAGACAGCTCATCTGCTCTGGAGAGCCAAAAAAACACAATACAAAACAACTAAAAAGGGAGAGGAAAGCCAAAAGTCAACTGAAGTCCTTTTACAGCCCAATTACAATGCATGAGACTATAATGGGAGTATAGAACGTAAACTAAAAATATAACTGTTACATAAAGTCCTGCTACTCTTAATGGTGCAGTCAAGGTCTATTGGTGCAACTCAGCAACCACAAAAGCTTTTGAATATTTCAGTATTCCAGGCAGCTTTTCGTTTGTTTTAAGCAAGAAAGAGTGAAGAAAAGACCCTCTGAATAATGCGGCTTGAGCTAAATGTCAGATTGTAATTGCAAAGTCAGTAAAAATGACAGAGCTGCCTAATTACGAACACTCCTAATGCAATGCTGTGCAAGTTGACTGAAGTAGTTTTAGGAAGCATGTCATTCAGACATTAGATACATACGAACCAATCAGTCTTACAACGTGTCAGATCCGGTTAAGGAAGCAAATTCATCTCAAGCCTAGTAGTCATTACAAAAGAGTGGCAGGGATGTTTTGTGTCATTTTGCCATAATCTGTTTGTTAATGAGAATGTAAAGTCTTACACCATCAGATACTGAACACCCATCTCTACAAAACCAAACACCTTAATTTTATCCCTTAAATTGACCTTAATTTTGACCTTAATTTCCCATACATTCCCATAGGAAATTAAGGAAAATTTTGGGGAAAAAGTGCCCAGATTTAGGCTGAATAAGGGGAAAAACTACTGAATTTCCCACTAACTTTTTCAAGTATGCCCTTTAAATAATAGAACCTCCTGAATATATGGTAGGGTTTGTGTCAGGAAACATCCAGGTCTCTTACAAATCTTTGGGACTATAATGATAGTAAAATGCATTTGTATAGCACCTTTCAATAAAGGAAATTCATTCTGAAGTGTTTCACAGTAAAGAACTGACATGAAAAGACAAGCTAAATAAGATACAAAGTGTATGAATAATAAAGCTCAATGAATAATAAAAGTTAAAAGTTAAAGTTAAGATAGCATTAATAAAGTTAAAAAGAATTAAAAATGTAATCAAAATCAGTAAGGTTTTCAAGTTGGTAGTGGAGGTGTGGAAACCGGGATGCATACGCAGGAGCTGTGAGACCAGGTTTATTTTAGAAAACAGGGAAAACAGGCAGCACAGGGATATGGAACACTGACTCGTGGAGCAGAGGCAGAACAGGGAACAGACTTTACAGAGAGACACACAAGGTTCTAAATGTATGTCAGGAATCAAACAGGCTAGAATAGGCAGACAACAGTACTTTCATCGAACATAGACAATAAATACAGCTTTACCAAAGAGCCATCCCTCCCTCCACACCCTCCACACCCTCCACGTTGTCTAGGCTGTCCCAGGACTACTGGGGACCGGAGAGGAGCAGACATCAACAGTAGAGGGACCTAAACACACAAGGGAGCATGAACCAGGCGATAACTGAAAACCAGAAACAGAGAACAATAATAAAGGTGAAGAAATGCCAGGTAGTGGAAAGGACAAGAAAGAGGGGCATAGTAAGGCCAGGCAAGAGAGTGGATGGACCTTTGCTTTATGGTAGAGGCAGCTTAAATAGCGGGCCAGGTGAAACTAATGGGAGTCATGGGACAAATAGAAGGAAGGAAAAAGGAAAGGGGGGGAACTCAAAATGAAAGTCCCATGAAACTGGGACAAAATGGGGCAGAACGTTACAAAAGTTTAAAAGAAGTGCAATCGAGCAGAAGCACAAAGCTGAGTGTTTCAGGCCAGGTTCAGGAAAGTCTTAGTTGAAGGGTAATCAGAAGGGATCTCATTTTAGCTTTCTTTTAAAAATATCTAGAGAACCAGCTCTTAATTTCTATAGGTAGTGTGTTCCAACTGACAAAGGCTACATCTTTGATTTTCTTTCTGCTTTTGCTAAAAACTTCCATTAAAACAGCAGCAGAAGATCTTATCGTTCCTGAAGGCAAATGGTTAGCAATGTAGCTTGGTACTTGTCTTTTAATGCCTTTATATATAAGGAGGACAGCCTGTAAATTAGGTCTAAATGGGAGTGTAGCCAGTGCAGTGCAGCTAAAACTGTGCTAAGCGTTTTGAACCAGCTGAAATCTCTGTGTTTTTCAGTAAGAAATACAGTAATTTTGAAATTAAGGCATGTATCACTTTTTCAGCATCCTTTTGACTTATAAGTGCATCCTTTTTATTTATCACCTTGTTAATGTGGGAAGAGTAAATTGAAACTAGCCCTCTTGATGTAAGTTTAGGTTTACCATAGTGGAGGACATGTTTTCTTTGTAGACGACAAAGCACCCACGTATGTCGCTCTGCATAAAAGTGTCTGCCAAATGCTGTAAATGTAAATGCACAAAAAGGAGAGCAAGGTGTGATAAAAGGAGGCAGGGTGAATGCATGCATGCAGAACAAAATTCAGGAGAATCAAATGGCGGACAAAGAAGAAAAACACCAAGAATAAGCCACTAAATAAGAAGAGACGATACAAACCACAGCAAAATTGGAGACCAGCCACGTAGTGAAATGGGACATAGCAAATGTATGTAATAGAGAATTAACGACAGTAGATCTTTTCAAGTCACCACCCTGTTTGTGTGTCTAGAGTGAAGTATGTCCACACATGTGATGTGTGTCTGTCCCCTCTGCTGCTGTGTCTCTCATCTTGTTGTGGTTTTGTGTTTAGATTCCACTCGTGCCAACGGTACAGCCCTTTTTATGAAGGGACTATAATAATTGGTTAAGACACGGAATGCGTGTTAGCATCAGCCAATCAGAGGCAGAGACTGCATTATGTACACAAGCGCGGACTCAGAGAGAGGAAAACAACCACACAACTTCTCTCAGAGGGCGTCGACTTGTGCCTCTGAAGTGGACTAGTTGACTTTTCTGTTAATGCTCCAGTATGTAACCACACGTGATTACATGTGCATAATTCTCCAACTCAGAAGTTGGTTCTTATACACATACTCACGATTCAAGATCCTTTATTGGTTATGTACATAGTTATACAAGTAGGACATGTAGTGAAATGAGGCCCTGAGTCGACCTGTGCAATAAAGTTTTTCAAATAATTAAAATTTAAGGGAAATTAAGGGAAAGACAGAGAGGGGTTCCAGGTAGAGGGCCCTGCCTCTAAGGACAAGGATGGGTTTCCCGATGAGGGGCTCCCTGGAGCGGGCTTGGCCCCAAAGGACAGTGACAGAGAGGAGCTCCTGGTAAGGGGCTCCACTCAAGAGGACACTCCAGAGGACAGTGACAGGGAGGAGCTCCCGGTAGGGGGCTTCACTCCCAAGGACAGTGAGGGGCTCTCAAGAGAGAGCCCCCTAGGTTATGATGGGGACTCTCAAGGGGAAGAGTCCCATGGGACCCACCCGGGCCGCCCTGGCCGTGTGGAGTGCCGGCCAGAAGGTAATACTATGAGAGACGGCCAGGTGGGGCTCATGGGATGCTTCCCTTTGCCTCCACCTCCCCCTCCTCCGCATTTGGGTGTTTCGTGGGCACACTGGGAGTGCGCTTTAGGAGGGGGGGTACTGTCAGGTTCCGACAGCGGCCAACAGGGGTCGCTCTTTGTTTATGTTGGGGTTTTTGTGTCTGTTTGAACTTTTATTTTGATATGTGGAGCACCACCAGCAGTGAGTTAGACTTGAGCTAGTTTTTGTTTACTGAATAAATAAACAGAACTAAAGAAAGAAAATGGACGCCTGCCTTCATTGGAGTAAAGGGGGAAAGCATTTCAAAACCTGCAGTGCTAGAATGTATAATGCTGATTTTACCCCTGTATAGACTGGACTTTAATTCATGCACACGCATCTTTGGTATAAGCAGGTAAATACGGTAATAAATTCATGTAATTTACAGTAATAAAAATACAGGGCTTTAAGAAGAACAAAATGAAAAACACGAGAACACTCGAGACGTTCCACTGGGAAAATTCTAGACTGCCACTGCGTCAAAGGGCAGCAGCCAATCAGTAGCAAGGAGAAATAAAGAGCATTCACGGATTGGCTACTTTCAAACTTCCCGCCTCTGAGTACCGCAGTATTTCACTATCCCAAGGCACCTTTCTTTGTGTTTCTCTCCACAGTACGAAAACATTTATAGTATTTTTTATATATAAAAATGTAGCTGACTTTACATTAATTCATTTACATTAATATGTATGTTACAAAATTAGTAAATTATATTTTTCTTAATAATTTAGCACTTAAATGTATGAAAATTTTTATATTGCCACGAATAAAGCTGTGACGTCCGGGCCTCGTCTGCTACGCCCCCTCGTCCTCATGCTGGTTGTTTATGTTTGGGCGCGGTGTTTAGCAACACAGCATGAGGACAAGGGGGCGTGGCAGACGAGGCGTGGATGTCACACAAAAAAAAGCGTAGGATATCTGCAGTTTCCACATTAGTGCGCTGCTTTCAGCGAACAGTTATTAGTTCGGTTCCCAGCAAAAATCCGTGATGGACTGAAACTGCGAATGCTGATCCGAGGGTTTACTGTATTACAAATACTAAAAACAGAAGGAATATCTGTACGTATAAGGAGAGATGATAATTAAATGGGGGGAAAGTAGCCAGTGTTTGTGAAGAGCAGTTCCCCTCTGTTTCTGGTGTAAGTAGAAACTGTTGTTTTATACATGTTCTTTGAGCTGCATGTTTATTTATGTCTGTGTGTGCTGCATATTTGCCTCATTCTTTTGGGTTTGGTCTGTTTCGTTTGTTTGGTAGTCGTTAGATTTGTGCCAGTGTTTTCTGCATGGATCTTTAAGGATTTTTTGCTGGTACTGATTTTTTGCCAGAATTTCAATGTCAGATTGTCATGCATTCCTGTATGTCATTAACACCATACTTTCTGTTGAATGTCTTTATTTTATTAAACAAAAAACAACATCTAAAAATCGTTATGTGTAGGTAGGCCTCACCCCTATACATGAATAACACACAACTGTACATCTCTGCTGGACCTCATGATACACAATTTATAAACTCTATAAATCTATAAATTACTACCTACCTTTTGGCGTTAAATAAATAGATAAACATGTTTTTAAGTTAAATGAGAGCAAAACTAAAAATCTGTTATTCGGTCCTAATTGAAAAAATGAAGAAATGAGAAATTGAGGCTTATGTTAAACATCCAGCAAAGAAAAAAAAGTTAAATATATTAAATCATTCTTTCGCTGTGATCGCTTTATCCTCACTAGGATTGCAGGTACCTGGAGCCTATCCTAGAATCCCCAATTCACATGACGTGCATGTCTTGGAACTGTGGGAGGAACCGGAGACCCTGGAAGAAACCCACGCAACCACTGGGAGAACATGCAAACTTCACACACACACAAGACCAGGACCTGGATTCAAACCCCCAACCCTAGAGGTGTGAGGCAACAGTGCTACCCACTGTGCCACCATGGGGCAAGATAAATATAATAAAACACAGTTGAACAATTGCATATCAGACTCTATGAATCTGAGGCATGGGTCTAAAATCCTGATGAGCACCCATGATTAAAAAACATGACAGCTCAAGTGAAGCAAGGAGAACTGGATGAAATGGGTTCTGAATTGGATGAAATGGGTTCTGCATATGCAGGCCATGCTGTACACTATCCCTGCCATATCCATGACTCACTAACAATACTTACACGCTTCTCTGTGGTGACAACTTAAAGAAGGTAAGCTCTTTATTCACTTCATAGATGAATTTGCATCCAAGGAATGCTAGTATGACTGGCTGAGTGTATGAACAGACAGAGGACAGGTCAAGTGAGGACAAGTGCCTAATTGTGCCCAAACACATTGTCCATTAGTAGACATTGGAATGGATTGCCCAAGTGTACTGTGCGTCCACGAGAGCAAGGTTAACAAGATAGATACTGTTTTAGGTTTGCTTGGACTTTAAATTTCTAGGCTGTTTTTCTGCTGTTCAGCAACTTTATTGAAAACATTATTCTTAAGTTATAGAAGTGAGGAATGAAAGCCTGAACTCTCTAGCAGCTAGTTCAAGTTCAACTCAATTGTATTAAAAATACAATGTAATACTTGGGCTCCGACTCTCTCAGCAAATCATCATGAACCAACAAGGAGACTACAACAAGGAGGCGTACACATTCTATGTACACATACTAGGGGCATTCAAAAAGTTTCCACACTGTTTAAACTCTGTTTATTATGAATTAATTTACATTAAAAAATTTATTAAATCTGGCTTGCCAGACAGAACTAGTCACATGACACTCTCAGGCAGGCCCAATTACTACTTTTCCAGTCTTTACCGTTTCCAACGAAAATCTAAAAGTGTGGATACTTTTTGAACGTCCCTTCAACAACAACGTGTGGTGCACTTGGCTGTATCAGCTGCTAAACAACCTGACTGCCTGTAAATGGCTACTGAGACGAGTGGTGTGTGATTTGATGCTACGATAACATTTTTTAGATGAAAGGACCAAGAACACGAGTGGGATGGGTGGTGTCCTTTCTGATATTTAGGACTTTCCTTTTGCATCGAGTGATGTAGATATTATGAAGATGTGGAAGTTCTGCACCAACGATTCATGGAGCTGTCTTTAAAGTCCTGTGTATCAGTCTGAAGTTCTGAGGAGTTAGATTGCTGAACCACACTGTGACGCAGCCTGTCAGTACACTCTCTCTATGGTACAGCGATAAAACTTCACAAGAGCTTCGGTACTCATGCCAAATCTCTTGAGGCTCCTCAGAAAGAACAGTCCCTGCTGTGCTTTGTGAAGATGTAATTGGTCTTGAGAGGCCCTACGAGGGTGTCTGAGATGTGTATATCATGATATCTTAAGCTAGCAACAATTGAGCTATTGAAAGACATAGGAATGTGATTTTTCTCTGATCTTTCTGAAGCCAACTGTGTTTTCTTGGCATTCAGAGAGAGGCTGTTTTCATGGCACCGTATGATTAGCTTGTCCACCTCCCTCCTATAGGCCATTCATTACTGTCACTTATTAGTCTAATCACTGTGGTGTCATCCGTGAATTTTATGAGGCTGCTGTTGCCATATTTGGCCAACACAGCTGTGTGTAAACAGACTGTACAAACGAGGGACTGAGGCAGCAGCCCTGAGGCGTGCCAGTCCTGTGAACTTTCGGAGATCAGTTTGATTTGCCTGTTCTCAGTCTGGGGCCAGTCAAATTACAGCCAAACAGGGTTGGCCAGAGCAAGATATCTACGTTTCAACACCAGCTTGGATAGTGCAAAAATCAGAACTACCATCTATAAACGAACTATCAGGTATTTTTCTTTTCAAGGTATACTAAAGCAGTGGAGCAATTGAAATAGGACTGTCTACAGATAGACTGTAACGCATTCAGGGTGGATATTACATTCCTTTTAGCTAGATTTACTTATTCTATTTCTTGCGATTCACAATAACAGGTCAAAGCAACGAGTCGGTTATCATCAGGTCAAGTGACAGGAGGTGCAGGTGCAATGGTGGCTTCCTTAAAACACAATGGGGTGCCACACAATGACAGGGACAGGTAAAAAATGTCAATATCACCTTGAGACAGTGTTGCATGTCTTGAGGACACGGGAAGGGATGCCATCTAGGCCAGCAGCCGTATCCCTTTTAAATGTGAGGCAGCTGGTGGCCTGGTGGGTAGGGAGTTGCCTCTACAATTGAAAGGCTGTGTGTTCCAATCCCAGGACTACCAGTGGTACCATTGAGGAACCTCTGATACTGTCTTCACCCACTGCTTCACTTAGTGAACAGCTTAAATGCAGAGAAGAATTTCACGCTGTTCACACTGTGCTGTGTGGTGGTATGAAAAAAAAAATGGCCATTTTACTTTTTACACATTTACTCAGCCTCTGTAACCTGTAGATTGATGACATTGGGTGGACACTGTGCTACTGTCACTGGGTCAGAGTTGTGAGCTTCTAAGAGAGCATAAATGTTGTTAAACTTGTCTGGGAGAAAGGCAGAGGTGCTGGTAGCCACACTGGGCTCAGATTTATAGTCTGTAATCGCTTGCAGTCCCCTCCACATGCACCATGACTCACCGCCGCTGTAGTTATTGATGGCTCTCTGTAGGTCATACTTCGATTTTGTGTAGCATTCCTCCCCATTTTAAAGCATTGGTGCGCTTCCTCAACCTCAGGCAGGTGTTGTTGTTAATCCAGGGCTATGGGTTGGGATTCAGATATGCAGTTATTACACAGATAGATTACACAGACTCTCATTTAACCAGTGACTGATTCAGCATGTTCCTCCAAATTTCAGGCTGACCCCTTGAAGACAAGCAAGTCTGTTGATTCAAAGCATCCCTCGTGTTTAGCTTTGGATTCTTTATTCCATTGGACTTTCGGTCTTCTTTTATTGATTTTCTGTGCATTCTTTTATTTCTTTCTATGTATTCTTTAATCTCTTCTACACTTTATTTTATTCTATTTTATTCTATCCCGTAAAGTACATTGAATGACCACTGTGTATGATAATGTGCTATTTAAATAAACCTGACTTGTCTTGACTGTTGTCCAGCACTGTAATGTCAGTATCCTAGAGTGAGGGCATGGGATAGCCCTTTAAACTGCCTTGGTCATGAAGTAACAGTGATAGAGAGTCATATCGCCTCTGGTGGGGCAGTTGACATGCTGGTAAAATTTTGATTTCAGGTTACAGTGGTCAGAGCCCCCCACTACAACTGAAAAGGCTTCAGGGTACAAACTCTCCTGTCCATACACACTGTCCATACACACTGTCCATAAACACTATCCATACAAACTGTCTATACACACTGTCCATACACACTGTCCATACACACTGAGCATAAACACTGTCCATACACACTGTCCATACACACTATCCATACAAACTGTCTATACACACTGTCCATACACACTGTCCATACACACTGAGCATAAACACTGTCCATACACACTGTCCATACACACTATCCATACAAACTGTCTATACACACTGTCCATACACACTGTCCATACACACTGTCCATACACACTGTCCATAAACACTATCCATACAAACTGTCTATACACACTGTCCATACAC
>JBBPCX010000114.1:45442513-45455853 GCA_037974365.1 Hydrocynus forskahlii | reverse complement strand
GGAGAACAGAAGGGAAAACTAATACACAGGGGACTGGGACCGGGACAGACGGGACGAGGGCGAGGTGACCGTTACAACTGACTTATACACAAACTGTTTATAGTGCAATAAATTTGCACCATTCCCAAGGCACTGGATCATCATACTGAAAATACACTAGTCTTATCTATGTAATTAACTTGTGTTGCTCTTCATAGTCGAGGTATTTTAGTAATATATGCATGTATGATAATGCATTAATGGAGAGTTGAAGACTTATTCACAAATAGAAACGCATTCAAACCAGTGATAATATTAACCAATGCTGACTATTTACTCCATAGCTCTACCTTCTCTTTGATGTGTTGCTCTGTTTCATACACTGTTATTCTATTTGGACAGGACCATTTTTAGCTCTGCTATTTGTTTATTTATTTATTTGCTTTCAGTTCTTGTCCTTTTTGTTTAGTGTATTGTGGCTTAATCATATTACAAGTCTCAATAAATATCAAGGTAATTGAATTATTATCTGTCAGAAACATTCCTACCTAAAACAAATAAACAAACAGAAAATCACCCAGCAATTATAATTTCACTCCTCATCGTAGCACTCTTGATTTTTCACCAGATTTTCAGACAGATTTCTCCATTTTGCCTTTCCCTGCCAGCCAGGGGGATTTTAAACGCTTCTCTGCTGGCGTACACATTATTAGCTCCTCTCACCTCCAATTCTAAACTCCATCAGTCACAATGATTTGCGAGGATGTGATAAAGAATTCAGAAGCCGCATTTTAAAGCCCTTTGATGGAAAGCATCCCAAAAGCAAATGAAGGCTGGCCTATTTTTCAGGTAACTGGGACATAATGGAGCACAAAATCTACATATGAGGGAAGATTAATAGGGAGATGCGTGCAAAGCAAATATTATGTGAAATGTGTCCCCATTAAGAGTAGATGTTACTCAAATGTGACAGAAAGTAATGAGATGTAAAGCTCCTGTTTGTTTTGTTGATCACAGTGGTCACAGCGGAGCACACTGTACTCAACTGTATTTAAAGCTTCAATGAGGAATCACGACAACCAGCAAACTGGGCTTTGGCGCTGCAGCAACAGAGGCTTTCAAAGCACAACAAAGTGCTCAATACGTACAATACTGTTTACCCTATTCTTTGGAATTAAATACAGGCCATGAAACAGCTGCCACAAAGGATTCTTTGAGCTATCCTGTCGATTAACCATTTTAGTTCCTGTTTCTGTAAAGATATGTGAGGTGAAGAACCTTTTAAAGGTATGAGAGACCTTAATTTAAAGTGAAAGTATTGTTTCGAGAACCTTTACATTATTTGGAAGTTCTTTAAACTTTAGCCAGTAGTCGACATCTCACTTATAACAATGGTTCCATCCACTGAAATGTTCTTAAGGGAAACAAAAATGATTCTTTTATGGCATCATTCTAGCACCCTTTTTACCTTATTACTTGGGATTTGGCAGTTGATCTGTTTGGCCTGATATGTACTAAAACAATTGCAGTACATCCATATAACATGATTGTTATGAGACTTTTTCATGAGAACATTTCATGAGAAATAATACAGAATTCATTAAGATACAGTAAATTAAGTATATATTAAGAAAAACATATTAACAAGATTATATAATACTATATTTCTTCTTTTATAGTTTTTCTTTTATAATACATATGTCTTCTTTTATACGTTTTTTTTGAGAGGTTTTGTTATGACAGCAGTAAGTGTGTGTTTTGCGCTTGTAGGGGTCGATGGACAGTTAGCTGGGCAGAAAGCTGGCCATCGAGTAGACAGATGGACAGGCAGGCAGGTGGACCTGAGAACATATTGGCTGATTTGAGTGGATTTGGATGGTTGCCTCCTGGGTTCCATCTTCGCTTACAGGCCAAAAAAAAATTAAAATCCATGAAGGAACCGGACACCGCAGGTCCGGCGGAGGGTGTACCAATTTCTTTCCTGTTTGTGATTTTCTCCTTGTGTGACTCGTAACATCTCACGTCAGTAAAAAGCTCCGTGTTCCTCT
The DNA here is from genome assembly GCA_037974365.1 of Hydrocynus forskahlii. Classification (NCBI taxonomy): domain Eukaryota; kingdom Metazoa; phylum Chordata; class Actinopteri; order Characiformes; family Alestidae; genus Hydrocynus; species Hydrocynus forskahlii. Next base: position 45,453,826 of record JBBPCX010000114.1, on the reverse strand, counting down.
TGTGCACCGCTAGACTGGCATGTCAGGAAAGCTCTTTGTGTTCACAGAGTGTCTAGCCAAAAATATAAAATATGTGGCCTGCTTCCTATGAAAAGCAAACCCAGTCCACCCCCCCAATGTATCCAGAGGAACAAACAAGGCCTGCTTTCACTGCCCAGTCATGGAGAAAATCCATGACCACCAAAACCAAGCACTGTGTTCCCTTTTTAGTTTAACACCTTTGATAGCCTTGATATTACTGAATAAAGGCAAATAAAGGTCACCAGCATAACTCAGATGAGATCATACTAACCACATTTATTGACTTTTGTTCAATGTTACTCTTACTAGCATTATTAGTATTTAGTATTTCTTTAGTATTAGTATTTAGTATTTTTTATTTATTTATTTATTTTTTTCGGTTGGTGCTATTCTGGCAGAAAATCTGGACACTAGCAAACAGCTTAAACAGCTTAAGACAGTAAACTCGGAAAAAAAAACAGCAAGTATGAAACAACAAAGCTTTCCATTTGAACAAAAACACTCTTTAGAGAAAAAAATCCCATTTCTATAGGATTCTCTGCAGGGAAAGTTAACAGCATTTGTGATGGTCTATATGCATTAAAACCACAATGAAACTCAAAACTAAACTGTCAAAATGTTAGAATGTATTCAGTACAACTTAATAATACCAGAACAATACATCAAGGACCCATGAATGTGTAAATGCAATGAATAAAATGTCCTTATTGCCATGCACAAAAAGAGTATATGGATGTTTAAATGCTGCTTTCACAAGTGGTACGCAGTTCAACCTCGGTTCCAGACAGGGAAACAGCAACAGACAGTCCAGGGTCAGTCTGACCCAGTCTGCTTATCTAAACTGTTATAATACTTTCCCTTGGTTTTGTTTTCAAGTAGATTGGAAGTGAAACTATCACTAGGAGGCTGAAGTAACTGAATTGTGGGTCTGGTAAATCACATGGCCAGTCAAGTGTTTTACCTTTTCATGCTTGAAAAACTCAATAGTAGCTTTAGTAAAAATGATTTGTGTCAGTATTCTGCTGCAAGGTGAAGAACCACTCACTGAGTTTGAGACATCTGCTTGATCAAAGCAGTTAAAATGCCTTCACATATTGGGAGATATGGTGTCATGTTTTTCCTCACGCAGTCTTCATTCCGATACAGGGTTATCTTTATTTAATTTGTCTCTCTACCAAAACTCTACTGGATTTTAATGCCAGTTCTAAAAGGCCTTTTCTGGTCTCTCTTGGTCTTGCTCATATTGAATTTTGATAGGGTAGTATTTGACATATTTATGTCTACATCTTGATATATCTGTGTCTATAGGAATGCTCTTGTTTAAGACAGACCTCTAGTCTTTCTTGATGAGTACAAGTTTCCTTCAGTCATGCACACCAAAGTGGTGATCATGATCCACTACTTTCTTATAATACCAACCATTACTTTGAAATCTTGGCTTTGTTTTTTATTCATTTTGATCTTCGGCATTAAAAGGGTCTACTTCGCTGCCATTTGTTGAGTCCCATGCTGAGAAAATAACAGCAACAACCTCCAGATACAAATGCCAGATCTAGAATCAACTCTAGACATTTTGTTAGGTCTCTTGTGTATGAAACAGATGATGTATTTGCACACATCTGGCACGTTACAACTGAACAGCCATACTGCTTCAAATTACTCATCATCACCTCAAATCAAAAGACTGTAGCTGTGAAATGAAGGACTCTGAAGAGTGAAGAACTGTTTTCAATCGATGGTTCTTTGAAGAGTCATTTTTTATGAATGAGATGGAAATGAAAAAGAACCATGTAAAGTAAAACTTCTTAATCAGGAATTTTTTGCACATTATGCTTCTTTTTTGTCTGTAAGCACCAAAGAACGACTTATTTAATTAATAAATGTTGGTTGGAAACAAAGGGTCTGAATCTTGAAACACCCAAATTTGTCACATTAGTATTTTTCTCATGGCATTTAGGCAGATACAGTATCACAAACTCTCAGCAATTGGTTTGGCCTTCAGGAGCCGGACAGAAGGCCTAAGTCTACCAGTCTACCAATTAGGTCAGCTGAAGTAGAAATACCACAAAGTGGTAGCAGAATGTGGAATCATCATGCACTCTCATGGGAAAAAAGATGAAAAAAAAAAAACTTTTCTGAGCCACCCTTATTAGTACCCTCATTTTAACATATTCCACTAATCCTGTCTTGAATCATTTTATTTTTCTGTTTAAAGTTATAATAAACAGGCTTGGCGTAATTCTGGATAAGATGTTATTATTCTCAGTTGCCATTCTAATTCTCAGACTTGCTCATGCCATTTTCTCTTCATCAACATCTGGAGGGCCCTTCCTCTCTGGGACCCAAGTACTTCTTCAGTCTCTTGTCATCTAAAGGCTTGAATACTGCAAGTCAGCAAGTCACTCTTGGCAGGTTTTATAAGGAGAGCATCATGCAACTAATTCAGAATGCAGCAGCACAGCTTGTCTGCAGTCTTCCCAAATTCCTATAACTGCCCACATCAGATTCAAAAATCTAATGCGTGGTTGGTTAGCATAGTGGATAACATCTCTACCTTCCAAGCAGTAGAGTGGAGTGGGATTCCTAACTTGGGCAGCTCACCACACTACACCAATATGAGTCCTTGGGCAAGACTCCTAACAATCCATTTGCCTATAGTTGAAATGCTCAAAAACAGTAAGTTGCTTTGGATAATAGCATCTGACAAATGCTGTAAATGTAATGTAATGCTTGCGCACAGAGCCAAAAATGGACAAACCCTTGATGACAATGGCCTGAACCACAGAAATCACCACAAATGCAAGACAAGAATCAAGACTCTATTTTGGCACCCTAATGGTGGAATGAATTTCCACTGGCTGTCCAGTCATTTGTTGTCTTCAAATATTGACTTAAACCAATCAGCCACAACATTAAAACCACTGACAGGTGAAGAGAGTAACACTGATTATCTCATTACAATGACACTCGTCAAGAGGTGAGATAAATTAGGCAACAAGTGAATGCTCAGTTCAGACCATCTGAAATAATGAGCATATATTGTACCAGAGCCTCAGACTAAAACACCTGGAATTTCTTGATCTTTAAACTGTTCAAAAATCTTAATATTTTTATACTATAACCGCTATAAATTTCTCAGTAACTGCTATAAATTATTCAGTAAGAAGAGAGAGAAACTGAAGTCCAGACCCACTGATGGGTCCTTTGAGTGTACCATTTAAATATGATCCTGTACTTTCAAAATAAATACATAGAAAGTTTTGTAATTAATTAAATTTACATCCAGTTTACACCCTTTTAAATTCTACGTGGACAATCTGCAAATGTAACATCTGTCTTGTTGTTTTTTAGTATTATTGTTATTTTATTGAAGGGGATGTTGATAGCAGAAAAACTGCCCAAAAGTAAGAATCTGAGTGACTCTGACAAGAGCTTAATTGTGATTTCTAAATGACTGGGTCAGAGCATCTCCAAAACTGCAGTGAAGGTATCATGGGCACCCAAGACTCACAGATGTATGTGGGGTACAAAAGTTAACCCATCAGGTCTGATAGTCAGAAAAACTACTGTAGCACAAATTACTGCCAAAGTTAATGCTGGCTATGTTTGTCTTGTATTTGGTGCAGCTCGTGGCTTGGTGGTTAGGGAGCCACCCCTGCATTCGGAAGGCCATGGGTTCAAATCCCAGGAGTACCAATGACACCACTGAGTTACACTTGGGCAAGGGACCATCCCCACACACTGTTCCCCGGACACCCATTCGCCCACTGTTCCAGTCAACTGAATTGGGTTAAATGCAGAGGAGAGTTTAATGCGGAGTGCTGTGCTGTACTGTGTTCATGCATGACAAAAATGGCTATTTTTTTAGATGCCATCCATGGATCCAACCATATACCTTTATCCTCCTGGGGCTTAGCCGTCACATGCGTGGACAGCAAGTTTTTAGCTGTCTACAATCGTGTTCACTGCTGAATTGGGGGTGTTATGGACAAGTATGTCGGTACTTAGACTGCCATCTGGTGGTATCAAAAGAGTCTAACACAATATGGTCAAAATTCAATATGGCGGCGAACACAAGGGAAGATTCAAGTGGCAGCTCCATATGCAAACATCAACTAGGAAAGAAGTCCTGTCATATTTTATGGCTTATTCTGATTTAGATATTTATAAAATGCACATTTGAAAAAAAAAGTTTAAAAATATCAACCTAGCATGTCACTAAACATGAAGTACACATAAGTGGACTTATGGATTGACGCTCCTCAAAACATCTAATATGCTAGTAAACATGCACACATGTAATATAAGAAAAAAGCTATCTTTGGTGGCTTATTCTGATTTAGATATTTACAAAAGCGTTGTACATATGTCATGACATGCAAATTTGAAAAAAAAGTTTAAAAATAACAGCTTAGTATATCACTAAACATGAAGTACACATAAGTGTACATCTAATATGCTAGCAAACATGCACACACGTAAAACAAGAAAAAAGCTATCTCTGTTGCAGCTAAAAAGCTGTACATTGGTCCCAATTAACTAAATACCAATTAACCATACGGTTGTTTTAACTGTCCAAAAGGGGTAAAAATGCAATGTTTCCATGTGGTTTTTACTCTGATATTCAAAACATGTTCAAAAATGTGTGTATGTGTTATTAATACATGCAAAAGCAGTCAGGAAAAAACTGCTGTGTTCAAGATGGAAATAAGGAGTTTTTCGCTCTGTTACACAAAGGTGACTTTATTGTGTTTTATGGAAATTCAGAACAAAAATTCACATGTGTGGACATCATTTTTCTCTATAAGTACATCATATCAAAAGATGATGCTTAGTTTTTAATTCTAATTAGGTTCCAATAGGCCCAAATAGCAAAATAGAAATAAAAATGCATACAAAATAACAGCTTGGGCCTTAGGAGGTTAAAACTCATCTACGGGATACAACTGGATATTAAGAACCTTTATTTTATCTTTGCTGGTACATTCACATTTTTGGACCTTAGAAGACAAGCATTTGTCTATGCTATAACCTTTTTCTGAGCAATGTATGTGATGTGCTGGAGTATAGATCTTTCTTTCTCACACTCTCTCTTTCTCTCTTTCTCTCTCTCTGAAATAGTTGTACTTGACCTCTGTGCTGTTTTATTCATGTGATGCTTGAGAAAATATCCATCACACACGTGCTTGTATAAATACATGCTGTCACCCAAGTTTATATTTTATATTAAACAAACATGTCTGAAGCAGGTATCATATTTTGTTTCCTCACCTTGTTTCCTTCTTTTCAGCTTTCCTAGGACAGGTTGGTTTTGGAGCTATGGTCTACATGCAGGACATGATCAGAGCATGTAATCCATAGAGGACAAGATCAAAGTCAGTAATCCATTTAGAGGACAAGGTTCTCCAACTTACATCCCGAGTTAAATCATGTGTGCTGAGCCAGGGAAAACATTAAAGAAGATAGTGCCCCAGGGCTGAACTGTAAAAAAAACATATCCGAAGATCAGCCACAGCATTAAAACCACATACATTGTCTTGTTACAATGGCATTACTGGGATGTATTGAAATACTGGAGAATATATCAGAATGGTTTGATTAACATGACAAAGAGTTCAAGGTGTTGACTTGGTCTCCAGATTCCCCAAATCTCAATCTGACTGAGCAACTATGAGATGAGCTAGACAAACTAGTCCAATCCATGGAGGCCCTACCATACAACTTACAGGACTTAAAGGATCTGCTTCTTATGTTGTGGTGCGAGATACCACAGAACACATTCAGAGGTCTTGTGAAGTCCATGCCTCAACAGGTCAGTATTGTTCTGATCTGAAGAAGAGTGGAAGCTGTTGTAGCTACAAAGGGCAGACCAACTCCATGTTAAAGTCTATGGATTTGAATGCAATGTCATTAAAGAACATTCATTTTTTATTCTTTTGAGCTCAAAATGTGATCGTAAGTTGACAAGACCTGTGGCTATGGGTTTCAATGTCAGAATTCGTCTGACAGGGACAATGAGGATTGCTGAATGCAAAGAGGTTTGACACAAGCATATATAAAATCCGGTATTCCATTCTGTGTTGCTGTTTGAAAATAAGTTTACATATTTTACTTCTCTTGCACATGAAACTTCAGAGTCTTAGCTTTGAAATGAGTCCAACCGCAAAAAATGATAACTTTGTATGATGGAATTGTGAGCTTTGAAAGTTGGTAATGCAGAAACCAAGATGGCTGCCAAAATTCAACTGAGGGCCAACAGGTTTTAAAGTCCTTGTTGGTGTAATGGTCAGGCATCCCAATACTTTTGCCCATGTAGTGTATTTCAAGAGCACAATTAATTTCAAAAAATGAGAAAACTATTTAAGACTTTTTGTCTCAACAGGCAGAAAGATGGCATGATTATGAGCAGAAGTAAATCTAACATTTTTTGTTTTTATGAAATCCTCAGGTATATCCAGAACATGGGGCATAAAAGAAGCTTTCATGTTCTGTGAATTCTGCCACTTAAGCATGTACTTCTGGGCTACTTTACCTAACCAGCAAGCAGCAACTTGAGCTGTAATTTCATCATGTAAATGAAAGTTTACTCTTATTAGAGCACATTTGTGGAAACCATTTAGAATGGTAGAGATTACAAGTGACACATATTGCCCTCATTTCCTTTCCAGGAAAATGCTTTTCCAGTGGTTTCTGCATCAGTTCTTTGAAGCGCATGCCACCTTCGAAGATTTAAATTAACTTTGAGAACCGATGCTTGAGATGAGATACATATCAAAAGGATTTGTGGGATACCTCGTAGCAGTGATACTGGCAAATCAGCAAGGTCAATTTTAAGGAAGGGTTTCACATAACAAATGGTGAAATTTTAATTGACACTGTTGGGTAATCTTTCTTGGCAGGCGAGATGAAGCTTAATGTAGCACTTTTTTCTTTTTGGAGGGGGTGCATTGAAATTAATATAAAAAGGGCAAACCTTGACTTTCTTGCATTCAAGTGAGGTTTTATCATTACCCATCTCTATCATGACCTTGTGATTTCACTTAAAAGTTACAGACCAAGTTTGCTGTGTTTGAAAAGTTATGCTTAATTAAAAACTCTTTTTAAAATATTCCTTACCCCTTTGTATCATCATGATTCTGTCCCATGCCACTATAAAAAGCATACTCTGGAATCACTGGGAAAAAACAAACATAATTTCTTCAAAATTATTTAGAAATTTCCATGACCTCACTAAAGCCCTTGTGGCTGAATGCAATCAATCACTCATAACAATGTTCCAAACTCTAGACTAAAGCCTTCCCAGGAGAACAGGCAGTTCTTCTAAGATGAAGCAAAGAGAAACATTCGCTGTGTGGGTATTTACAAACTTTTGCATGCCTAGTATTTGCAGAATTTAAAAAAAAACCTTTTATAATGCCTTATATAAAAGTCTCATTTTAACATGTGCATGACTGGCAATATAAGCAATTTAGCAGTTTCCTCCGGGATCAGAGATTCGGATTCTCATTAGAGTACTGCTCAATGATGGACTGGCAACCTGTCAAGGGAGTTTCTCTGGATATGCTAGGGGTCAACAATAGCCAGGAGCAGGATACTGATGATGTGTTGGGTGGTCTTCACTCCCAATTGCAGACCTTTCCTGTCAGGTACAGAGCAGCTACTGTACCACACAGTGATGCTGTTGGTCAAGATGCCTTTGATTTTTTTTAAATTTTATTTTATTTAACCTTTATTTAACCAGGTCCCATTGAGTTACAATAACTCTTCTTCCAGGGAGTCCTGGCCAAGAGTGGACATACTACCAAGTAGACTAAAAGCAATGAAACTTATAACTACAAAACACAAGTCTCACAGATATACTTAGACAATAGATATACAATCAAATTCAGTAAAAATGATAAAACAAACAACTCCAAGAACACTAGTCACGCAAAAGTCATAGGCTAAAACACAGACTAGAAATCAATAACATCACACTTAATAAAACAGTAGTCATGAGGGCACCAAATTAAAAGTAATGGCACTGTTCTGTAAGGGCTGATTTTAAAAGGTGTTTAAAAATATTGAGAGATGGAAGTGACTCTAGATTTAAGATGTTTCGGAGTTCATTCTAGACATGTGGTGCATAATAAGAGAAAGATGTTGCAGCGACAGAATGTTGCAGTTCATCAGGATCTGAGGTGGAATTTTTTTGCCTCTTCAGAAACGATGGGCACTACTGTGCCTTTTTAGCCAGTCTGGATGTGTTGAGTGACCAAAAGAGACACTCAGGGATGTGAATGCCAAGGATAGCTGGTCACATCTATGTAATAGGGGTGTGTCTACCACCATTGGTCATCCACCATAAACTCTTTGGTCTTCTTGGTGTTGAGGGCAAGATTGGTGTCAGCACACCATACTGCCAGATGCCGGACCTCCTCTCTGTAGATTAATTTGTCATTGTCATTGACCAGGCATTTACAGAAATGAGGAGTGGGTTGAGCACACAGCCCTGTGGAACACCAATGTAGGAGGTGGTCTGAGGTCTGTTGATCAGGAAGCCTGGTGTCCAGTGACTGAGGGAGGTGCTGATGCCAAGGTCACTAAATGATCTGCAATTAGTGATCAGGTTGGAAGGATGTTTTAATCCTCATTTGACCTGTTGGGACAATAGACAAACTGGTGGGGATCTAGTGTAGATGGTAGGTTGGACTAGAACCTCTCAAAGCATTTGTTGATGAGTGCTTTAAGGCAGAGGTCAATCAGGCTCCCGGGAGAGGACTTTACTCGAATGAAGGTTATGAATGAATGGTACGCAAGTACACATGCATGGGATAAAAGCATACCTAATTTGAGTAACACCATACTGGATCTCTAATTAGCACAACTCAGGTAAGGAAATCCTTAAAAAGAAAAAATAATAATTACATTTTAAAATAATTAAAAGTGTGTACCATCTATTTTTTCATAAACATGAAGCTAGAAAGAGCATAAAAGAGTTACAGTCGACCCCTGAAATTCGCAGGGGTTGCATTTCAAGAGCACCGGTGAATTGTGACAAACAGGAAATTTGTCATGTGGGGGATTAAAATGCCTATAAATGCCTAGTTTTATAGTGTAAATCCTAAATATGCCCCCAAAACACTTTAATTTCATTATAAACTCAACTTAATACATTACCCTTGATGTAAATGTACACTCGAGATTGCTCCATGTTCTGTTTTGATGTGGAAATGCTGGACTGCGTCTGCCAGAGAGGCGTCACAGGGCAGCAGCCAATCAGCAGCAAGGAGACATGAATAACGCTCTCGGATAGGCTACTTTCAAACCTCCCACCTCTGAGTACTGGGGTCTTTCACCATCCCAAGATGCCCTTTCGTATATGGTTGCTTTGTGTTTTCTTGACAGGACAGTGCTAAAAAATTTTAAAGGAAATGTAGGTTAATATTTATGTTACAAAATTTATAAATTATATTTTTCCTAATACTTTAGCACTAAAATGCACAAAAAACTAAAAAAAAAACAATGCACGCTAAAAGCAAAGAAAAGGAAGGCAGAGGATATTTGTAGTTTTTAATTTTGTATCAATACATCCGTGTATGTATTCATTTGAGTACTAGAACAAAAAAATTATGTCAACCCCTGGTTATGGTCTTGAGACACATGGATATAAATATAAATGACAATAATAAATAATATTACTTTCATACACTCCACCATGTCCATCATTTCTGTACAGATGTCCGGAGAGTGGCCAGTGAAAGCTCAGGCATGCCCACCACAGCTTCCTTCTGCTTCCGGAGCTTTGCAGAGGAACAAAAACGCCCTTCTTCATCTGCCCAACCTGCGGGAAGTCAGCTCCAAACTGAGAAGACGGAGAGTAGAGATATCTTTCAGAGCTGCACGCAGGTGAGTTCCAACTGTGGTAATAAAATCTCTTGATGTTATTTATTTTTTGTCTCCGTCTGTCCATCTCTATATCTGACCATATATCCTCCTGCCTGCTCTTACTCTCTCTCTCTCTTTCTCTCTATCATCTCTCTCTCTCCTCCTCCTCTCTATTTTCCTCCATCTTTTTGTCTGTCTGTTACTCCCTCTCCTCTTCTCTTCTTCAAGGTCTTTCTTTCTTCTGTCTCTATGCATGCTTTACATTCCCTATGCCCTCCTGTGCCCTCTTTCTCTCTCTTTCTCTCTACCTCTGTCTGTCAGTCTGTCTCTCCTCTTCTTCAAGGCCTTTCTTCTATCTCTATGCATACTTTACATCCCTTAAGTCATCCTGTGCCCTTTCACTCACTCTCTCTCTCTCTCTCTCTCTCTCTCTCTCTCTCTATCTCTCTCTCTCTCTCTCTCTCTCTCTCTCTCTCTCTCTATTACTCTTTATCTCTCTGTCTGTCTCTTACTTTATAATAACAGTCTTTGTTCAACCACTGTCACCCTAATTCTCAAACCGTTCTTGATTTTCTCCTTCTCTGCTACAGTGTGGTCAAACTGTGTTGTTGCATTCTTTGCTGCTGGACATTAACTGGCCCCTGTTGCAGTGGATTTATGTGCATATTCAAGGAGCCACTTCACACATTCATTTCATTTTCATGCACTTCGCCTGAAAATGTTTGATTGGCTTTGAATGCAGGTCCAGTCACAGACACTCTCTGGATAACGTTGAGACCACAGACAGGAGTCTTTTCGGGAAAAGTAAATGACTTTGTGCCATCGCACAGTCATGCTTGGAAACAGATGCACACTCACAGGCATAGCGAGGACCAACAGCCTGGCAGTGAGCATGCATGTGTGGTTTCACAGTTTTTGCCACTGTTTTAATTGTTATGATTACTAAAAATGTATGAGAATCCAGAGTGAATGATTATTCATAGCAGATGGGTAACTTTTAGACACACAATTCATGGGTCTTGAAAACACTCATGTGTTTTCTGGTTCAAATTCATTCATGTTTAATCATAGTTTGTGTGAGACTGTAGTGTTTGTATTTCTGGGATGAGATTCTCTGAGCTTTTCTGTAGAGATAGATGTAGTTGAAGGAGTGAGAAGTAAAAACTACTATTTAAGAAGTTGAATGTTTTGCTCAACATCCCTGCAACCACAGGACACTAAACATTGCATAAACCATTTTGCTATGCTTTACATTTTAGATATAACATACATACTATATGGACAAAAGTATTGGGACGTCTGACCATTACACCAACAGGGACTTTAACGACATTGCATTCAAATACAGAGACTTTAATCTGGAGTTGGTCCCCCTTTGCAGCTATAACAGCTTCCACTCTTCTTGGAAGGCTTTCCACAAGATTT
>JBBPCX010000114.1:45388171-45440671 GCA_037974365.1 Hydrocynus forskahlii | reverse complement strand
AAGTCCCTTTGTGACCTTCTGTGAGTGTAAGTTTATTTAGTTATTAATCTTTATACTTATTATTCAATGCCTACTAAAATGATTCAATAACTACTATGAAACTGTAAGTAATGTACTAATTACAGTGAGGGAGTAAATTAACTCTAGAATTTAAGGGGTTAATAAAAACCAACCAAAAAAAACAAATGATGAAAATAAACAAGCAAAGTTTTAACTTAAGTAAATAGCCAGGTTGCCTTAAAATTTAGTTCAAACTGAACATCAAAACCTAAGTGAAGTGTAAAATGAGTTACTTTAAGATGTTCTGTTCAAGTTCAATGACCATAAAATTTTAAGGAAACCATGTTACTTAAGTTAAAACACAGAATCACTCTGTTGCCCTGCCCCGGTCCTGGGCTTCCTCTTGTCTGCTTTTGCACTGAACTGAAACACCTGCCCCAACTATTTATCCAGTTAACTGGCTGCTCCTGAGTTAAAAAAGAAAGTACGCTCTACAATGTACAGAACTGCTCCAGATCCAGGTCTGGTCTTATAAAAAAAAAAAAACCTAAATAAAAAGCACCCTAAAAAGACAACAGAGCTAAGCATCAGGTTCTGAATTATGAGCTCCCACACAGAGGAAGAATGTGTGCTAAAAAGTGCGTCTTTCAGAGAAAAGTCAACTGAACTGGGTTTTTGTGGGTAGGCAGAGGCAAAAGTGGGCCACGGGCGCTGAGAATCATCATTATCGATCACCAGCACACCGCTTCTCCGGCAGTCCCTGTTCAACTGATGGAAATCACCTTGGGCGAATGCTAACAGGATCTGCTGGCTCCCCTGAACCTGGAGCCTGAAGCCTAAGACTGTGGGAGGGTGGGAAAAAAGAAAGAAAGAAAAAAAAAACCCTGCAGCTTGGCTTCAGCTTCAGTGTGTCTGCCTTAAAGAGATGAGCTGGAATTGGATTGGATTATTGTAGAAGCTTTTATGTGGCACAGAAATTGAATTTGCCTTGCGCAAGTGCTCGGGAGACACAAGACGCGGGCAGCCATCAGATGAATATATCGCAGTTATTACTTGCTGGAAACGAGACGGTGTAATGGAAAACATACAGGCTCCGGTGTTGGTGAAGGAGAGGCAGTAAAGCATACATAGGCAGTTATCTCATTACATTAGCCAGCTACCGCTTCTTTATTGCAGAAACACACAGAATGGTTTATGTGTTAGTGATGCTACTGCTGAAGGGGATCATCAGGGCGCTGTCCTAATCGCTGGCTCTCTCCCAAGCTTCTATTTCCACCACAATACTAAATACACTAGGTAATTCAGAGGAGGTTGTACAGCCCAGGTACACTCTTGTCTAAAAGGGTTTAATTTAATGCCAAAGTAAAATGGTTTTATGGACTGTAACAATGTCACAACTCTTTGTGGTGTTATATAGTGCTGTTTTGAAAGGTTAAGATAAGATAACCCTTTATTAGTCCCATAGGTGGGAAATTGGCAAGGCATTTGGGGTGGGGATGGTTTCTTGCTCAAGGGCAGATCAGTGGTGCAACTAGCAGTCCTGGGATTCAAACCCATTACCTTCCAATCACAGGGGCCACTCCTTAACCAGTAGACCAGGTGGAAGGTGTTAAAAGTCTGCCTTTAGCTGGGTTTGAACCCAGAACCCAACACCCAAACCACGAAGGGACGGTTTATTGTAATGCGTAAGAGTTAGGACAAACAGGATGTTTGTGCGAAAAACAAATGTTTACCTTAAAAAAAAAAAGAAGATGAAGCAACAAAACACAAACATAAACGGGGGTACTGGGTTAAACATCAACAAGAACACAGCAAAACACAGTAAAATAACAAAGAACAATGCTAAAGAGCAAGATTTAAACTTGAGAGACTAGGACATTAAATAAAGACAAGCATTTTAATTTTTTTTCTTAAATCAACGCTACTGATGACCCTTCATATCTGTCCGTGGGCTTTCAAAATAAATAAATAAATAAATAAATAAATAAATAATCAATGAAAAGCATTAAACACGCCTGAGGCATGTGGGTGCCGAAGGTGCAGGCAAATCATGGCAGGGTAGAGTGCAGTTTAGTCCAGCGTTAGAAATCTAATCACAGCAATGTTCTTTATAAGAAGAAATCATGGAGAATGTACTTAATGACAGGAAAAAGTGGGCACACACACACATTCACGCATATCCACAGAGACGGTAAGCGATAAACGAGAAGTTGATGATAACATAACGCTATGTACCTACTGCCACAGATGCAAACATTAAAAACTTTATTTGAGCTCAATTTTAGTAAAATAAGAACAATGTAAGAGATAGACTGATACTTTAAAGATCCAGAAGGAATTTTAGGCATCCAGTAATTTCATTTGGCATGATTAAATACACACAGTGAGGATTTCCTAAACGTATTGCTTAAATGCAACACGCACAACAAAAAGTAGAGGAAAATAAACTAAAAGAGGATTCAAACTGACCTATAAGAAGAAATTGTCCACACCAATGATTGACATGATGGGATAATAATAAAGATTATTAATTTTAATGATTTTTTAAAATTCAAATTCTTTTCGAAAGCACATTTTTGTTTAAAAAGTAACAGTTTTGGAAACATACCTGACTTTCCACCTGACTGTGATGATACTTGACTGTCCTATCTAATGGTGTCCAGCTGTCATCCAGTAGCTAGAGGCATCACACATACTTTTGATTTTTTTTATTTTTATATTTTTTGTGGGAGGGCTATCATGCAAGTGTTCTTGGAACTCAGCCTAAGCTCTCAGGAAGCCTAACACACATGCAAGGGCTTTGGGTGAACTTTAAAACCTCCACCTGCCTGCAGGGAAGTGCTTTGGCTCTTGGTGTGCAGGATATTAAGCAGATGCCTGTTTGGTGAGATGGAGTTTGACGGAGCCGGAGGAGTGGATAAAGACTGATTGAATCTGAAGCTTTGCAACATTAAGAGGAGCTGAACCCTCTCTGCCAGTCCAATCACAGCTCTCTCATGATCACCATTTCTAATGTGACAAGGCCCACAGGGCAGCATGGGTAATCAGAGGTGAAATGGTCCATGTTAGCTTCATTCTACGGTGCTCTTGGAGCGCGCCCATATGAGGAGATAAAGACGTAAAGAAGTCTTGTTTTTTTCCTCTGGATCAGGTTATTGAATATCAACAACTGGATACATTGGTACAGTCTATTCTTATTAAGTATAAAAACTGCATCTGGAACATTGCTAGGAACACTACGTGGACAAAAGAATGGGGACGCATTGAGGATTTCATCAGCAAGAACTATAATGACTTTGCATTCGAAGACATAGACTTTAAAATGGAGTTGGTCCCCCATTTGCAGCTTCCACTCTTTTTGGAAGGCTTTCCACAAGACATTGGAGTTTCTGTGGGAATTTGTGCCCAAACCCTGAAAAACAGGTGTGTCCCAGTGCTTTTGTCCATGTTTCAGAATGACTGATGAATATCTTAGAAAGAAATTCCATAGAAACACAAGCTTAATTTGTTTAAACAAGCTTAATTTGTTGTTATTAATGTAGCATCTCTATAAACCAGAAAATCCAATAGTTCTTTCATGCTTTTAAACTAAAGGTCACCTTATTAAGCTCGTAACCCTCTAACTTATCCTTTTATAAACCCTATCTACTCTTCTAAATAATTAGTTACAAAGTAACACAAATGATCAGCTGCATGGAAACCTAATAGGCCTAATACATATGCAGGCTATGCAGTCAACCAGGCTAATAATGTGCTATTGTCCCACATGGACTGAAGGCACAGCTGCCAATTATCAGTCTAAATAAATGAAAATAACAAACCTCCTGCAAGCCTGACACATTGCACAGAGCAACGTAGGCTCAAAGAAATTAGTGCTTTATTTGGATGCCATACAAGTGATGACCAACTACAGGGGAAAGTTCAACCCACTTTCTGGTGGGATTGTCTAATAAAGATTCTATTTCCAGGAAGCTGCTGGCTTCTAGGTTTTCAAATAGCATAAAAAGTCATTCCCAATTTTAACTGAACATAACTGGCTGTGAGTTCAGAGTAAAGGGAGAAATAGTGACATACCTTTTAAATGAAGTTTGCTATATTTCTTTCTGGGAAAACTTTTTCTGTAAGTAATGATTAATCACATTACAGTTACACTTTGTAACTACTCTAACAATAATAACAGATCTCATTTTTTACAGGTTTCTTTTTGTACCAGCATATAAGCATATCTTTTCCACCTCTTGCTATAAGTTTTACCGGAGGTTCCAGGTGAAGTTCCTCAACTGGTCAGTTAGACTGAAGATGAAATGTTAACCAATACAGTATTGACAAATAGGGTTTAGTTTGTTTCATTACCTTAAAGTTAATCACTGGGGCATAAACTAATTACAAAATGCCTGAATAGTCATTTAGATAGAAAGTTATATTTCTGGTGGGATCTTCTACGTCTGCAGAAATATCCTTTATAGAGCCCTGTTTTATTAACTGAAGTTATACGCTACCAATCCACACTAATTTTACTAGCATGTATTAGCATAGACAACATAATTACAAGACCTGGTAACAGTTGTAACACTTGATGCTCCACTGTAGATATTTTGTAGAAGCTAAACATGTCTAAATATCAAAATATCTGTTAAATGTAACTGAATATTCCATTATAATATAAAACATTCCCATAAATTTAAAACTAGCACTGTGATGCGTCTTCAGATGCTTAATCAAATTGCTAGTGTTAAACGATGTACTTTCCTTTCCGCCCCTCGACACCGTAGCAGTACAGATCTTATAGTCTGCCTTACTCCTGTCGTCGTCTTTTATCTTAAAATATTTCCAAATCGCTGACATTGCTAACTCCTCCTATTGAAAAAAATCTCATAGCTTGTGGATAGAATATCTGACGTTTCCAGCTCGTTTGCCTCCCCCTAGATATTGTCAGGCAGGACAACAACTCACATCCGCCCAGTGTGGTCAACTGATGTAGTGAAATTGGATATTGTTCAGTGGTATCGGTGCATGGTACTGGCAATTCACATACGAATACGAGTATGAATATTTTAACCAAGTATTGGCCCGATACCCGATACTGGTATCAGTGCAACCCTAATATATATATATATATATATATATATATATATGTATATATATAAATATATATATATATATACGCAGTAAACGGCTTCAGTGTCTTGCAATTTTTTTCTGAGAACCGAACTAATGATTGCTCATGGAAACCCCTGAGCTAATCGCAATTTTTTTTGCTTTTGTGATGTCCGGGCCTTGCCCGCCACGTCCCCTCGTCCTTGTGCTGGTTGTTTATGTTTGGGTGCCGCGGTTAGCAAGGTAATCAGACGCACCTGAACGGAATGAGCCCAAACATAAATAATCCAGCACAAGGACGAGGGGGCGTGGCAGTTGAGGCCTGGACATCACAGTCAGCTGTACTCAGGTTTGAAAGGTTTGAAAGTAGCCAATCTGAGAATGCTATTTATTTCTCCTTGCTGCTGATTGGTTGCCGCCCTGTGACACTGCAGTCCAGAATTTCCCCCATGGAGCGTCTCAAGTGTTCTTGTGTTTTTCGTTTTGTTCTTCTCAAAGCCCTGTATTTTTATTACTGTAAATGTAATTAATTTATTACTGTATTTAGGGTTTACACTATAAAAATAGGCCTTTTTAGGCATTTTTAATTTTAATCTAGCATGACTGGCTATGAATTCAAAGTCAAGGCAGAGATATTGACAGACTTTTACGTGATATTTCTTTTGGAATAAACTACAGAAAGGACTAGCAGGGAAAACCTTTACCACTGGAACAAATTTGCATGGGTTACTTTTTTTCTGAAAATAATGAGAAATCACATTACGGTTTTAGATGTAATGAGCTATTTGTAATGGATTACAATTTGTAACTACCCTAACAATGATAATCAGACTCATTCTTACACTGGTTTCTTTTTGTATCAGCATAAACACAACCAATACAGGTTTACTTAATTTGCTTAACTGTCCTAAAGTTAATCGCTACAACATGCCTAAATAAGTGTTATGGCATTACTATACCCAGAATCCATTTACTTAATTAATGTTAAATGTCTTTTAAGGTATAGCAGTGACACCTTTTGGTTATGTCCACCCTATCGGATATTACTGACATATTTTACAGAAATGCAAAGTTGTTATTATTGACAAAAAATTGTGTGAATTCTAAACTTCCTGGAACATGATTCATTTTTCGTTATTTCTTTTTTAAGATGTAGGTAAGGTGAAATCCCAGTTAGACTGTGAGCATACATGTTATTGGTTTTTGGTTTTCACAGAGCCATCAAGTTATCATACAGAAACTTCCATGTGAGAATAAAACTAGCAGGTTTGTGAGTAATGTGTGTGAGTGTGTCTGCATATGTGTATATTTATTTCCACTTGACGACAAATGTCCTTTTAATAACAGGGATACTGGACAGTCTATAGAAGTGGGCAAAATTCTGCTGTTCCTCAAAGAGAAACATGTTATTATTTACCACAAATTAAACTTTTAATTAAAATTACAAGAGCAGATAGATTTTTGGTCACAGTTAGGTTTAAATTTAGGTGTTGTATTGTGTGTGTGTGTGTGTGTGTGTGTGTGTGTGTGAGAGTGAGAGAGAGAGAGAGTGTAAATCCGTGCATGTAGTTCAATTACCAGCTAATGTGTCTCACAGCAGGGTAGAAAACTCTGGAAACTTGTCTTTAGCATCAAGTTTATAATTGAAATGATGTGAGTAATTGCATCAGTTACTGACACAAAGTGAGTATTTTTTAACTGGTTAAAACACTAAAAGAGAAAGAATGATTTTGTGCTGTTATTCGCACTCTCCCAGTGATCAGCTAGCACAGATAATAGCACATCATTATAGTTTCTATGGGGGAGGATTGGTGTTAAAAAATAGGCGTTAAAAGGTTGAAAATAATAAATTATTTGAAACCTCTTAAACTGTGCTTTTCTGCCTTATGATGTACCAGAACAGTGATGGAACACACACACATACACACACACACATACCTTATTATTTATTATTATAATAATGGCTTGTATAGGGCAGTATCTATTGGGGTTCAAATCTACAATAAAGGATCCTTTTTTAAGGTCTTAAACAATGCTTCCGTGCCTCCTAACATACCAGAACATTGATAAAACACACACACACACACACATCCATACACACACACACACACACACACACACACACACACACACATGGAATCAGACATGCATGCCAGCATTTGCCTGAAGAACCTGTTACCCCTGGTTTACACAGTCACACCCAAGCATAATTATTTCCTTCCATTTATCTCTGGATCATCCCAACAGCAATGTTTTGCATTGCTTTAATGGCTGCATTTAGCAAACATGGCTTGCCACATGCTAAGGGCCACTGCGAAGTCAAGGACCAATTTGAGGTGGCTGGAGGTCTAAAACATAATTCCTGGCAAAGAACCCAGGCAGAGGTAGCCTACCCCCCATGTGCACCGCAAACAAAATTGCTCTGTCATTTTGCTCAGGACACCAGGGGTATGAGGCTCTACTGAAGCAGCTATCAGTCACAAACAGACCTTAGCAGAACTACACTCCTTTTCCATGTAATCGGCTGATTACGGCAGGCGATGCACAGACGGGGGCATTTTTAACACAAGACACCTGCTGGGCTTGAAGAGATGAGGCCTTAAACAATGATCAGAGAGAACATGGGAATACATTCAAAGGCATGCTTTATATTCAAACGTTACACCATATGGACAAAGGTATTGGGGCACACCTGTTATTCAGAGTTTGGGTTTGGCCCCTTACTTCCAGTTCCCGACCAATTTTAATGCTTCAGCATAACAAGACATTTTGGACAATGCCATGCTTCCAACTTTGTGGACACAGTTTGTGGAAGAACCTTCTCTATTCCAGCATGACTGTGTCCCAGTGCACAAAGCGAGCTCCATAAAGTGGCTGGATGAGTTCGGTGTGGAAGAACTTGACTGGCCACACAGAGTCCTGACCTCAACCCCACCCAACACCTCGGGATGAGCTGGAACGGAGACTGTGATCCAGACCTTCTCGTCCAACATCAGTGCCTGACTCATAAAAGCTCTACAGAATGAATGGACACAAATTCCTACAGGAAAGTCTTCCAAGAAGAGTGGAGGCTGTTATAGCTGAAAAGGGGAGACAATCTCCATTTTAAAGTCTATGTAGTTGAATGCAATGTCATTAAAGTCCCTGTTGGTCTAATAGTCAGATGCCCCAATACTTTTGTCTATATTGAGTAAATCCAAGAAATCAATGGGATAGTTACAAGACTAAATGTGCATGAAATTGACTGGCATTGTGTACTGAAGAATTGTAAAATATGTTTTATTACAAAACTGAAAGTCATTGCACTTTAATAACAGCTCTGTATTTAGGTATTCTTTTTTTCGCCCCAGGTGTCAGACAGGTTGTCAGGAGCAGACAGAGTGAGAGAGGCGAGGAGCAACTTCCCGGAGGAAAAGCAACAGCATCACTCCTGTCTATATGGCATGCTAAACTGCTGTTCTGCCATCTGCACTCTGCTCTGCAGACAAAGCAGCAACCAAAATCTGTTTCCGAAAGATACGTGTATAGTTTCTAATGTATATAAGTTGTCCAAATTCGACAGCCCAGTTCAAGGTGAAGGCGACAGCAGAAACTTTTACGTAGGGACATAACCCTGGCTGAAATGCTGGGGTGGAAAGATGATGTCTGATAAAAAAAGGCCTATTTAAAAACTATTGAGGCTGACACACCACATGAGACTTTTGCTGGGCATAGTGAAAGTCATGTCAAAGTCATATTGTCATAGATATATTTTCACTGGATAAGTTTAAAGGCTGGATACTGGGAATCCATATTTTGTTTTCTAAACAACCTTTTAATGGATAGCTTCTGAAATAGCCACCTTTGCAAATGAGATGTGTGCAAGATGTGAAGCTTTTTACATTTTAACCCTTAGAGCTCTGAGTGAATGTCACGATACCGGCGGCGGTCGCTGGGTTTCGCTGTGGGACTGTGAACTTCCTCCACCCCAGCTGCGGATCGTTATCCTAGGGCTGATTAGCCTGGGATGTGCATATTAAGGTGCTCTGACCCCAGCTGTGGTGTGGTGCATTAATGTTTCTCCTTCCGATACTACTCCTCAACTCAACTTGTGTTTTCTCCTCAACCCTGTTCGTGTATTCTCCTTGGTATTCTCCTCTGGCGCGCGTGCCTGGTTTTTGTTTATACTGTTCTGTTCGTGTTTTGTTTCTTTATTAAATACTCATGTCATGGAAGTCTGCGCTTGTGCCGTCGCTTCCTCTCGGTCCGGACAGGACTGTCTCATGACGGTGAATCAGTAAACTTTGATTTCAGTAAATATAACCAGTGTAAAACAGTCTAAAACCGGTGTTTGTTCTCCTACACGCTCACCGTTTGCTGCTCTTTCTCTCGGCCACTCTCCGGACCCCCTCCTTCTATGGGTTTTCCCCACCCTCTTGTGGGCGGAGACTATCCTGAAAGTTCTCCCAGGTTCAAAGATCTTGTGTTTTTTCTGTTTGTTTTCATCCATCCATCCATCTTCTACCCCTTTGTCCCGCACTCGGGGTTGGGGGGGTGGGGGTGGGTGGGGCCTATCCCAGCTACTATGGGTGAAGGCGGGGTACACCCTGGACAGTCGCCAGCACGTCGCAGGGCCCTGTTTGTTTCCAAGACCTAAAATAAAAGAAATTTGGGCATTATTGTTCTTTATGGTTCCTTTTTGTGTGACACCATTTTTAAACCCCAGTAGCGTGTTTTATTCTTACATGCTTATTACAATAACTTTGGTTCTACGTGACACAGGAACACCAAACAAAGCTCAGCATGACATCTGACAGCTCGAGTAACAACACACACCAGGTGAACTTCTATATAAGGAATTATTTGCTGTATGATACTCGTGTTCTACGGGTTAAAGTCCTGACACTGGGAAAACCATATTTTGCTTCCTAAAGAACCTTTCAGAGGATGGCTTTTGAAATAACCACCTATGCAAATGAGACTTGTGCGAGATGTGAAGCTTTTTACTTTTTAAAGGACACACATTTTGTACATTATGAACTATCCCTGCTAAATGCTGCTCCTAAAACTGTTGCATCCAAAGCAACCACTTAGGAACCTTTCTTCTAATTATCATTTTGATTCAGTTTTAAGGTCATCTTTACTATATAGTACTCAAAGTGGTGCATTTACATTGAAGGATCTTTCTGAACAACGTTTGGAGCAATTTGAAATGTTAACTCTGCTGGAGACTCATTATAGTTTGGGTAACTGTGACGCTTTCTTTCTTTGTGCAGCTCTAATATATCATGATATCACCAGCACAGGCGGATTTTGTATTCAGTTTGGAAAGCATCATCGCGTTCTGCTGTTTTGATTCATATCTACTTACAATTAATGAATCTGCTGGCATCAAAATTAGAACGAGCCAAGTGACTGCTCGCTGATCACACTGCATTTCATGCTACTTGCCACTAAAATCTGACTGTTCTTTTTGATGAGTGCTTTTGACAATTGCTAAATGGCTTTAATTTAAATACAGACCCCTGACTTCTGTGTGCCTTTGGAGTTGGCATGGTACATATAAGGCATAAACATAACACTTCAGTTCCATTGTTCCAGTATCTAATCTCTTAACTCATTCTTATTTAGGTTAAGAGATACAGTACAGGGATCATCAAATGTCATCTGGTAGAGTCCATGGATTTTGCCATCATCATCATCATGTTCACTGCCATTATTAAAGATGCATATGTCACAGGAAAACTGGATAAGTGTACATGTAACAGAGGAAGAAAAAAAATAGAGAAACCAACAAGACTAGTAAATATACATCTGTATATATATTTCCACCATAGGAAATCCTTCTCTCCCAACGCCATCAGACTCTACAGCTCCTCTCTCTGTCACACATCCACACAATAATCTGTGCAGTAGCCTGTTGCTTCTTCTTGTTGTATATTTTCTTACCGGGTTAAATAACTCATGTGAAGGACTATGAGCATTATTTTGCTATAATGTGCAACAGTTTACCATGTGCAATGTTGTGCAATGTGCGTATCGGGTGTTCAACATTATCAATATGTGCAATATCTCATGTTCTGCATTCGCCATGTGCGATGTCGTGTGACGTTTTCTAAATGGGTGCTGAATCACTTCATTACATGCAATATCTTACATGCAATAGTGCAAAAGTCTTCATGTGCAACTTCACTACTTTTGTCAATATTACTTTTTTATTACTTAATATTACTACTGATTCTCTACTAGCTTACTCCAAACTACCATTGGTGTCAGTAGATTTCACTCAACTGTGTTACTTATCTATAGTATCTATACCAGCATTTCTGTAAGTAGCATAGTGTATTTTCATATTGAGCTTTTTTTTCTACAGACTTTCATTTGATTCATATAGACTTTATATTTTATATTGTCCTGTCACTGTATCGCTGTGACTTTGCAGTCATTACATAATTATTTCCACCGGGAAGAAAAGTTTTCTGATTCTGATTCTGTATACATATACATCCAAACCCATACAAGTAAATAAACATTTAAATGAATAAAGACAAAGTTCCAGTGTTTACTTTATACTAAATGTACTGTTAGGGAGACATTAGACATTGCATGGAGTTTATCCTATGAAACACATGTTCCCATCCCAAAAAACCCATGCTGAATTCACTACTGAATTCACTACCCACTTACCACGGAGCCGACGGACAGCCTAAGGTGCTCCGTATCTCTCTCTGAACCATCCAGGCGGCTGATTGAGCTCCCTAATTACGAGCACAGATCCATTTTTAAAAGGACATGGAAGAGAACAGGGAGCCTGCGGAGGGCGGCCGAACACCGCTCGAAATTTGCTTTCACTTCAGCAGTGGAAATGAGAGAAGATTTGTGTCTTGAGGGTGTTCTCAATTTTCAGCCACATCAATTGTCGACTTGTCTCTAACTTTAGTAGGGCATGGAGGAACTCTAGTGAATATAGCCTACTTAGATATTGATTTTGGATGCCTCCCGATATCATAACTATTGAATTATTCACAAAAAATGCCAATATCTTCAAGAGAGGCCTGTCAGTCAGATTAGATGAAGCATGAACTACTCATTAACTGACTGACTGCACCTAACATAGCAAGTAAAACCAGAAATACCTGAAGAAAAATAGATTGATGGAAAGAAACAGCCTTTTCAGGGACAAACTAGGGCAAACATCTAGTGAAAGAGAACAGTACAATAATGCTGCATTATCCTAGAGTGCTCACTTGACTCTGCTGAAGATCTTCACGGTGTAAATTGGACTTAAATTGAGTCTACAGAAGTATGAGCACCAGTGATTTTTCCACTGTTGTCTGTCACAATGTAATTTATCAGACAAGCACACTTACTTATAAGACAATAAATCACCAACAAAACAAAAGAAAACAAACAATAGAGCAAATGAGTAAAACACAGTACAAACCTCAAATCCAATGTTCAGCTGTGAATCGTTTTGTTCTCTGTAGCCGCCATTTACATTGTGTGATGGATGAACCAATAGAAACAGCACATTTTTAAAACTACAATCTCATCACAGTAAAGCAAATCTAAAATTAAATTAAAGTCTCAGTCTGATGTGTATGCTCCATTCTCACCATGCTCAGGATCAGATAATAGAGAAAATCTCTGCTAATCTCTTCCGGTGTTTATTCTATACTGTTATAGACTCCTCACAATTTGCTTAGGATTCTTTGGGACTCTTCTTATATTTGTTCCAAACACTAAACTTTTCTCAGGTTTCTTCTGACAGTTTCTGGATTCGTCTCAAGTTTCTTCTGAGCTGTGCTGGCTTCTTTCTAAATGTTCCCTGAACTGTTTTGGACTCTACTTAAATTTCTTCTAAACTGTTCCAGTTTTTGCTCACTTTTTCTGGATTCTTCTCAAGTTTTTTTTCCCCACCAAATCATTCTGGATTCTAGTCAAGTTTTTTCCTACCTGTTCTGGACTCTTTTAAAGTCTCTTCTGTCTTGTTCTGGATTCTTCTCAAGTTTCTTCTGAACTGTTCTGGACTCTTCTCAAATTTCTTCTCACTTGTTCTGGACTCTTCTAACGTTTCTGCTCATATTTTCTGGATTCCTCTCAAGTTTTTTCCAAACAATTTTGGACTCTAAAGTTTCTTCTGACCTGTTCTGGCCTCTTCCTTAGTGTCTTCTGAACTGGATTGGGCTCTTGAAACATTTCCTCTGATTTGGTCTGGACTCTTAAACTTCTTTTCACTTGTTCTGGACTCTACTGAAGTTTTTGCTCTTTTTATGGATTCTTCTCAAAGTTTTTTTTTTTTTCAAACTATTCTGGACTCTTCTCAAATTTCTTCTGACCTGTTGTAGGCTCTTCCCAAGTTTATTCTGATCTGTTTTGGACTCTTCTCAAATTTCTTCTCTTTTGATGTGTTCTTCTCAAATTTCTTCTAAAATGTTCTGGACTCTTCCTCAGTGTCTGGACTGTTTTGGACTCTTCTCAAGTTTCGTCTTAACTGTTCTGATCTGCTCCAAGGAAAAAATGTCTCTAAGAAGAATTGTCTGCACAATGCAAAGACAGTAGCTACAACTTACAATTGCAAATTGAAGATTGCAAGTTGAAGAATGCCTTTTCAAAATTCTGAATAATTTAACATTTTGTTGAAGTTGATGGACACTTATAGGCTGCTTTTGTTAATTTTTCTACCTGTGGCAGAGTCCCTACCTTAATTCTGAATGTTTCTTGTAAAGAAGTTTGGAACTGTTCTTTTAAATCCTTTGTAGCGTTTACATTTTTCAGCTAAAAAAGTCAAAGCCTGCTCAAGGACTGCTGAAAGAGCACTGACATAAAGATGTCTGGATCAGACTTGGCTTTTAGCATTGGACTAACTGGTATAGAGTGGAGCAAGGTGTATGAATTGCTGGACTGTTTTCATTTAACAATTTAAAAGCTATAAATAGTCCATTTTATGAATTATATATGTAGCTTCTATAAGATCAACAAGAACGAAAAATGGTATGTTCCTCTCTGTAGACTTTACTTTACTCTTTATATTGATAGAGGAACTATGAAGAAAAACAGTTGAACTTTGTCTATGTGTCCTATTGCTTAGTTCTGTCTTTTACAATCAGACATCTCATCAATACTGAATTCATTACTATTTCAGTGGCTGTAAAAAGCCAATACAACACTGGACATTAGCCATAGTGGAGATGTTGAAGTTATATGGATGGATCTTAGTTTAATGATAGAGCTTTATTGGGTGTAATCTTCTATCACTAAGTGACACTTTTGCAGTTCCAAGAACTGATCTCACTGGGCCATGACTGCAGATCTTCAGATATGTTAGCAGGCAAAGTTTGCTATCTGAACCGAACCCTTTGGGCTGGTTTCACAGACAGGGATTAAAGATTAACAGGATCTCCATCCAAATGCTGCACATTTCGGGACTAGACTTAATCCCTGGGCAGGAAACCAACCCAGTATGTGCTGAATTTTACTCTCAATTTTACTCTCAAGTTGACCTAGTTATCTATTGTCAGTCACTCAGTAGGGCTTGCTTATTTATTTATTTATTCACTTATGTATTTATTTGCTTGCTTGGTTGCTGTCTTGCTGGCTTGCTTGTTTGTTTTGTCCCATCGTCTCTGGGTGTGTGACACCACCCCTGGGCTATATTGACCTCTAACCTACCTCTGTTATTCTATTGTCTGTTTTTGGCCACTTCTCCTTGTATGTTCTACTTCAGGAGCCATCGTTACAGGACCTCCTGGAAGATCTTTACCAGAAGACATGGATGTGCAGTTGTACCCCCTGGTGGCAGCTATAACAAAAAAATGTGAATTCCAGAGGCAGCTTCCTTATAGACACATTCCATTTAAGCTGTTCCCCTACAGTGCTCTTATGGGTCCAGACACCTGGACAGTGTAAAAGAAAATTCAACATTACAGGGGCTCATCAGCAGGCTTAATCTGGGTTTTGGGAATCTGGCTCTGAGGAAGTGTTTCATCACTGTGGTGATTTCACACAGTACATTAACACCTAGTCCTCACTCAGCTGCTCCACTGTTAATGAAACACCACAGTTCATTTCTGGGAAGTTTTCCTCTGATGCCGCTCACGTGACCAGACATATCTATCTATCTATCTGTCTATCTATCTATCTATCTATCTATCTATCTATCTGTGTGGCTATCTCTCTATCTATCTGTCTATCTATCTGTCTATCTATCTATCTATCTATCTATCTATCTATCTATCTATCTATCTGTCTGACTGTCTGCCTGTCTATCTGGCTATCTATCTATCTATCTGTCTATCTATCTATCTATCTATCTATCTATCTATCTATCTATCATCCATCTATTTGTCTATCTATCTATCTATCTATCTATGTATCTACATTTTTATTTATTTATTTAACCCTTTAAATCAGATCAGCTGGACCAGAATGTCTATCCTGAAAGTTATTTTATATCAATAACGCACGTCACGCAGTCACGCACCCTCTCTCGGTGCAAAACACACACACACACACCTCGCGCGCGCCGTTACCATTTCTGTACGATCTCTCCGGAGTCCGTGGTCAGCCGGAGGCAGCGCGTGCAGCTGCGAACGGGAGCGTTTATGGACTGTAAAAGGGGAGGAGGCTCACACCCCCCACCTCCTCTTCCTCCCACCCCCACCACCTCCTCCTCCACCCCCCTGGACCAGCGCAGTGACAGGAGACTTTCACAGCCTCGCCTCGCGCAGCTCGCTCTCTCCTCGCGCACTGAGCGGACACGGACGCTCTAAACCGCGGAGAGCGCGCGCCTGCCGTGTGCGCGTGGACACACACACACTCACTCTCCCCGTCCTGGACACTCAGAGTACACCTGGACGCGTGGTGTGGATACTAACGAGACAACACTTTTTTTTTGGTTTCTACACCAAATCTACCTTGTTTTTCTCTCTGGCCTCATCTCAGTGATGGAGTGAAGGACTGAAAAAGAGGTTTCTCCTCATAGGTGAGTTTGAAAGCCCGTGTAGAACGACATGCATGCACAAAATGTTGCACTAGATCAGAAGCAACGCTACACATTCAGCAATGTGCAGTGCATTACATAGGAATCAGTGCAGTGCGTGTAAATCAGCATTCTGTAGAAATCTATAGGTTACGTATTGAGTATATCCAGCACTTGAGCTTCACTACTAAGCGCGAGCCAGCGTGCGCGTGCTGCAGGATCGAGGAGGGCAGTTTATTTATTAATATTTCAGTCTTATGGAGACTGTACTCTTCACTCTGATATTGGAGTTTTGGTGCAGTTTTTCTTGGAATGCAGTTTGCCCTTCCTCTCCTCTCCACGCATATAATTATTCACCCCCTGACCTACTACCCACCCCACATTACGCACTAACTGCAACGAGACTGTGGAAACAGCGCAGTGAAGGACGGACACACACACATGGAAACGATGCATTACAACACACAGCTGTGCGTGATATGCTTAACCTCTCTCTCTCTCCATGCCTGTTATTCAGTTACGCACCTTAATTGTCCACAGCCACTGTTATTTATGCAGAAAGTGGTGTGAAAATGGTGCAGTGTTGGAAGACGGACGTCCTTAAACCGATGCGTAAAAACGCATCAACTCCACTGCGCTCGGTTTGCTGTTTATGACACATTTTTTTCTGCTTTCTGCCTCTTTTTTCCAGCGTCCTTCATCCCTCCCCCTCTCACCCCCCACTCTGGAGAGCGCCCCCAGGTGTAGGATGTAGTGATGATCCCTGTGCAGCGCGTGCAGGCTCAGGCGCAGGTGTGGCCCGGGGAGCCCCCGCCGCTGCTGTGGATGCTCCCGGGTCTCTGTCCTCTGGCCTCCGCCGCCCCGCCCCCTCCGCTCCTCGTGGCCTCGCGGGGGCCCCCGCTGCTGCGCGCCGTCTCGCGCTGGCAGCTCTCCTCTTCCTCCTCCTCCTCCTCGTGCGAGCCGTTCCTGCCCCTGGTGCGCGCGGCCGAGCCCGTGGTCACTCCGTTCCCAATGGCCAGTGTGCGGGTAAGCGCGCGCGGCGCGTGTTTGCTTAGGAAAACATAAACACACTGATACTGCGAACATAAACACACTAATCATGCTTGGTTGCCATCATCCAAAAAATAGCATATGTGTTCAGTGTATGATTGCAAAAAGTATTTGCATAATTGCAAGGCAAAAAAATTGCATATACAAAAAGTGGCCAGCCTTCAAGTAAGCGCGCGTGCATTTGCTTAGGAATGTGTCAACAAACTTATACTGTAAAGTCATGCTTGGTTTGCATCATTACAAAAATAAGAAAGGAAAAAAAAACATTTGCATATGTTCAGTGTATGATTGCAACAAGTATTTGCATAATTGCAAGGCGACATTTGCATATGCTAAGTACAACAGCAAAAAGTATTTACATAAGTGCAGAAAAAACCTCTACAAATGTGCATATGTTCTGTATCTCCATGGGTTTGTGCCTTTTTAAAGAATTTGTATTTGCTCATCTTGTTACATTACAAAAAGTATTTGCATATTTCAAGTTCATAAAATTGCAAAGAAATTTGTAGTTACACTACACTATATGGTCAAAAGTATTGGGACACCTGACCATTACAGCAACAGGGACTTTAATGACATTGCATTCAAATACAGAGACTTTAATATGGAGCTGGTCCCCCTTTGCAGCCATAACAGCCACTCTTTTTGGAAGGCTTTCCACAAGATTTTGGAGTGTGGAAATTTGTACCCATTCATTCTGTAGAGCATTTATGAGGTCAGGCACTGATGTTGGACGAGAAAGTCTGGCTCGCAATCTCCAGTCCAGTTCACCCCAAATGTGCTGGATGGGGTTGAGGTCAGGGCTCTGTGAGGGCCAGTCAGGTTCCTCCACACTGAACTCATCTAGTCATGTTTTAATGGAGCTTGCTTTGTGCACTGGGACACAGTCATGCTGGAATAGAAAAGGTTCTTCCCCAAACTGTGTCTACAGAGTTGGAAGCTTGGCGTGGTCCAAAATGTTTTGTTATGCTGAAGCATTAAGATTGTCCTTCATTGGAAGTAAGGGGCCTAGCCCAAACCCTGAAAAACAGAAGTGTCCCAATACATTTGTCTTTGCAGTGTATTTGTATTTGTTTATGTTGGTAGATTAAAAACGTATTTGCATATTTTAAGTTTATATGATAGCACATCAAAGAAGTGAATAGTTGTATCTGTATTGTTGCAATAAAGCAAAAAGAAAATGTACATGCATTTTATGCTGACAGAACATCATGTTCAGAGCATCATGTGCAAAACTTCATTTCCACACACCAGTCAGTTCATGGGAAGCAGCCTGTTGGTGCGCTGTCTCAAAGTTAAATTCACAGGAATCACGGTCGACAGGAACATTTTCTCTGATCTTCACCATTCAGGGGCCGCTCACGGATTAGGCCTCATTAAACCTCATTAAACCTCACATTTTGCCTTGTCATGTTTCATAGTCTCAGCAACTCTTTGCGAGTCAGTTCGTAGCGGCCCCGTTCCGTTAGAGCGTGCCACGGAGGGTAATGGGCTGACCTTGGGTCAGTATTAGCATATTGGTCATTACGCTGAAGGATATGAGTGAGGTTAGCTGGGCTGGGTGTATGTTGAGTAAAGGGTAGAAGAAATATTTCTCCATGTAGTTCATCTCTCTGATCGCTAGAGGTGTTGCTTTACGATTGGTCAGTGCCCTGCACCCCCTGCACCCTCTCACAGTGTGACTGTGTAGAAGAAAGAGGGTGACTGATAGGTAGCTTTTACTTCTGGCATTCAGAGGTGTGTGCCTCACACGTTCTGCTGAACTGAGATGCTCAAGTCAGGAGTCAGGGAATGTGTGTACTGTGTGTGTGTGTGCGTGTGTGTGTATATGTGTGTGTGTGCGTGTGTGTATGTGTGTGAGTGCATGCGCGTGTTTGTGTGTGTATGTGTGTGTGCGTGTGTGTATGTGTGTGCGTGCGTGCGCATGTGTGTATGTGTGCGTGCGCTTGTGTGTGTATGTGTATGTGTGTGCTTCACTACAACATCACATTTTTTAATCAGTTTACTGATATATTTTGAAATCCTAGTTTTTAAAATGATAGTGTTTATAGTGATAGTGATGATGAATAATTTATGATGTTCATATTTCCATTCTGTTTTAAATGGCTCATATAATTTATCTCACTTTATAAAATGAAAATTTATGTAGTTATGTAAACATTGTCAAAGTTTCAGAAAGTAACATTCACCCCCAGTCTGTACAATATAGATGGGAAATAAGAAAAAATTCACTGATTTTGTGATTTCACATATATACCCGTTTACATAACAGTGGTTTAGTCCACTTGTTCAAGCTAATGTTGTATGGACTGTTTCAGCCTGAAAAAAAACAGCTTCAGAATAACGAGACACTTTGGACAAGGCCATGCTTCCATATTACAGTCTATGTATTTGAATGCAATGTCATTAAAATCACTGTTACTGTAATGGTCAGGTGTCCCAATATTTTTGTTGATATAGTGTATTTTCCATTAAAATAAATGCATTGCAGACATGCGTGAGTGGGTGAAACAGGCTTAATCAGAATGCATTTATTACTTCATCTTCAATGTCGAGGGAGAGCAGCAGTAATTGCATGTTTTGACCAGTGAGTTTATGCCTAATGCCAACTGTCAGTGGTGTCAAGTCTTTTGTACGATTGTAGCCTCTTGCTCTCATGGATTCTGATTATATATACAATAAACCCCCACTTTAACGCAGTTCAGCAGTCGCGGTTTCAGTCCATTGTGGATTTTTTCTGAGAACCAAACTAATAACCCCGGTACTAACGCGGAAACTGCAGATATCCTCCGTGTGTGTGTTCACTTTAAACGTATGGCTCTAAAAAATACTTCAGCTGGCATACAACCTTTACATACATGTGATGTCATGGTTTCTATCCATTACAAATGTTCTTCATGCTTATACATCTCACATACAGAAATTCTTTAAAAGGCTTCTGGCAGAAGTACCTCAATAAGTCCTTAAAATACCCTAGATGGTGCATAATTTTGCTTTAACCCAGCTTCCAGCACATCTAAAGCCATTAGCAGCTCTAAACCCTTGTTTTTAGGTGTTAGAATGAAAACAGGGGTTAGAGTTTCACGGGCTATAAGGACTGGGTTAAGAACACAAAAGTGCTTTGTCTAAAACATTGCTTTTTTCGCACTCTCGTTTTAAAGAGTACATCAATCTATCTATCTTGATTTAACATTGTTTATTTCACACTAAAGCACTTTTAAAGTACAAAAGGTGATGTATAAATATCATTGAGTTGAGTCGGCAAAGAAGGAGGGAGATACAGAGAAAAGAGTAAAGTTTATGTGGTTTTTTTTTCACAGTGACTTTCTATTGCACTGCAGAGGGCTTTGGGCTTCGACTGGCTTGCGCTGTAGCGGACAGATGACTCAGCTGGGGAGAGTGTGTCACAAAGTGGTGCTTCCAGCAGCTGAGTGTGGTTAATATTGAACACTGTGGAAATAGATCAGTGATAGTCCAAAGAAGTGACTCCACTCTACGGCACTAAGGATTCTCTTTATGCCTTCACCATGCTCCAGGCATATTACGAGAAAATAACTGACAGTGCAGTGGAAAGTTCATACAATATGCCAACACTGAGCCTGCCTATGAGCTCAGGCATAAAAGAGGCTGCTGAGGTGTGAGTGAGAAGGCCTCAGCTAAGAATCTGGTCTGTATGATGTGAACATAAATGGTTGTCGAAGGGGTGATATCGGATTAAATGGTCTTTGGCACCCTGGCCATATTGAGCTTCGGGCTGTTTGTGAAACTGATCAGATGCCTTTCAAACCACACAGTGTAGTAAAGTGTTTTAAATTATACTGGTTTCATGTATAGGATGGTATTAGAACTCAAGCGGCATGGATCTTTCACAAATGGTCGTCGCACAGCAAAACAACTCCTTTCGTGGAAGTTCTGCCAGTTTTTTGTGAATCACAAGACCTCAGGCGTCATCCCGAGCTTTGTCTGGAGTTCCTGTGTCCCGTAGAAGTAAAATTCCATAAATATAAAAAGCATGTAAAAATACTGCTAGTCACAATTTACAAATGATGTCGCACACTTGCACGACCAAATAACAAAAACGCCAAATTTTCTTTTATTTTAGGTGATATAAACAAAATAAAAGTAATGTGAAGCTGGGGCGGGGGGACTTTTAGTTTTAGAAAATGAGTCTAAAACCCAGAATGCTCTTTTTCCCCACTGGAAGATGAAGAAAATTCCAAAGACTGAGAGAGAGGAAAGGGAAAGGGGGTGGTGAACCAGGGAGTGTGTGTTAGAATGTTTACACTCTGTGTTTTTTAACTTTCTTTTTATGGTTTTCTGTGTTCTATATTGGAATTGAGTCAGTGTGTTGCACTCTGACCCATGGTATCTGCTGTATAAATAAAGTTGTTATTATTACTTGGCAAAAATATTTTTTGCTAATGTATCCACTCTGTCGGACTAAATGCTATATATGTCTGTGGTGACATGAAGAGCTAACCGCTAAGGCTAAACACATGCATGTGTCTTCATAATGCTGAGATAAAAATGATTATTTAGCTCTTTGTCCCATTTGATGCTGCTGATGTACAGAATCATATACATATCGTCAGAATCAGACGACTTCGAACTAAATGGAAGCTATATATATAAATATATATATATATATATATATATTAGGGCTTATTTATTTAACACTGACAGTTGTTTTATCACGGATTAATGCAGTTTTGTTTTTTTTTTAAGCTTGTTTTGCTTGACCACTTCACCTCACTCTAACAGGGACACTTGCTACTGAACATAGACTGTTTATGCTGCTCCCTGCTGAAGGGAGAATGTTTCTGCTGATACCTGTTCAGAAAAAGAAAGGGAACAAATTTATAAATGTTAAGAAGGTCAGAGGGTAACTTGTTTTTCTTTAAAAAAAATAGATAAAACATGAATGCCCTGCAGTGGCAGATAGCTTTGGTTTTAGATTTACGAGAAATATTTGAACTGCAACTGTGTAACTGTGTTGAAGGCAAAACTGCTGTTAAAAAGCTCCTAATATGTTTAAAGTGTTTGCAAACCAAATGTTATTGCACTTTTGTTCATATGGCAGTACTTTAAAAATAAAAGAGCGCAACACACTACTTTTGAATTAATTATTGAATTTTGCATATAACAATGTGATTAATTGCTATTAATTACAGAAAATCATGCCATTAATCACAAAAAATTGTATTGTTACCCAGCATTAGCATGTATGATATAGATATAATGTTCATGGTGTATAAAATATTAAACTTTAGCATTTTATTTGTTTACTATTTTAGTCTTTTGAAAGGATTTCACAGAAGTTTCTTAGAGAAGGCATGAATTGGATTTGTGGCAAAATATAGGATGAGCATGCACACACACAGACACACACACACACACACACACACACATATGCACTCACACACACTCCCTAACCCTTAGCTGTAGGCAGTATCTTGAGAATAGGAGAGATTTAGCCCTGTTTCCCTGCAGTGTGTTTGCAATCCATATTTGTATTCTTGACTTGTGGTTTTACCCCTTATTTAGGCACTTTTTCCTTTCCTCTGGTTTTACAATAGATATTGTCACAAGGCAGATTTGCAGAATCATAGGAGTGGGCCCCTGGTGAGAATGCCCCTAGCCTTGGGCTGTTGAAACAAGAAAAAGTTGCCTTTGGCTAAATAAAGATGAACCATCTTCACACATTTGTCTTGCACTCCGCCTGAAAATCCCTTAGAGTCTGGATTTTCTATTCTGTCTATTTTAGGCACAAGGGTATGATTTTATATCTCAGTTTTCCTTTGTTCTACATCATATATCATATATATTTGAGATACATATGAAGGGTTATAAACTGGATTCGTACTGTACAGTTTACACTGAACTGCTGTCTCCTGCAGTTCTAGAATGTAAAATACCAATGTTACCCCTGTATAGACTGTACTGTAATTAATACAAGCACGTTTTCTTTGGTATAAGCAGGGGAAATACAGTAATAAATTAATTAAATTTATAGTAATACAAATACAGGGCTTTAGGAAACACAACACGGAAAACACGAGAACGGGATATTCTGGACTGCAGCTGCCAGAGATGCGTCACAGGGCAGCAGCCAATCAGCAGCAAGGAGAAATAAATAATGTTCTCAGATTGGCTACTTTCTTTGTGTTCTCTGGACAGTACCAAACAATTCATAGTTTTATATGGAAATGTAGCTGAATTTACCTTAATATTTATGTTACAAAATAAGTAAATTATTTTTTTCTTAATAATTTAGCACACCAATACATGAAAAATTATATATTGCCATGAAAGCTCTTAGAACTGAACTAATAATTGTTTGCGGAAACCCCCACACATTTACGGAAACTGCAGATATCCCACGCATTTTTTTTATTTTTGCAACGTCGTCCTCATGCTGGGTTGTATATGTTTGGGCGCGCTGCTGAGCTGCGGAGGCTCATTCAGTTCAGGTGTGTCTGATTGCTTTGCTAACTGCCGCGCCCAAACATAAACAACCAGCACGAGGACAAGGGGGCGTGACAGACGAGGCCCAGACGTCACAAAGGTAAAAATTCTGAGTGGGATGTCTGCGGTTTCTGCGAATGTGCAGGGGTTTCCACAAACAATTATTAGTTCGGTTCTACGAAAAAATCCATGAGAGACTGAAACCGCGACTGCAGAACTGTGATCAAGCAGTGGGTTACTGTAAATATATTCTCACAACTTGCATATTGTGCATATTTGTATTATGTATTATTGTGCATTTTTCGGGGGATAGGGGTATTTTGGAACTTTTATTTGGTCAATGCACCTACATTTTCTTTTGTCTTTGTGCAAGTATTCAGCAGAACAAAATCATTGTATGTGATACTGTATCTGCCTAATAACCACTTCTGTTTCAGAGCTCAAATGAATGTTCTCTCTTTCCTCCTTCTCAGTGGGAGCTTCCTTCCAGGCCTCCAATACTGGGTTTCCAGCCCTCTGCAGGGATGGATCTGGTCCCTATGTTCCCGCCTGTGTACCGCACCCTACTGCACCCACACTATGGCAAAGCCTGGCTGGAGAAACGCGTGCCAGACTACAAGGTGAAACACCTCCCTCCAAAGTGCATGTATAACATTGTGTGATCTACCATAATCCTTATTCCTTGGAATGCAGTATTTTTATTACTGAGTCTTTTTAAATTGATATAATAATTTTTTAATTGATATAACTGTTTTTTAATTGATATAATGATACAATAATTCAAATAGTTCAAAAAGTAGCCCATACTGAAATATACTGAACAAACTTAACTTCAAAAATAAACAATCGCCAGAAACAGCTCAATAGTTTATCTTTGTTCCACCTACCCACATCCTCCACTCTCACTCAGTCATATGTAAATGACTTCATGACCATGATCAATCTAAAATGCTGTCATATATGGACCATATGGACTAGAGAGTGAACGGTATGTTTTAAAATATATTAATACAGTATATTTAATTTGCTTCAAAAAACCGTAGTCATTTCTAGAAGAGTGTACACAGTATTACTCTATAATGCTGTGTTCACATTATGATGGAAAATGGTTGATGGGAACCTGACTCCATTGTTTTCATGAGGCAGCAGTGGAAAATTCAGCTCTTGCCAGAGGCAGTGGAAGTGCACCACAGTGATCAGTGGAACGCTCCGTCATGAGTTCAACTTTTGCCATCAATCACAAGTGTGTTGATTCATTTTCTAAGACATGGCTCTGAACATCTTCTTGTCCTGGTGGACCAATTATCGTAGAGCCAAAAACGCTGAGTACCCAACATCCAGCCTCGTTCCACTTTAAACACAGAATGTAATGGTTCTTTGTTATGGTACTTTGTATATTTGGATTGCAGTGCAAAGCAATTAATGTTTTGGACTATTCTTCAGTGCTGAAGGTCAATTAAAGAAGCTCAAATTAACATATTTTACCGCACAACTGACGAAGATTTAGTGCTATTTGGGAAACTCATGACCCTGATTTGCAGTAACTAATGGCAAAAAAAAAAGGAAAAGTTAAGTGTTTATTTCATTTGCTTGCTTATAGGTATATCTTAATAACACTCTGGCTCTGGAGACCACCTGGATCAGCCCGGAGGAAGTAGGAATTTTCCAGCGGCAGGAAAAGCCAATGCTGATGACAAATCAAGTGGCAATGAGCATATCCAGGCCAGCTGCTGCCTCCAGCAATTTCCACACTCTTCTTCTGACGCCCAGGCGTGTTTCAGGTAGGAGGGAGAATTTTCTAATCCTCTATTCTCCTGGCCTGGCCACTGATGGCCTGCTGTCAGCCCAGCCTTTTTATCGAGGGGTTTTATCGTTCCCTGCTTCTATTCGAGGCCATTTTAACAAGTTTCTA
The DNA here is from genome assembly GCA_037974365.1 of Hydrocynus forskahlii. Lineage (NCBI taxonomy): Eukaryota > Metazoa > Chordata > Actinopteri > Characiformes > Alestidae > Hydrocynus > Hydrocynus forskahlii. The sequence continues at coordinate 45,415,187 of JBBPCX010000114.1, read as the reverse complement.
TTCTCCTGGGTTTAATCCCCCCCTCTCTTTTTAACTGCATGTAAAGCTATCGGGAGGCTGTCAACTTTCGTTTTACGGCGCCCCTAAAAAACATTAGGGCTGCCATGCTGTCTGCATGTTAATGTGTGGGAAGGGAGGCAGTGTGATTGGTGCATGCGAAATCGAACTGAAATTGGCCACATTTTGCATCTCTTCAGGCATAAATTCATCTCTGGAGCTACAGTATTTGACAGTGCAATGCACCCACATACTGTATACTGATTTTGCAGAGGACATGTGTGGAAGACAAATGAGTAAGACACAACTGCAGGAGTCTGTATGTGGGCCCTCAGTTCAATTTCTCTTATCACACAACTTACACATTAGAATTAAAGTAGGTACTCAGTAATTTACTGTAGGCTTGGGTGACTCGACTGTTTTCTTGCTTTGATGTCATCATAATTGACCATGCATGTTATTTCTGCCCTGAGATGCATTGAGTGATTGGCAGTTGCAGCTTAATTGCTTGTGTGTTTAATGGAATGAAAGAAGCTATTCATGAGTCAGCCAGCTGTTACTGGAAACCACCAAGCATGAGAGTTGAAGATAGAAGTAAGGAGGGGTGAATAATTCTTGATTGTACATTGTTATTTTAGAAGAAATATACTCGATGTACAAGAACGTAATTGTTGATGTTGGACATTTATTTTACTCATTTAAAAAGGACAGGAGATTTTCCACTTTTTCATTTGTTAAACCATCAAACTGTTGCCTAATTTATTGTTTTTATCAAAATATCTTACTAAATTCTCGTTTCATACTCGTAAAGGCATCAGACCATACACCAACACATCTCATTGCATCACACATCACAAAACAAAGAAATTGTTTTTTTAGTTTCTTGGTACTTTTCCTTCCACTTCTGAAAGTAATTATTTAGAAAATTTTGGATAACTGAAAAAAGTAGCTAGAAAGGAAACAGTGCAGTGTCAGCATATGGCTATATTATAAAATAAGGATTTTTAATGAACCTAAAGGACCTACAGTGACAGCACTTTTTTTGAAAATGAATACTGGATACGAACAGGATATAATGAAATACATAAAAAAAGATCTATGGCCCATTTTGAGAAACAGATTATCACCAATCCAATTATAATACTTAATGAACACCGGGTCCTAATATTAATAATTAAACAATAAACCTGAAGTTAAATAGGCTACCTTGTGCACAAGACATTAGACTTGCTGTGTTGCAAGAGTTCATAATCAATGCATCTCCATAGCACATGGAGTACTGCCAAAAACTGAGTCTCTACACTCTGACAAAGACACAGAAGAATAGATTTGGGGTAGAGGCGCACACCTGTGTATTTCAGATGCCTATAATAGAGCCTGGTCCTGCAGCAGGCACCTGTGTGTATTCCTCTCTGTCCCCCTGTAGACTCACATTCTCAGTTGGACAGAGATGGATTAGTTTTCAGGTCCACTTGTGTGATGCTGAAGGATTAGTCCTTGAGAGATGAAAAGTTCACCACGGCAGAGGATATTGTCATGCTGTAAAAAAAGAAGGCTTAAAAACAAGCTAAGACGTTATGACTTTATTTAGATTTTGTGTGTACATGGTACTTTACAATACAACTACTCTAATGGAAGGTTATTACCATTAGTAAGATGTTATAACATCAATAAAAGGGTCAGCAGTGAGCTGTTGTATCTGCTGATTATTAGATGCATCATTACTAACTGATGGAGAAGACAAAGATCAGTAACCTGGAGAATCTGAGGTTTACCAGTGCTGATGAATGTGGGCTCACTATTTGGAAAGAAACAAGCCATTATTACCCATTTCATTAATGATCAATGAAATAAGCTCTTTTTAGTGCTAGTCTTATTGTAAAGTGGTACTTGTTCTTCTTGACTTTAGCTGGATATCACACAAACGCACTTTCTGTACATTTGCATTATGTACATTTATGTCCATAAGTTGGTATGTTGCTCATCCAGTTTTTCTTCTGAAATCAAAGATATTACCAGGGAGCCTCCTGCCTTGATACTGTAACAGCCTGTTCTGGAAAAGGTTTGCGTTCAATGTTGTTGTATTTGATTGCATTCACTGTGAAGTCAGATTAGTGCTGTAACAAAAAACAGTGTTAACAAACCAATGCTGTACTCCTCTTCATTCTAAAGGGATTGGACATCACTCCATCACTCCAGGAGTCTATTTCATTGCTCCATGTCCAATGCTTGGGTTTCTTTACTCCTCCAGCGAGCATTTGTCACTGGACATGATGACCTAAGGATCATGTGCAGTTGCTCTAGAGGGGTCTATTCTTCTGGGAGTACCTTTTCATAGAGATTATGCAAGCTTTATGTGTGGTCCAGACAGGAATGAGTAGAAGGAGGCACAGGTGCAGACTGCCATAATGAAGTGGAATTTATTAAAACACAAAACACAAACTATACAGAACGAAAACAGGCGTGGTGGCCAAGCATGGAAGCAACAAACAAAAAGGAGAGGACACAGACCAAACTGAAGTGAATGTATGCTTCCATACAGAACTCAGGAAAAACGTGACTAGACAGGAACCAATGAACAGACAGGAGAAATCAAAAGGGTAACATGAGTCAGCTGTGGGAGGTGGAGGTCAGGAGCTGAGGCGGCTGGTGCGGAAACCGGCGAGGGTTTAGGAGTAGAGGCTGCTGGTGAGGAAACTGGTGCTGGAGCTTGGGTGGCCAGTGTGGAGACTGGTGCTGGAGCTTTTGTGGGTGGTGTGGAGACTAGTGCTGAAGCTTGGGTTGGAACCAGGCGAGGAGAGCTGTGCACTGGGGCCACGGGCAGAGAGCTGCGCACTGGGCCACATGCGGAGAGATGTGCGCTGGGGCCACGGGCGGAGAGATGTGCGCCGGGGCCACGGGCGGAGAGATGTGCGCCGGGGCCACGGGCGGAGAGAGGTGCGCTGGGGCCACGGGCGGAGAGAGGTGCGCTGGGGCCACGGGCGGAGAGAGGTGCGCTGGGGCCTGTTCAATGACTCAGCTGACCAAAGCCGCGGAGGAGACGGCTGAGCTGATCTGAGGTAGGCTGAGTGAAGCTGGGCTAAGTGAGGCTGGATTGACCTGACCTGGGATGAACTGAGTGGCTGAGAAGGCTGCTGGACTGACCTGAGCTGGACTGAGAGTGACTGTTAGACTGACCTGAACTGGACTGAGAGAGGCTGCTTGGCTGACCTGAGCTGATCTGAGGGAGGTTGCTGTAGCCATCATGGGAGCCGCCATCTTGGCTCTCGTACGGGATCCCCTCCACCTCCGGGATTTTCTTGCCGTGTTGGAGATGGGAATGTCTGCAAATAAAGTCAGCGGATCCAATACCACCGGTGGGTCCTCTGGTCGCCCACTCCAGGCGTACGTGAGCTCTTCCTCTTCCGAACTCGCGTACCCCAGGAGCTCCAGAAGATTGTGCCGATTCCCTCTGCTCGCTTTCTGCCTCCGTGGTTTTCTCGCCGCATTGGAGATGGAAAGGCTTGCGAAGAAACCCCACAGTTCAAAGATCTCTGGCTGATCCTCCTGTCGACCACTCCAGCCGTGAGTGACATCGTCCTCGTCAGAGCTACCGTAGCCCAGGAACTCTGGAGGGTTACACAGACTCTCACAGCTCGGCTCCTCTCGCCACCGAGTCCCGTGCTAGATGTGCATCAAACTTATGGGACTCGAGTCTGCTGTGCCTTGGAGATGGGAGCATTCTGTCACGCTTCGCCCTGGTCCAGACAGGAATGAGTAGAAGGAGGCACAGGCGCAGAATGCCATAATAAAGTGGAATTTATTATAACACAAAACACAAACTATACAGAACGAAAAAAGGCATGGTGGCCAAGCATGGAAGGTAACATGAGTCAGCTGTGGGAAGTGGAGGCCAGTTCATAGTTCTACAGCGACCTCTAGCGGCCGCTGACTGGTATCATGACAACAGGTGTACCTGAAAGCAACTGGTAGTTAATAGTTCTGTCACAATGAGTTCGGAGACACCTGTCTGGATACTTTTGGACATACAGTGCACACAAGGTACCTTACATTTAAAGTCTAAAATTTGGCAGTAATTTATCCTTTTTTTGTTTTGACTCTGCACTACAGTGCATGCACTCCAGTACATTTGAAATGAAGTGAAATGTAAATATGAGATCAAAGAGCAAAATGTCAGCTTTACTTACAACTATACTGAGTACACCATATAACAATTGCAGAGTACACCATATAACAATAGATACCGTCATTCTATTTCAGGCAAGCATAATTGAATATAACTGGACACTTAGCTGATTGTTTCTTGACCTGGTGTATGGCATATAATGATTAGTTGGTAGAGCATAAGAGTTCTGACAGAAGGTCTAAAACTGATCTATATGTGGACTGTGCTTTTAAGAGGCTGTTTTTTTTGCAGGACCAAATATTCATCAATACCAGTCAATTAGGCTATCCTGAGGCTGATCAAGTCAAGACAGGTAAAGTCAAGAGAGAGTATATGGTCATTTCAACCATCTACACAGAACACAGTAAAATAAATAATGTTCCTCTGGGACTGTGGTGCCATACAAAGCAACTCAAAACAACAACAGTGTGGAGACAACAGGGCTACACAGAATTCAAAAGAAAGTGCAAGACACCAAAATACAAGAGTTAGCCATACAGTAGTGCAGCACAGCACAGCTAAAAAAAAAAAAAGCAGAAACAGTACCAAATTACAGTGAGTACAATATTGTGTAAGGTATTATATTCCATCAGCAGAGAACCTTTGAGAAGTAAGGAATTACAATAAAATTGAGCAAAAATTACCATAAAATATCAGCAACAATATAAAAAATGTAGCTGTGTATAAACAAAGGGAATGGTACAGTGTGTTTATTTATAGAGGGCTGACAGTTTGGGTGTTTATAGGGGAATAGTATGAATGTGTATGTGGATGTTCTGGAGCTCTGTTCGGATTTAGTTTTCAGATTCAAATTCTGATGGTCTGGGAGAAGAAACTGTTCTTGTTTCTAGCCGTGAAGGTTCATGCAATACTAAACCTTTTGCTAGACAACAGGAAAGAAAACAGTGTGTGATGGGTGAGTGGGGTCATCCATGGTACGAGTGGCTTTGTGGTTACAGTGTAAGGTGGAGATGTCAGTGACAGCAGGGAGACACACCTTGATGACACCCTGATACAGCGATCTTCACTATCCTCCGTAAACTCTTGTAGTCTGAGGCAGGGTAAGCTCTCTTCAGTCTCTACAGGATGTAGAGATGGTGGGCTCTAAGTAGAGATGCTGGGCTTTCTTGGGGGTCTTTGTGAGGTCTCTGTAATGTAAACACCAAATAACTCTGGCCAATCTCTACAGAGGAACTGTCAATGTTGAGCAGGGAGTGTTCATGGTGTGCTTCTGTTACAGAGCAGCCATAGAAAGAAAATCCTTGTTTACATGTATCAGAATGCTGTCATGAGAAAAATGCGAAGAGGAAAATAGAAACTGCTCATAATCCAAAGTGAACCATCTCATCTGTGAATTATCTTGGCAAGGGTAAGCCTGGCTGCCAGTGGAACTGGCATTGATGATGATTTATTGATGGTGTGGTTGCTGATGGCAGCTGCAGGCTGAATTCTGAAGTTAAAAGGAGAATCTTTGATCAAGCCTGCTCAGAGCGGAGCAAATGCCTCAAAAAGTCAATGTTTGGTGCACCAAAACTCAGCACTTTTTCAGCACCTTAACTGTGGAATATTCTTTTCTAGTCTACAATATTCTGACCCCCACTTTACTTACTGAAGACAGAAGTGTTGGCAAAACACCCCTGGGACAAGCATAAACGGAACATAACTACTGTACACGAGAAACATGGTGCAGCATCAACTGGAAAGATACATGCAAATGTGTACATTTATTTATCCTCACTGGTGCATTCATTTGTTGCCAGGGCACTTAAGGCAATAACCACATGTCCTTGCAGTTGTGTTAGGACACATTATTTCATCACTGAGAGAGGTCTTAATGTGCTCTCTCTCGCTCCCTCTCTCTATCTATCTATCTCTCTCTCTTCCTCTCTGAGGTGTTAGCCTTTGATTTCTTCATGGAAACTGTGCCATGTCCTGCCATTTGTGTCGTAATTAAACAATCAATTACTCCTGTGGGTGAGTGAATGGCTGTCGGGGAGGCACACTTCGGCAGAGGCTGGAAGGTGCCTCTAGCTCAACGGCCGCGTGTGTCTTTCACTGTGCTGCTGACAAGGCCGACCAGAACACACCTTTATCAAATCACTGTTGGCGTCTGTGAGAGAGAGCTAACAGGGCTGCTCAGCCAGAGCTGGGCCGGATAGAAAAGCCCTGAGGGAAGTTATCTAACATGGTGGATCACTGTGGATATCTGCACCTGTCAGGACACAGTGTAGTGTTGTAAGGGTCATGAGGTTGAAAAAGAGTGATTGCAATTAATGATTCTTTCTTCATAATCCTCACGATAGGTCTCTGTGGCATTTTATTTTTATGCAAAACCAGACGAGAGTAACTCTGCATGCATATATAGTACCATTCAGAAGTTTGCAATGGAAATTCAAATGTTTGGAATGGAAATTCAAATGTTTTTTTTTTTTAGTACAGGTACATGTATCAGATTGGTGTATTACGATGCCACAGTCTCAGAAAAAGGTAGTAAACTGTCACTAAAGTGGTTCCCTACAAGGCACTTTTACTGAGCGAACATAATTGTGTCATTTTCTGTTGCTGTTATATATCTTTCAAGTTGAACTGTTTTGACTCCAGACTTTTTTTATCGTTATAAATGATTATATTCAAAGAGCAACCCGATCTCACGACTTTCCGTGCAGCCATAACGAAATACAATTTAATCAAAATATGAGCTGCGATCACGATTTAGGGCTTTTTTTCATGCTAGGACAATGCTTCACTACCCTATGTATTTGAATGCGCAATGTATCAGCATTAACTGGTGACTGTTAGGGTTAGAGTTAGGGTCAGGGTTAGGGTTAGGGTCAGGGTCAGGGTTAGGTTTAAGGTTAGGGTCAGGGTTAGGGTCAGGGTTAGGGTTAAGGTTAAGGTTAAGGTTAAGGTTAGGGTTAAGGTTAGGGTTAGGGACTTTCCCCATCTCATGGCATTTCAACCTGTTTCAACAGCTTTGCAAACAAAAAGGATTATTTCTCTCCTACTGCCCCTCAGTCACTAGTTTCCGCTGATGCTGGCAGTGTTACGCACTGTACATTAAAATACATAGGGTAGTGAAGCGTTGTCCTAGCATGAAAAAGTGAAGCATTGTCCTAGCACGAAAAAAAGCCCTAAATCGTGATTGCAGCACATATTTTAATTAAATTGTATTTCGTGATGGCTGCACGAAAACTCGTGGGACTGGGCTCCAAGGAGACCCATTTCCCCTGGAAAAAGCCAATTTAAGGTACACAAGTGAATCCATTGTATACTTTTAAGGGCACATTTAAATTATTTGTAAAGAAAACAAAAACACACCTGGCCTTATTCTGAATAAAAGTTTCAAATACAGTCTGGTGCCTAACATTCAGTATCTCAATCTGCAGTGTTACTACCGCATAGTATCATTTTTATGACCAGTGATTCCAAACCTTTTATTGCTTATATATATGTATGTGCTTATATCCAGTATCTTGTAACATTGGCTTGTTGACCTTGTTTTCTTTTTTTTACTTTTGCAAGCTTTTAGATGGCCCATATATACTAAACGCTTAGTTCCAGAGTTACTGCATAAGTAGGATACATTTTGAAAAAGCATGCATTATGCCTAAACACAAATCCACTTCATGGAACCACCTTGACTCGACTCTACCTGACTCTTTTTTGACTCGTTTTTTTTTGGTAGCTGGTACCTCGTTTGTTTTCCACTGCAGTTGAAACCCCCTCAGTCTTTCTGGTGATGCTACAACAAATTGACAGTAGTCAATGCACCAAATTGATGGAAACAAGATGCAAAACAGGAGAAAATTGTGACAAATTGGGTAGAGTTCTTGTAAGTGATAGATTACAGATTACATAAAAAGTTTTTACATTTTCAGTAGGCAGTTTTACTTGAAGTTGTGTCTGCTATTTAGAACCTCGTGTACTGTTTGGCTTCCTTTAACAATGGCCGCAGTCATTGTGGCTACACAGAGGCACAGACCTTGAAGATGTGCTGAAAGAATATTTACCAACACAATAACACAATTTCAACTGTAGAACTTCTCAGAATTGTCTAGAATTGACTGAAAACAATGGTTATGTGTGATGCTTTGGTTGGAAAGAAGCCCTATTGTCATGCTGACACAAGAACAGTCTAAAGGTATAATGCTAACATATTACACATTTTACTGGCAACAAGCTCATTTTGTTTCCCAGTTTCTGTTAAGACATGGATGGAGCATCACAGTAGGGGGTATGACATTCAAAACCTGCTGATGTAATTGTATTTTTAATCTCACTTTGATCCGTAACCTCCTCAGATCCACTCTGATTGCCAAAAGAAGTGTGAAATAGTATTTTCCTGACTAAAGTATGAGTTTATGAACTGTAGATTTACACACTGCCAAGTTGTAGACAAGTAAAAATTTTATTAAACATAGCATTTAATTAACACTTATCTTTACACCACTGAGAACTTTTCCTTTTGTTCCAAGCAGCTGTGTCTTTCAAACATTTAAGCTCTGCACTTTACAAACATAGCCCATTTAGCCAACAGTCCCTAGCAGTTTGTGTTATTATAGGCTATTTGTTCTTTCTTTTGAGCCATTGAAACATCATTCTACTGCATAACCGAAGTGGCTCAAACTGTAGATTACAAATTGATGGCTGAACAATCACCTGTCGATTTCTCTGGTAGAGACAATTATAAGTCTCCCAGACTCTGAATCAGCAAAGCATTCCTGCATTCATCACACTACCACCACCATGTTTCACTGTTCATGCTATGTTCCTTTGTGGAATGCTGTAGCTTTACATTAGATATAACATCCTTCAAACCACCTTACTCTCCACTCATCAGTCCATAGACCATTACTGCAAGAAGCCTGGGAGTCATCAATGTGTTTTTTGGTAAATAGGAGGTGAGCCTTTATGTGAGCCTTGGTTAGCAGCGGCTTTCACTCCACCATCATGAACACTGACCTTTTCTGAGGCGAGCAAAGCTTGCACCTCCCAGATGAGTCGTCATTAGGCTCTTGGAGGGAGATTCATCACTGTTCCAAGGTTCCTCCATTTGGGGATAATGGCTCTCACTGTGGTTTCCTGGAGTTTCAGCCTTTGTAATCTTTTCCAGACTGATACATTTCAATTATTCTCTTTCTCATCTCTTCTTGGAACAGTGTGTGGCTTTTTGAAACCTTTTGGACTGCTTTACATTGCTGTCACATCTCGTGCACACCGTCCAAGCATGAGACGCGGGCGCAGAGTTGCGAGGGTGGACAGACAACCAAGATGTGAAACCGTGGAACATAAATACAAACTAGACGAAGGACAGGAACCAATAGCTAAACACAATCACTTTGACACAAACATGGGACAGCTGACAGAACATGTGATGGTAATGAACCAAACATTTCAAATTAAGAGTCCTTTAAACTCAACATAAACAATGGCACCCTCTAGCGGCCGCTGACCGGGAATGTCAATTGCTAGAAATGTTCTACTTCAGAAATGAAATTACTGTATTTTGTTACCATAATTTTGTATGAAACTTAACAGTAAACAAAACTATTGTGACGAATATGCAAAAATAGAAGAAACTGGATTTTTTTCACAGTAAAACACACAAGGCCTTAACATAAAACTGCTTACATTAGAACAGTATTTACCTTTGCTATCATAATGAACAAAAATAGCTGACCTTGGACCAACTCCTAGTGAACAACACTAGGTGGGGGAAAGAGTACATTCTTCTTAAAACCTCAGGATTCATATGGCCATTTTAATAACTGCACCCAGCCTGCCTTACTATGCGTGCATATGTGTGTGTCTGTGTGTGTGTGTGTAAGAGACTGAAAGACAAATCAAAGATTTCATACATTTTAAAAAATTGATATCACACTACTAGGGCACCCCTGGCTCTTTATTGAAAACACAGTTTGACAAATAACTCCATCTTAAATCGATGGCTTTGAAAATGATGGAACACGAAAAAAGTGATTTATGAATCTTATTTTACAGTTGTTGATGCTAAAGTCAAATATCATTTTTTCATCCCTGACATTAGAAAACCACATCCTTAGCATGTTACTCAGCACAGAACGTCAAGAACAACACCAGGCCTATGTCTATATGGTCAGAGTGTTAAATATTTGATGGAATGGAACTTTTTCAGTGAGCTCATGCTCTTCAGCTGCAGAGCAGAATAAAACATAACCAGCTATATGATGGTGGGAACACATACAGTGTGGTATGAAACAGTACCCCCAATGCAGTGTTAGTCTAAAGAACCTTTAGGGCTTTGTTTGTGCCACAGCAAACATTAATCTGCCCAAGATGCTGTCAAACCTGTGCGTACATCCTTTCTTTCAATTTGTTTGCAGAACTCAAACATTCTCCCTGAAGAATAGACAGTACTTTGAATTGATGACAGTAGTTGAGGATGCTGCTCAAATAATCGCTGTCGCAATAGAACCTTATGGCTTCAAAACTTTATATGAGATCTTAACGTTTTACCTTGACACTGATTTAACTGTGCCATAAACATGTCATGTCAGATTAAGACAATTGACATAATGGTGCCGTGTTACTGTTGTCGGTACTTGTCATGATAGATGGTACAATGTTTTATGTCAAGACAGTTTACATCACATACTAATTCACAGTCAAGACATGAAACATTATTGTATTTGGGTTTTAGTAACTATTAGTAATATTAATTGACACAAATTTGGACTATTTTTTCTATTGGTCCATCTGGTGTTTTAAAAAATGGGATTATAATGTTATAACATGACCACAAAAATGTAGGTTTCCTCTTTTATTCTATTGCTGTAGAATGCATAATATTTTTTATTCTTAATATGTATTTTAATTATATTATATATAGATTTTCTAGTAGTAATATTCTGTTAATTTTATCTTGAAATATTCTATGAACAATATTCTTTACTGCTTATGTTGACTTAACATTGATGATGGTACACCAATCAGCCATAACATTAAAACATTAAAAAAGAATAACACTGGTTATCTCATTACAATAATCAAGTGATCTCTTGATGTTGATAGTTTTAAGCGAGAAAATGTTCAAGCTTAAAGGACCTGGGTGACTTTGATAAGCTCTTGTGAGGTGTTCCATGTATGCAGTGAGTAGTATCTGCCAAATGAGATTTGCATGGCGTTTATAGTGATAAAGTTAATGAACCAGTTCTTTCTGAGTACACTCAAGGAATGTCCTACAGGCCTGAGATGTCTTTGACTAGATTGCTTTCTTCTCTAATATTGCACCAAAGGGAGTCTTGCACAGGAAGGCAGAGCAGTTATCTTCTGAGTTCTGTGTTTGTGTGTATTTGCCCTTAAACATTAACCAAACGAAGAGCTTATTTACCAAAAGGAAACTGCTTATTTACTTTTTTTAAATTTTGAAATGTTGTCCTAAAGCAATCTGAAGCAATGTCATACACTGTATTTTTTTTTACCCACACTATATGGGCAAAAGTATTCCAATGTTGCGGACACTTAACTGGTCCACACAGAACCCTGACCTCAACCCCATCCAACACCTTTGGGATGAACTGAAACAGAGATTGTGAGCCAGGACTTCTTGTCCAGCGTCTGTGCCTGTCCTCATAAATGCTGTACAGAATGAATGGGCACAAAATCTTGTGGAAAGCCTTCGAAGAAGAGTGGAAGCTGTTATAGTTGCAAAGGTGGGACCAACTTCATATTCAAGTCTATGGATTTGAATGCAATGTCATTAAAGTCCCTGTTGGTGTAATGGTCATGCGTCCCAATACTTTTGTCCATCAAGTGTATCAGTATTGCTAAAACAGTCACAATACACTGACGGACAATGTATCAGCTAATACTAATCGGAAGTGAAGAAAACAGCAGGATTTGCATTGGTGCCAGACAATACATAGCAATGTGTATGCTGATAAAGCTCAGTTTCTTCTCTGGCTGTTGTGGCTCATCCTCTACAATCCTTCATGCACAGCCACTACTCTTATAATCACAAACCACAAAGGTCAGAAGTAGACCAGTTCCTTTTCCTCCAGGCACTATCTCTTGGTTCACTGTGTGTACACAACCACACATTTCTCAGAATTTGGACGTGTGCTAGTGCATGTGGGCTGGCTTTTTTTGTCTCAATCTCTGGAGCCAGGAGGTTTGAGAGACTGTTGACACGTAACTTTGAATGCTAATGCCCGCTATCTCTGGTTCAGTTGGAACTGTTTGTGCCATTGTTCCTTTGTTAGTTGCGATAGCACAGCTTGACTGGCCATAGCTGTTTATAAAATGCAGACAAAGTCTTTGGAATTGCTTAAATGAATCTAAATTTAGCCTCCTGTTATAACTACGTACTGTTGAACCAGTCAGTTTGCACATGCATACAAAAATTTTAACTAAATTTATGACCAGAGATTTGGGCAAAAATGACTTTAAATTCATTTGTGTGTGTGTGTGTTGGGAGGCAGGGGTGTATATAATTCACACTCTCTTGGCATCCAAATCAACCAATGGAAGGAAATAAAACACTGACAGAGCTGTAGGTTCTCCAAGACCATGGAAATTAGGTCTAGGTCATGGTTTAAGTTCAACAAATAAAGATTCACCACCATAAAATATCTTGTAAACCATGTCAGGGGTGGGGAATAGAGGACCAGGGTCAAGCTTGGTATCTCCTCTTACCTATTAATTAAGCCTGGCAATAGACCTAGCCAGGCTTCACTGCATAGCAAGGACAAACTTTCAGACCACTGGCAAAAACATTGTTATGCCTAATGAGAAATTATATTGCACCACTCAAAAATGTAAAATATGCCAACACTGAGTTTCCACTTTAAAATGCTTTGCTGCTAACCTGGACTATGTGTGGCAAAATAAAATGAAGATTGCTGTATATTAGATTGACAATTAGTTAATTAATTAACTTATATTTGTTTATTTTGGCTGAACTTGCAACTATGAGGATGCCAAAATAAGTATACGAAAAATGTCAAACTTGTCAAGTCCGTTCAACCTTAAGACTGTAGCTATGAAAGTATGTACAAGTGGGTGGAAAATGGACAGGTCAATTAAACTATGAACATCAGACAGGAATATACAAAATATGCAACACCATTGGACTTGGCAATGAAGGATTAGGTCCCTGCCCATCTCTGCACTCCTGATGGGTATTTGATTACTATTTGCTGGATATGCCTCGTTATCTTTAAGGACTGCCTTCTTGAAGAAAAAGATACAAGGAATATCAGGACTGCCACATCGGGTCATTTCAGTGAAAAGACCATTTAAGAAACTATTGTGATCAAGTTATCTTTCAGGCAAGGTCAGACAGCTTGCTAGTAAGCAAACTATTTGGTATATACAAAGCTTGCTTATTTAAATTTAGGGCTGGGCACATTAACCTGTTATTATCACATTAACGCATTATTTACAGTTAACATACTTTTATTTTAAAAGTTCATTGCTCTTTTGTGCTCGTGAGTGCACTGAGCACGCAGCGATATATGTCTCGGCTGGTTTTCGCAGGGCTCAGGACAAATGTACTCGGACACCTGACAATTACACCAGCAGGGACCAGCAATGACACTGCATTGAGATGCATAGACTTTCATATGGAGTTGGACCCCCTTTACAACTGCTATAATGGTTCTGCTCGTCCATGCTCTGGGCTCTGAGAGAAAATTGTTTTTCTATAACAAACTAGATAAAACATAAATGCCCTGCAGTGGCAAACAGCTTTGGTTTTATATTTGATTACATTAATGTTTAAGTTGAGATTTGCAGAAATATTTGAACTGTAACTGTGTATCTGTGTTAAAGGGAACACTTCTGTTTAAAAGCTCCTTATTTGTTTAAAGTGCTCGCAAACCAAATGTTATTGCTCTCATGTTCATATAGCAGTACTTTAAAAATAAAAGTGTGCAATACACTACATTGGAATTAATTATTTAATTTTGCGTATAACAATACTCACAGAGAATCATGCGATTCGTCACGATACATTTTTTTTATCGTTGCCCAGCATTACTTAAATTGATTCCAGAATGATTGAGGGGCATCTTTAAAACAGCAGGTTTGTTCTGTCGGTTGTTCTAGGTATACAGTGTTTAATACCTACCAAAAGTATTCCAAATGAGACCAGATCATTGTTGACCAAGGTTCACTGAAGGGCATGGGGATAGCTGATCAGGTCAGATTCCAAATAAGAGCTACTGCTACACAAATTACTATGAAAGGTCAATGCTTGCTATGATCGAAAGGTGCCAAAAACAGTGTGTTGCAGTATGCTGTGTATTAGCAGCAGACCAGTCAGAGTGCCCATACTAACCACAGTTTAACACTGCAAGCATATACAGGTACACTGGGCACTTCAGAGCATTTGAACTTAACCATAAAGCAATAAAAAAGGCATAGTCTGGTAAATCAGGTTTTCTTATCATGCGGGTGGCCAGATGTGTGTGCTTTACTTCAGAAGAGATGGTGCCAGAATGCACTATAAAAATAAGGTGAGGTGGTGGAGGCAATGTGGAGCTTCGGATGATGTTCTGTTGGGAAATCTTTGGCCCTGGCAATCATGTGAATGCTACTTTGACACGTACCACCCACCTAAACATTGCCGTAGGCTGACTTAGTGGTTGAGCTCTAGTGTAAAGTAAAGTGGACCCTTATAGTCACGCATGAACACACCACAGCACACAGTGTGAACAGTGTGAAATTCTTTCTCTGCGTTTAACCCATTCTCCAAGTGAAGCGGGGGGCTGCCACCAATGAGGGGCACCTGGGGAGCAGTGTGTGGGGACGGTCCCTTGCTTAAGTGTCAGTGATGACACTAGTAGTTGGGATTCTAACCCGCAACCTTCTGATTGCAGGGGCAACACCCAAACCACAAGGTCACCAACTGCCCCAAACTCAAAACAGTAGGATACTGTTCTGAGTTATATATCATTTTTTACAGAAATGACTAAAACAGAATGTTCCATATATAAAGTGAACTGCCCTGCAAATAAATATTTACTGTAATTTATCAGTATCCAGCATAAAATGATTTGTTGTAATTGTTGTTTAATGTTGTATATTAAAAATGGAAAACATAAAATGAGAGTAATTACGAATGTGTACAAGTTGTGATTTATCACATATTTGTTTTATTTTCATCTTTCTTTTTTCATCTTTTCTTTTTTTTCATATTGATCACATCTGTTCATGTCTAGTACTGGTAAAGTGTCAATGTCATAACAAGTGAAGATAGGTATTTTACTCTTAAATATCTCAGCAGGCTTCCATACAATGCTAAAATAGAACATAATTTTTATCTTCCTCCAAAAATGAAAACAAACATAACACTGCATATGAGCATTTTTAAAATGCTCAATGTTATGATTCACCATATAGTGTGATTTTTCCTGTGCTTTTTTTTATCCTTGCCTCATCACATTCCTGCATTCTCAAGCTGGTAAAAGGGGGGCCTTCACTACCTCCACTGATATGCACATTGCATGAATATCAAGATGAAACACATTCTCCTGACTGAAATATGTCGAAAGTATGTGCAAGTAGGGACTGCTGATCTCTGCTGATCTTCAGTTTTGGACTGTAGATAGGTAGATAGTGGTTTAGTCTGGTTCAGAGTGTAGTGTGTCCACTGGTTCAGAATGTGTGTTTATCATTAGAGATTACAGTGATTTCCAGAAATGAATGTCTATATAATAGTGATTTTGCGGTTTATATGGGATTTGAAACTTTGTAAATGGACTTTCAGTGGCTTTTTGCCATTTCAAAGCAATCAAGGAGAATTTGCTTTTACTATCCAATATTACTGCTAGATGGACCTGCCCCCAAAAACCTAATTTTTCATCATTGTGAATTTTAGCCCAGTCTTATTGACAGGACCTAATGAAATGTGAAAAGTCATTGTGGTCACCTTGTCAAGAGATTTCGACTCCTGGAAAATGGAGCTTAGAAGTGGGCAATGAAGCGATTGGTGGGACTGTGGGCTAGTTATTGCTGATCAGTCATGTAGTCATCTCCTGGGAAGTTTAATGAGACCCCCTCTGGCCAAATTGCTTTCACTGAATCCTTCAGGCTTTAATTTTCCAAATGAGAAAAGTTTGTAACTAAGGTTAGACATATGCAAAAAGTAGTTGCATTATGTTCAATATCATCACTGACTTTATGAAACAGTAATTTTATGGGACAGGGAGAAATGTTCTTTAGTGTCTTTAATATAGATTTGGTAACATTTTACAGTAATACCCTTTTAAAGAGTTTATAAATGATTTATAATCAGGTTGGTAATTAGATCTTAGTAGCTGCTGAATGTTAAACGTTCAGCTTCATCAGATCTTTGTTTACATGCTACTACCATTAAAACACCAGATCTTGCCAAATAGGGAGCCTGCATCAATGTATGACAACTTCTTTAAAACTGCTTATTAATGGTTTATAAGATGTCTACAAGCGAATTAACAACCTGTTTATCTAAAATATAAACCTTTTATGAGGGTAGTCTCATTGTAAAGTCTCATTATTTTAGCAAATCTAAATTTTGCTAAAACTCATTCTATAAGGGTTAAATACACCTCACATTTGGACAGTAACAGTCTGCTCAAGATATAAGTAAAGGAACTCTGAGAACGGGACTCCTTGTAAAGAAAGGATCTCTGGTAAAGCATCTTTGTATAATTTACTCAGCTATAACATATAACAGGCTGTTATGTGATCATAACCTAAAACCACCCTGCAATAGAGTTACAATATTTGATAAAACAGCTTCATTGTAGTCTGTTATTGCAGCACATTCCATTCAGGAAATATAATTAAAAAGCCTTCTGCTTCGGGAATTTGTCATAAAATGTTTACACAATGTAAAGGAAAGTTGGCAGACGTGTTACCCTAGGCCTACCCAGGCAAATAGTGAAAGAATATATTTTAAAATGTATTTTTCTAAAGGTAATGAAATTTGTTTTGTTTTGTATGAGTGATGTCTTCGTGTCGTGACATCAATGTCATTATGCTCTCCTCATCATTCAATGTCCAAGGTGTAGACCAACCGTTCAGTCTCAAATGCTTTTTTCAGCCTACTTGTCACTGCTGAGCATTAGATTTTTGGGATTTTTTTTTGCTTTCCACTTCACCGCTGATGCAATATATATATAGTTTACTTTGACTTGACTTTTACTTGATTTTTTCCCCTTGCCTTTGTTTATTTCAGCTGTCCAGTTTGAACTGAAATGTTGTCTTTACTGGGCAGAAGTGGTGTCTGTGGTGAGCCGTTGTGAGTTTACAGTGTTGTTTGGCTTTATGTGAATCCAGCACTCTAGCTGTGTACACAGTCTTGCTATTGTTTCATAGAGTGGGGGCTGTGGATTAGGTGGGATGGTGACTGCACTGCTGTCAGCAGTAGGTTTTAGCCTGATGTTATGACACTATCAAGTTGGCCTACCCACTTTTTCACAGGCCTATTCAAAATGTATTTTTGCCTACGCCAATTGGCAAGTGGCATTTTCCAATGGCATGAAACAATAAAAACAGAACACAAAACAAAAATGAACAAACAAACAACAAAAACAATATGATAAGGCCTAATCAAAGGAGGTTGGAATGGGAAGACATTGCCCTAAACCACAATTTAAGGCCTACATATGAAACCCACTGGATTCAGTGGTCAAAAATTTTATCTTATGCAAGCACAAGTCCTGAGACTGGTCACTCTGGCACACATCAGTCACTGCCGTCTGTTCAATTGCCCAATGGGAAAATTAAAACTGTTGGCACATTGCAACATTTAAAGGCAAATTATATGCTGAGTAAAGTGGTTATACAAGGGCTGCTTTGGTGGTCTTATTGCTTTATGCTGAGTGTAATGAGCTTAAAATTTGGTAACAATCCTTGGAACTCTGATTTCAAAGTCTTGGAAGTCTGATTTCAACAAATTAAAAAGGTGTAAAACAGTCTAAAACCGGTGTTTGTTCTCCTACACGCTCACCATTTGCTGATCTTTCTCTCGGTGCTCTCCGGACCCCCCTTCCTCTGCGGGTTTTCCCCACCCACTTGTGGGTGGAGACTATCCTGAAAGTTCTCTGGTTCAAAGATCTTGTGGTTTTTCCGTTTGCTTCTAAGCCCTAAAATAAAAGAAATTTGGACATTTTAGTTCTTTATGGGCATTTGTGTGTGACACCACTGTTAAAACGCATGTAGCGGTTTTTATTATTTATTATACGTTTTTTTTTAATTACAACAACTTTGGTTCTATGTGACATAGGAACACCAAACAAAGCTCAGCATGACATCTTACACCTCGAATCATCAACACAAACCTGGGGAACTTCCATAAAAGGAGCTGTTTTGCCGTATGATAACATTCTACCATTTGTTGTACTGCTGGCACAGATCTGTGCCACTCATTCTACAAGGGTTAAAAATACCTTACATTTGGACAGTAACAGTCTGCTCAAGATATAAGTAAAGGAACTCTGAGAACTTGAGCCTAGTAAGGGAACACCTTGTAAAGAAAGGGTCTCTGGTAAAACATCTTTGTATTATTTGCTCAGATATAACAGGTTGTTATGTGATCATAACATAAAACCACCCTGCAATAGAGTTACAATATTTGATAAAACAGCTTCAATATAGTCTATTATTGCAGCATATTCCATCTAGAAAATATAATTACAAAGCCTTCTGTTTCAGGAGTCAATCTAATAAAAGAATTGAAGGTGTTCTGTCTGGCATATTCAGGAGCATGATAAGGTGCTCAGTAAAGTCAAGTGTTTTTTTTCTGCACAGCACAATGTACCATCATCTGCGACAGTTCATAAATATTTCTTTTTGAATATAAACTCATGTACAAGAAGTCTATTGTGACTTACGCTCAGTATCCAAAGGAGATCACCCACTTCGAAGTTCAAACAGAATTTCTTTTTCTTTGTCTTTTCCTGGAAAAGAAAGTTGATTTAGCTAATGTTTCAGGGCGTACTTTATATAGACAATAGATGCAGGGCATCTACACAGTTTTCCTGTTTTGTTTACCTTTTTTTTCAGGACTGGATGTGGGACACCGTCTTACAAGTCATGCACAGCTGGAGTAATCTTGTCTCAGACTGTCAAGAGAAAATGTTCCCTACAGGGCAAGCTTTAGCTTTCTGACAGATTACTGTGGGGAAGCTGCACCTCAAGTAGCTTCTGCTGATCCATTAAAAGAGCAAACAAGACTTCTTACTGTTATTATCCCTGCTTTTGTTTTAGCATGCATAAGTGGTCTAATGCCGAGTGTGAAAAGGACTTTTACAAGTGAATGCACATAATAAGATACTACACATAATTATAATGATTTAAACCCCAAAAATCTAGTGGCATTCATTTATTGTGTAGATTAATGCACTATACATAAACATGCATAACAGAGATAAGTAGTATGTAAGTAATACTGATGTAAGTAGTGATATTTCACATGGTAAGACAATTGCACATAGTAATAATAAGATATTGCACATGGCAAACTATTACACACAATAATAAAATAAAATGCACATAATAATAATGATTTAAACCCAATAAATGCATGACAAGGTAGCATCAGGTTATTGCACAGATTAATATATTGTACGTAAGGATGCATAACCAGTAGGGCCTGAACAGTATGAAAATCTTACTGCTTTTCACAAATATTAGCTGATATGACTGGGGCTGTCAAATGATTCCAATAATGAATCTTGATTATTTGCTTTTGGCTTGCTTGCCCAAATTAGATCCCAAAGAAAGATAATTTCCATTAAAAATTAGAGATATTTGAGTGAGCAAACTAAGCTTAATCAGAATGTATTTATTACTTCATCTTCAGCGTCCAGAGAGAGCAGCAGTAATTGCATGTTCTGACCAGTGAGTGTATAGTGTATGTCAACAGTCAGTGCCAGCTCTTTTATACGATTGTGGCCTCTTGCTCGTGCTCTCATGGATTCTTATTAAAGAAGAGCTTTCCACTTTGCTCTTACTTTTACTGTCTCCCACGAGCTCTGTCCTGCGTGGTCTGCTGAAGTTGCTGAAGCATTTTTGGTGCTTTATTGTTGGGATTTTTGTTGATATCAATATGTGGAACATACAATATTGGCTGGATTATTGATCGGTCTGGTCCTAATAAAGAAAACAGTAGGGAGACTGCAGCAGAAGGGTGTGAAATAGATAGAGAGAGTGGGAGAAAATAAGAGAGAGAGAGGGAGTAATTCTAGCATAGTTGCTTGAGATGAAGCATATCTGTTTTCTACTGTAGGTAGTACCTACCGGGCTTGCCTGCTGTTTCAGCACCACGGCATGATGGACAGCTCCCAAATCCTTCATCTGCATTTACTGTTTCTTCGGCCTTACACTCCTTTTTTGTTCAATTTGTTTGAAACAAGGCCCCCTGGAGAGTGAGCCTACCACAAACACGTCACACACATACATCAGCCGGCTCCGTGGGCACACCTTATCCGCCTCTATTAAAAACAAGCAAGAGCACCAAATATTGATTCTGGCTCAAATGGAGCTAATGAAGACGTATATTCATAGCGAGTCACTTGGACAGGTTTGGAGATGTGCAGAAAAGGAGGAGCGGTAATTGCTGCTCTGGAGAGACGATGTAAAGCCTTCCGACTCATCTGAAAGGCAACGATTCTGGGATTCTCTCCCTTCTTTGAGCCTTCAAAAACCAAGATCGCCCACATGGACAGCAAAAAGAAAGATGGCTTTTGATGTTACAAAGTCTTTGTCTTTTTTTTAGGCCAGTTTGTATTGTTTGGAGATTTCCCTCAGTAAGATCTCCCTAAAATATCGCAAGTCATGCTCCAAGTGTTTTTTCCCCCCAGGAGAACCCCCTGCAAGATGCATAATTCAAGGTTTTATTTCATATCATGTCTGTGGAGAGCATCCTCCAGTAAATGCTTGGCTTTTTTTAAGGTGTTAAAGGGAATGTTTTCACCAACTTACACTTAAGCTTGAGTAAAGTTTAATCCAAGTCCTTTCCCCTGACAAGTCTTTTTTTTCCTCTTCTCTCTGTCTTTTTGTTTAAATATTGTCAGAAAAGAGCTGTACTGTTGATTCAATATGATTCTTCCCTGGTGACCTGATTTTCAGAGTGGTGCTCATGCATGCTAACCACTGTGTCTCTGATCCTCCTACTCAGTGCCATTAGATAAAGTGCTGTGTTTCCATAGCTTCGAGTAGGATGCGCTCAGTACCACATTGCTGCAGCACAGAATGCATCAAACTAAAGGTTTCAGAGCCTCATGTTGCAGTAGAACTGAGGGTTTTCTTGCTGCAGTGTTTCCAGGTAGAGTACGGTACTCTTACTGCTACCTGTTACAGTGGTGCAGAGAAGAGTTCTTCCAGTTAAAAGTTCAGCACTGCAGCTACAAAATCTCCTCAAACCTTTATACTTTTCACCCCTGAGATGCCAGTGTTGACTGTAAACTGAACAGATAAGGGGGTTTACTTCAGTCTGCTCTATAGGGTTTATCAGAGTACAAAAATATCAATTATCAGGAAATGATTTAATATTTCATTAATTTTCATTTTATTCCAAACAAATTGACATAGCTTGCACAAGGCTTCATTGCACAATGAGTCTACTGCTCCTTTATCAAAAAGGTGCATATTAACTAAGTAATTTTTTAAACTGAATAATTGTTGAATTGAATGTTGTCAAGGTAACAGGCTCCTAACAGTACATTCACATACACCTGTAACAATATTAAATTGTAAATCACGCTGGGTATGTTCTTATGCCAAATGTGTAAAAGTAAATGTAACAAAAATGATATATTTTTAATCTTTTTTATCCTCGCTCAAACAGCTGCAACATAAACTGATATTAAGGACATGTTTTTATCCTTAATAACAGTGAGGACAGTACTGTTTCATGGCACCATGAATAACGTCAAAGCAACTGTTTCGAAAAGATGGAAACCTCACAAGATGTTTTAAAATGTGCCAACCCTTTCTTCATATGACTCAGATTCAGACAACTTCAGCCTCACTCTCCCACAGGAAATCTGGAAGCAAACAATGGAGCGTCTTAGAAGTTTGAACATTTTAGTTTTTCTATAGGGGACAACTCAACAGGCACTTATGATATTAAAATGGACTGTGCTCTATAAGCAGAAATACTGAAACATGAGAGTCTGATGGCTGTTTTTAATCGTATTATGATCAGCCTAAATGTGAATAAAAGATGAGATGTTTTTCAATCCAGCAGTGGAAAGAAATTGGATGCAATCCCAATAAGCATATGAATGCGTTTGATATGGTATGTCCTTGGCAGGGCGTGTTTGCGGCTCCAACTTATGAGAAGCAAATCTGTGTGTGTGTGTTTGTGTGTGTTGGAAACCTCGACTCAAATGTAGATGTGTGTGTAGGTATGTGGGTCAGTGGGCATGTGCAGTGCAGAGTTAGCTGTCTCAAAAATCAGTGTATATGTGTGTGTGTGTGTGTGTGTGTGTGTGCATGAGAGAGTGTTTGGACAAGATTGTGTGTGTGTGTGTGGGTGTGTTTGTTTGTGTGTGTGCTTGCATGAGAGAGAGAGTGTGTGTGTGCATGAGAGAGTGTGTGGAAGAGACTGTGTGTGTGTGTGTTTGTGTGTGTGTGTGCGTGAGAGTGTGTGTGTGTTTGTGTGTGTGTGTGCATGAGAGAGTGTGTGGAGGAGAATCTGTGTGTGTGTGTGTGTGTGTGTGTGCATGAGAGTATGTGGAAGAGACTCCGTGTGTGTGTGCATGAGAGAGTGTGTGGAAGAGACTCTGTGTGTGTGTGTGTGTGTGTGTGTGTGTGTGTGTTTAGGTCTGATTAAGTTTCCCCCGGCTGCTGCTTGTGTGTTGGCTCCAGATTGACTGGGCGCTGATAGAACTGCTCCATCATCGCATCTCCCAGATGAAAGAAGCTGCAAAACCCCTTGAAAGCATGTTTGGCAGCCAGCTAGATAGAGAACAAAGACAGGCCTACACACATCATCCAGAAGGGCGAAGGAATAAAATAAATTACTCACAGCTATCTGCTGATGTGAGGGAGATAATTTCATAAGAGCAAGCTGGCTCTATAGGCATCCAACTCATTATTATCTGCCCTTGTTTCTGCCGTCACTGCTCAAAAGTGGGACATTTTTGCTGAGAGTTTGGGTGTATAGTTTTTTTTTTCTCTAATACTACTAATACTCATATGTCCGAATTTAATTATATTACAATTATTTACTTAACAACCCTATTTGAAGTTATGATTTTTGAGAAATCACGAAAACCAACCCACCTAAAGTAGGGTCCAAAAATCTGAGACCACAATAAGAACCTGGCATTTTGTTTCCATTTAAATTTGGAAAGACACAACAGAGCATTTTAGGAGTTTAAACATTTTAAAACAAATTCATGATAAATTATGATGTTATTTTATCTCACTTTTCAAGTTGAAACAAGTTTGTATCACTGATCACGTTAAAGCCTTCATGCAAAAAGTCATTTATTTTAGTCTTTCCTATAATTTTCATCAAAGCTCTGGTTCAGACCCTGAGGTGGATTTACTCACCAAAGATTTTTGCTCAATTCTGTGGCATTCAGGCCAGTCTGAGGGTCCACTGTCATTAAAAGGTTTAAGTAAATATTTCAAGAGTCTTATTTTCACTCATATTGCTGTGCTGATAATTTGTAATTTGAGCTAAATTATAGATGAATGTGCAATAGAAGTATTGTCACCAGTGGTCTCAGGTCTTAGAGACCTTTAGGCAGATGCAGTTTACACATGGATTAGCCAAAACATGAGCGGCACTGATCCATGCCGGAAGTGCAACAAATTGTAAATTGCTGTTATACAGCAAAATATATGGAAGTTCCCCTGTTTTGTGTTGATGATTGAGATGTCAGACATCATACTTTGTATGGTGTTCCTATGTCACATAGAACCAAAGTTATCGTAATTTTACAAAACATGTAAAAATAATAAATGTCACTGTAGTCACAAACAAATGCCGAAAAAGAACAAAATGTTCAAATGTTCAAAAGTGCTCACGTAACGTTATGACTGTGGACCTAAAGATGGACCTAAAGAGGAAAAATGGTGATGGGCCCATTAGGAGTGGGACTAATGATAAAGTGAGAAATTTAAGCCCCAGAGTTCTTTCATCTCCGTAATAATTCCTCTGGAAGGTCAGCCTTATGGTGCTGAGCCATGCTGGCCGCAGTCCTTGAGAATATGGAGAACTGCAAATGTATTATGCATAGATGAAGGCCTTCATGTTGGGCGTTTGAAAAATGAATGGGTTTGTGCAGTGTTTTCATTGTGTTCACACTCTTATTTTTATTCTTTGCAGGTTGTCCTGTGGCCATAAAACGAGTGCGGAGCAACAAGCGGATGGCCCTTGCAGCAGCGGCTCTGATGGCCATGGAGTCGGACGTCACACAGCAGCCGTCCATGTCCTCGGCTCACCCTCTGCACCTGCTGTCTCTCTCGCCCATCAAAATCCCCATTCTCACATCACCTAATGCAGGTAAAATTGATCTCTTTTGTTCACTAAACCTTCTAAATGGCCTAATTTATTCTCCCAACCCGGAAAAAAATTGCCTGATGTATTGGCTAAACCTGGTAAATAGCCTGATAAATAGCCTATTTTATTCACCTAATCTACATAATTCACACAAACAAAGTAAATATGCCCCCCTCTCTTTCTCTCTCTCTGTCTCTGTCTCTCTCTCTCTCTCTCTCCCTCTCTCTTGCTATCTATCTTAAAGTGCCAAAATATTATAATAGGTATAAAACCTCACTTTCTTAGGTACCATTCTTACAATACAGCTTCCCGATCAGGGTGTATGAATGATTTATAATCAGGTTATTAATTGGGTTGTAGAGGGTTTGTAATTCATCGATAAGCAGTTATAAACTGCTATAATAAAAGTGGTAACAGTGGTCAGACACTGATGCAGGATTACTATTTGGCAAAATCTGGCGTTTAATAGTAGTGGCATTTTAACAAAAAGCTGACAGTTTAACACTCTGCCTGAGAAAGAGACAAGATAAGCTTAGCAACTCGCAAGATCTGAGACCTTCCCAAAGAATGAGCCTGCATCAATGTACGACAATTGTTACAACTTGTTTATAACTGCTATGGCCACAGGCAAAGGTAAGTCACTCATAAAGTGTTGTGTTCATCTCGCTCTGGGTCCGACTCGGGGTCGAACAAATAGGGCTGGATAGCGTCTCTATTTTCTGCCAATTTCACGTGTGGTAAATGCGCCGCGCTAGCATGGGATGGGTGGGGAGTGGCCAGCAACAGCTGGACAGAGCCCTTAAACAGCTCATTTTGACAGGGACTGAACTGTCAAGAAAAGAGCTGGTGAGATCTCTTTATGTGAGAGTGATTTTGTCCAAAGAACTTCATGAACATGTTTTGTAGCCCATAGACCTGTTATAACTTGTTTAAAAAGAGGTATAATATGTCCCCTTTAAGTAAGATGAACTGTACTGTAGATTTATGTCTCCTGAGCTGCCTTTAGATAAGTAAGTTGCATGATTGCACTAGATTGGATAAGACTCAACAGAGGACTGCTAACGAAGCACCACTGGTTAATGGTTAGGATACTAGTGTTATTGAATTGTGACAGTTTTTCCTATAAGCTCTGCTTCAACTGTTTTAGCTATATTGGGTTTGTGTCATAGAGTTAGTCTTCGCTGAATATGATTGGTTGAAAAATTGTCAACTCAGAAATGAGGTTTTTAGAAATTACAGCAGCACCTTTGTGCCTGATAGATCAGTAATATCTGTACTGTTTATGCCACGATACCACTAAACACATCAGTGTTCCTGCTGTGCACCGCCTCAAAAGTATCTTTGAATATATTTATCAAGATTATTATTTATCAGCTTTATCAGCTTTGATTTTTGATGGGTCATTGGTGATCTTGTATTTGGTCTGTTCTATGGATGGACATGGATAAGGGCAATGGAAGAAATGTACAGTAGCCGACAAATTTTAAGCCACTTTATATTAATAATTAAACAAAAAAACATTAGTAAATAATTAATCATGAATAATAATCAGGAACTACTATACTACTGTGATATAGTAATTTGTTAACAGGCTAACAAGTGGCTATTAATGTATCTGTAAAATGTGTCAAGATTTTCTGCAAATTAGGTCATGATAATTACCTGAATTCACTTTTATGAATCCATGAGTTTGAATCTCTGAATTCATATATATATGCATTCATTGTAAAAATTTGTCAGCAACTGAAATGTACCCATGCATTAACATTTACAACCACATTTGGTCACTGATGATTATTAGATTTAATTAACATTCAACTGGACTTTTTAAAAGACCGTATAAATACTCTAACAACACATTTAGCTTGCTTACAAATAGTTTGTTCCCTATAAGCAGTGTATTATATATTATTATTGCCTACTAATGGTCTGATAACTGTTAAAAAGTTGACCTTTAAATACAGTATTTTCCACAAATGATATGTATAGTATATGTTTTTGAACTGTCACGTTGTGTCCCCTTCTTGATGCTCAAAGAGTTAGCACACAAGTACCCAGAGAGTTAAAGTGCTCCATGTCTTTTATTCCTCAAACCAAAAACAGGCATGAGAGCCTGAACTACAAAAATACATAAATAAACACGAAGAGACTACTGTGTTGGTTTACTGACAAACGTTAACAGAATACAAACCCCTTGAATACACAACCACAAAACCCCACCACCAATAACCAAACACAAAACACCTAATCACCAACGATCCCCAGCTGTGACTAATAATCTCACCCATGAACACCCATAATCTCACCCATGGCCACCCACTGTCACAAACCCCAGACCTGACAGTCCCCCCCCCCCCCCTCCAAAGCAC